>JAOTIZ010000002.1:5657116-5667253 GCA_027123425.1 Erythroxylum panamense | reverse complement strand
GATCTAAATTATTATAAGAATATTCAACGAAATATTAAGATATATAATATTTATATCCTTATATTTTTTTTAAAGTCATGTCCTTATAAGTCATTTTACATATAAACAGCTAATACTAAACAGCTAATTTTACCAAACATTAAATGACAAACAGCTAATACAATCAGCTGGTCAAATCAGCTGATAGAATCAGCTATCAGCTAACAGCTGATAGAATCAGCTAACAGCTGATGCAATCAGCTGTTTGCCAAACAGGGCCTAAATATTATAAAGTACATAAGTAAGAGATATTTGTACATATTTTAGCTTTTTGAGGGAAAAGAGAAGCTAAAGTGTACGAGCATTGTTAAATAAAAATCAAGCTAAAGTGTACGACTGATGAAGTGCACAGGAAAATTAGAACAGAGAGAGATAAGAAGAATCGGACTCATCTTGAAGCAAGTCCCTCTTGACCATCAGTTTTTAAAGTTCCACAATTCATCATGTCGTTTCGACTTTTGCGGGCAATTCTTTTTTCCTCGAGATAGAAAGCAATCTCAACTTTCCCAATCGTCAAAATCAAAAACAATCTCAACGCTATCTTTGAAACTTAGCGTTAGCAAGCTCTTAGTTGGCGCAGTATTTACTCTTCTGGGCCAGCATTAAATAGGAAATGGATATCATCACACGTGCTGATGTCTCAATAAGAATGCTATGCATAAATATCAGGCTCGATTCATCTAACTAAGAATAAGACAATTATTTTGTCTTTTAACAGAACTCTGGAATCTGGATAGCTCCTAACTCAATTCTCTGTTTCTTCCACCACCCTCTCAACCTCCCCGTAACCATGGTAAAGCTGGTGTTCGATAAGAATCTGTGGGGCCTAGGCCTAGCAGCTTAAACAAGATTGAATTTCTTAATCTGAACGCAGAAAATGTGTAGATATTCTCGACGGATTATTAGTCTGTATTATCTTAATCATTTTATTGCATGAAGTTGTCAGAATATATTCTAACCTCAATACTATTTCTTGTTGGATTTTAGAAACTGCAAGTGCAGAATATAATGAAGAACAGAACAATATGCGATACTAAACATAAGGAAGAACAGAACAATATACGATACTATCATACTTTATTCATACTGAAAATGCCTTTATATAGGCAAGTCATACATCTGCAGAAACAATAAACATCTAAAAACTACTGATACTCCTATATTTAAGGGATATTATTCTGAGCATATCTTATCAAGTCTAACTACAGATTACTACTTTTGACTACTTCAAACAGAATCTATTACTACAAAAGCAAATCGAGCAAGGACAAGGAAGCCGGTATCGACCATCATAATTATATTTGAGACTGATTGATACCTAAATGTCTTTGATACAACACCATTAGATATATCATGATCGAGTAAAGCTCGTGTTTCTCCCTCTCTTTTTCACTGGTTGTTGTTTACGTAAACATTTCAACTCTCACCCCTTTTTCCTGTCCTTATTCGTGGAGATGGAGCGACAAGTGGGTTTGGCATATATTTTTAGATTGATCTTTTATTAAAGGCGCTTTTTATCTTGATAGGAGTATATAAAGGCATGAACATCACCTTGTTTTGGAGTAAGATTGCTTTCATTTATTTTAAAGATTTCAAGTAAGGATAGATAACAATGTATGATATTGTTTTAAATTTTTTTATAAATTTAAAAATAAAATGATATTATCTTAATAAAAGATTAAGTGATTTATACTATTAGAAATAAATTTAAATTTTCATTCCTACAAATAAATTTAATAATTTAACTTGGAAATTGTTAAATTTTAATAAAAACTTTTATACAATATTTATATATAATATATAATATAATATTTAAATTATATTTAAAAATTATTTACCTTTTTTTTTGGGGGGATGAGGCATCTTCTTTTTCACATTTATCACAAAAATTAAATAATGGTTACATCGTCAGTAAAGTGAGATAAGAGAAAAAGGACGGGTCCCTTCCCCCTTCCTTAACTGCAACGGACACTTGTACAAAACCCCAAAACACTTTCGTCGTTTTGCGGTGGGGCCGGATCAACCGACCGAAATCCAGAACGAAGAGTAGCTGGAGGTGGGCGACACGCTAACTTATGCCAACCTAACCCAATTAACCACACTCAACAAACCATGGTTAGCACTTAACGGCAGTTTTGGAGGGGGGAATAGCCGTGGCATGTAAGGACAAGGACTCGTTAGCTAATTGCAAGCCACGTGGTGTAACCAGGGTTAGCCGTAATTTTATGACTCGTGATGTGAGCCAGCCACGTGGACTCTCCATATCGTTATTAAATTTATATGTAGTTTACGCTGTCTAAAAGAAAAAGAATAGAATAGTTGGTATGTACCCCAAGATATAATTCTACAACTATAAATCTGATAAAACCCAAAACTTAGTTTCAGTGTTAGAGGAACACTTAAAATTAAAAGTGATCCAAACACTTAAAATTAAAATTAAAATAAACATGAGAAACAGAATCTCCTGAAAAGCAAAAATAGGAATCTCTTTTCCACTGATATTTCTTAGTAAAGCATGAGTTGGTAATTTTGTAATTACAACAGACATATGCGGAACACGTGGCAACGTAATAGGTTTGAGTTTACTACGGTGGACCGCTCAGTCTTTAAAAAAAACAAAACCGCGTATGTTTTAAAGAAATCTCACCGTTTAAACGGCCCGTTAGAGTGGAGCCCGCAGAGGTGACCTTGTGGTGCATTCATTGGCTCCCGCGTGTCACCCCCTCAGACACCTCCTCCACAACGTTATAAATATAAAAATCCGGATACAGCTCCTCTCGCCCTAACTGGAGCCATGTCCTGTTTGTTTCTGAGTTCATTTTCCTGTTTGTTTCATTCCTTACTTTTCGTTTCCGGTTCATAACCGCCTTGTGCTTTGCCCTTCTGTTTTGCAACTTGTAACTTCTTCTTTGCTGATATTCTCACTCGTCCACGTAAGTTCCAAGGTAATTTCTTTGATTTCTGCATTGTTGTTCAGTATCAGTTTTCCTTTGTCTTTATCTTTCACGTGGTTTTCGCAGTATATAATTATAATACAATGACTCACTTCCTAAACGACGATCTCGAGTACCTCGATGATTACTACGACGTCACTGATTTCGAATACGAAGACCCTTTCAGCCAACCCCAACAACCTCAGAGGAACCATGATCACGAGTCCATGGATTCCGACTTCGAAGATGACTTCGAATTAGTATGCTCCCCTTCATCTCTTTGTCGTTATTGGGTTTCTGTCTTTTCTTGCAGAGTGCGTAATTTTTAGAATAATTACTGTCTTGACGTATTGTAGAGTAAGGTCAAGACCGACACCTCGGCACTAGAGGCAAGGAATGGGAAAGATATACAGGGGATACCTTGGGAGAAGCTCAATTTCACGAGGGACAAGTATCGCGAAACCAGGTTGAAGCAGTACAAGAACTACCAGAACATGTCTATTTCTCGCGACCAGATTTGTAAGGTCTATATCATTTCTCTATCTTTGTTTCACCTTTGTTTTTGTTCTCTTGGAAGTTTTTAGTCTATTTTGTACTCTTGGGAGTTTGAGTTTGGAATTCAATTCAATAAATAGGAATTTGAAGCTCTGAACTTTCTTTATACCTCATCCCCCAATAAACTGGATGATGTTTTAAGTTGA
Source organism: Erythroxylum panamense (assembly GCA_027123425.1). NCBI lineage: Eukaryota > Viridiplantae > Streptophyta > Magnoliopsida > Malpighiales > Erythroxylaceae > Erythroxylum > Erythroxylum panamense. Next base: position 5,663,580 of record JAOTIZ010000002.1, on the reverse strand, counting down.
AAGGGATTATCTTTGAAACCATTGCCGCGATATTTTGAAAATCTTTTGGAAACTATCGGGGTTTTGCCTGATGGCTAATTCATCTATTAATGTTTGAATACTAGCAGGTGGAAGCGTTGGGATGGGGGAGCAGTTTTTCTATATTTTCAATTATGATATATTAAATTTTGTATTCGATTCGTTTGAAATAGCTATCTATATATATATGTTTTGGTCTCCCTTCTCCCAGCAAAAAGATAGAATTTTGTTTTCTCTAGTTAAAATTATATTTGCTGTTTGGATTGGAGCCATCAAACCTACCCTTGATAGCCACGGTAACTATATGAAGTTATTTTGTCTGTTCCTTTCCCTTCGTTTTAAGTTATGAAATAGGCGGGGAAGGGGAGGGATAGCGGATGATGCAGCATGTCTTTGTTTTTATTTCTCGAATAGTATAAGAGGTGGAACAAAAAATGTCAAGTCCTGGTTAAATGATGATTTTCGTTATATGCTTCTGGAGCTGATGGCCTTCCGCTTGACTTCATTCTTTGTTTTGACCTGAAAATATACTGATTACAGGAATGCCCGCCGGTGGAGAAAGGAAGTACGTTTTATGATTTCCATTTCAACACAAGGCTTGTCAAGTCCACTATTACACATTTTCAGGTAATGACTTTTCCTCTTCTCTGCTGGTAGAGCATATTTGAATGGGGGAACTCTCATAATTGGTGAACGAATTTCTGTCGTGTCATGTGACGTGCATGACTATGTTTTGATTTTAGGTTTATTGAAATATAATCGATCGTATTTCCAGAAATTACTCACTTTGGCTTATTCTAAACTACTTTTCTGTCCCAAAATTTCGATGCTATAGGTGGTCAGCCTTAGATTTTCTGGCTCATATGGATGTTTATTGAACTGTTTACATCTCATCACATTCATCAATCTCCTTGAAGTACTATGATAATTTTCATAACTTGGAAGGTCTTGAGGAGTAACAATCTTGTTATCATGAGACCATAGAAATGTCTCACGTATCAAACTAGATGTATAAACTAGATGTAGTAAGCTAACATGATCTGATTATTATATAATTGGCTGTGAAACTTGTCTTCTCTAGGTAAGACTTTGAAGTTTCTGTTGCAAACATATCGTTAGTCTTTAGATTTGCAGGTACTTCCAGAAGCTGTTCCAGATGTAAGTTATTGCTAGCGTGGCCATTATACAAAAGCCTACTCCAGGCCTGCGAGCTGGTGAACTAAGCCTTCCAAGAAGTATTTGGAATTTAATTTGATTCGTCCTTAAAATTTCTGTGGCACTCAACAGACAATACTTTGATATGTGGTTAAAATTTCTGTAGCACTCAACAAATATAATACTTTGATATTTGGCTTGAGGTTCCCCCAAATTTAACTAGGTCAAGTAAGGTTGTGTTTACTAAGTTCTTCTTATGCAGATTTATGATGATGCTTGCTTTATGCATTAGTTGTTTGGCGCTTTTTACGATAAAAAATAGAAAGTTAATAGAAGGTTCAATCTTGAACATATGCTAGATCTGCATCATATTTCAAGTAATCAACATAGATACAGAATATCTCAATCGAAGCTAACCCTTATTTGCTTCATTCCTGAGTATTTCTTTATTGAGTATGACACCATTGAGGCTTGTATAATAACGAAAACACTTCAGATTTACACATACTTTTTGTCAGTTTTTGTGTGTGCATTTTCTATTATTCTCAAAGCCTCCTGACCTGCAGTAACTGTCTCATGCTTAACTGGTGATGAATAGTATTCCCATCATGTTTGGATGTGTTTGGCATGGTTCCAGGGTTTGCACACTTGTCATACTTGTATCTTAGCATTAAAACATTTGAAGGTCCTGTGTGTCATTGACATTGTGATTTACTTTTATCTCCTGCAGTATCTTGTGCACCTATTTTGATGTTCATAGATATATTCGTAAGTTAACCCTGCTGTGGCATTTTAGGACTGTTATTTCTCTTTATTTCAGCGTTTTAAGAAGGGTGGAAGTTTTATGTGAGCAGCTGGCAGGATTAAGGATACGTTGTATATATGGTATGATAGGAAATATCTGAGCATTTCACAGGCCTCTGAACCAATTCCTTTAGTTCAAGTGCTATTATTTTGTCATATTTGAGGGGCCTTAGTAACATGGATATGAATTTCTGTGTTGTTCTTCCAGTTAGCGCATCATCTGCATTGCAGCATTCACACTTTTTGTCATATTTGCATTATCATGTTTCATGGACTTTGTTATTTCACTTTTAGCTTTTCCAGTTATGCGTGCTTGTGCTTATGTGGTCTGATTAACATAATAGCAATAGCAATTTATGTCTGCCATTATGCATTTGTCTAAGTAGATTTCTGCAATTATGCATGTGTACAAATGTTGGTGAACTGACCTAACATCTGCTTATATTAGAAATTTCTTTCTTCACTGTTTCCTGCCTTATCCCGAGAAAATACATTTGGCCTACAACGATAACATCCCTTTGTTTCTTGTATTTGTCATCGAGAAATTTTCTGTTGGTTCGTTTTATACATAGGAATCTTGTTATTTGCAATGTTAATTCCTTGGAGTGACGTATGATTTTGTAAGTATGTTTATTTCTTTGTCGAGTTATGCTAGTCACAGGTTTGTCAATATTGATTCCAATGTGATTTGCAGCTGAGGAACCTACTGTGGTCAACATCTAAACATGATGTGTACCTCATGCAAAATTACTCTGTGATGCACTGGTCTTCATTATTGCGCAGAGGGAAAGAAATACTCAATGTGGCGAAGACGATTCTTCCTAGCCAGGTGTGTGACGTAGGTGCCAAAGTTGTTCCTACATGGATTAGTTGATAACTGTTTTGAACAATCGTTATTGTCTTTGAAACAGAAGCACCCAGGATTATTGTCCGAATCACTTTTCAGGGTGCAAATAAGCACAATGGCTGTCAAAGAAAACTTGATGGTCGCAGGTGGTTTTCAGGGAGAGCTTATTTGTAAGGTATGGAAATGTGAAATTTTAATTATATGCATGTGGATTTTTCTCATTTCCCTGATTGCATCTTTCATTTGATCAGCATTTGAATCAACCTGGTGTAGCGTTTTGCACAAAATTAACTTCAGATGAAAACGGCATTACAAATGCAGTGGATGTATATCGCACCAAGTGAGGAATTTTATCTGACAATAAAATTAAAAATTGTCACTTCTCAAAGCCAAACACTGAAACTTCCAATATTCATTCTGCAGCGGTTTGCTGAGGGTAATGACTGCAAACAATGATGCTCAAGTTAGAATACTTGATGCTGAAAATTTCTCTTGCATAGATCGTTTCTCCTTTGAGTGGTCGGTAAATGTGAGTTCCTTTCATCATCATAAGTTTGACATTCATTTCAGATTACACGTTTATATGCTAACTGGTGAAATTTATGGTTCCCAGAACACATCTGTTAGCCCAGATGCTAAACTGATGGCTATCCTTGGCGACAGCACAGAATGCTTGATTGCAGATGCCAATTCTGGGAAGATAACTGGGAGACTCAAAGGGCATTTGGACTATTCTTTTGCATCAGCTTGGCATCCTGATGGCCACATTCTGGCTACTGGTAATCAGGACATGACATGCAGGCTTTGGGACACCAGGAATCTGTCCAAGTCCTTTGCTGCATTAAAGGGGAATATGGGTGCAATTAGAGCGCTGAGGTTCTCTTCGGACGGCCGATTTCTGGCGATGGCAGAGCCTGCTGATTTTGTTCACGTCTTTGACACGCAATCTGGGTACACAAAAAGCCAGGAGATTGATATATTTGGTGAGGTTGCAGGCATTTCATTCAGTCCTGATACAGAAGCTCTGTTTGTCGGGGTTGCTGACAGGACCTATGGTAGTATGTTAGAGTTTAACAGGAGACATTTCAACCATTATTTAGACGCATTCTTCTAGTGAAGAGTTGAGAGAATCCGTACTCTCGGTGATGCGGGAGGCTTACAGATGTTTATATTTAGTGGAAAAAGAGTTTTGAAGAATTATCTTTGGAAGTTTTAGGGCTGCTTTTTCTCGTTGGGCACAGGACCAAACTGTTACAGAAACGGAAAGATGCTCGTTTTTGAAGAGCACTTTTGTCGTTTTAGCATGTGTAATTATTGCACAGTAATTAGTTTTTACTCGTTGGTATTTGTTGAGCTCTGTCTTTCTTTCATATTATGTTATATACATATGTGATATTGTGATGCACTTGAATTTTGTTTTTAGATAAAACCAATTTTTATCTCATCGAGAAATCTTCAACCTAAATCTAAATCTCATCGAGAAATCTTCAACCCAAATTGACGATGACCTGTTCGGAGCAAAGTGTTAGAAATTTCAGTGGTCTCTCTATCAAAGATTATTAATCTTTTTGCTCAGGTCCGATCCCAGAGTCATACTGTGTTTAATGCCTGGTTGGACAGTCAAGTAGAAAAGTCCTCTCAATGCAACAGCAGATGGGGCAGGTTGGGCGGTTGATTGTTGAAGTGTTGAAGAGCTGTTTGACTAAGAAGATGAATGGAGACGCACATTTACTGGACAGGCGACATATGAATAGGAAAATAAATGACGCTTGTAAGGATGCCGTGGGATTTTAATGTCGGTACAGTTAAAAGAGTCACAGTTTACTAACCAAACTCATTGGTAAAACATTATTAAGCAATTGGAAATTACTGTTGGAACAGGTACGCCGACAATCGATTCCTATTTTGGTTAATCGATTCCTAGTATATTTTTATACGAATAAAATGTTATGAAATAAAATGTTAACTTGAACATAAGATTTTATCCATTGCTCTACCTGCAAAATGCACCTTTTTGTAATGTTCATGTGAAGTGCCGTGAGAAAGTTGGAGCTCCAATACGTCCACAGGCCCCACCGTATGAGAAAAAATGTCCTTGCTTATTAATGACATGTAATTTTCTTGAAAATGACTCTTTGAAAAAGTCCATCTTCCATAATTACGTACAAGTTGTCAAATCTGATTGAGCTGGAACGTTCCATTTCCAACGCTTTACAGCTCAGACAAGAGAAACAAGTTGATTATCGTGTTGCCATTGGACGATCGCTGCTTCTTTTCCTTCCTGGCCATTCATTTGACTCTAAAGTTAAAGTCGCCAATCAATTGCTGATGACGGGATGCCGGTTCTGCATCAACATAAGAATTTGTTTACTTATCCTATGACCCAGGGACGGAGATAAGTTTGTAATTCCAATTGGACCTATGTCCAAAACTAAGATTGAGAGATTTAAGGAGGCTTTCTATACGCGTGCGGGCCAATTTGTGGAGAAAATGGTGAGCTCCAAGTTCATTGTAGGATAGTTTAATGGAATTGAGCCAAAAGTAATCCATTTAACTCAAATTTTTGGATCGGACAAACTTAGAGCTTGAAGACAAGAAGATTTGAGCTATTTTAATGCTTTATTACTTAAGCCCAAGAACATATGGATCCAGTAATAGTGCAACACATCAAATCTACTATTTAGTTTTTGGACTTTATTTTTTGGGCTTCCATATATTTTAGCACAACCTTTTATTATTTAACCTAGGTATAAATATGTATTTTTTAGGTCAAATTTTAAGAACTTTAGATCAGAATTAATGGAGAGCCGTCGGCTTCAATTAGGGAGAAATATTATTCTCTTGTTCTTGTTATATTTCGAATAATCTTTCGCTTATCAATTACTTTCCTAATTGTGGCGTGTCAATTGTTCGTTTCTCTAGATTTTATTTTGATCATCGAGATTGTTTGAAACAAATTTCAAGAGGTGTCGTAGAAATCAAACCTTACGTATCCTTATTTTTCTTGTTTGTTGAATTCGAAATTTCCATCCTTCTTAATTCTTCAAGGTCGAAAACACACTAAAACACAACTCCCATCGAAAACACCATCAAATTGTCATCAATCTTTCCGCGATGCGCATTATTTGGTATCAGAGCCTTAGTTTGAAGAGGAATTCTTATTCAACTCCATCAAAATTCAAAAAATCACTACTCATTATCATCCAATTATCGTCGTATCATCAATTCAAGTGTTAATTAACTTTTGACCTAGGATTTCAATCTTTCTTTTTGTTTTTATTTTAGTTAGGGTTTTCAATTATTTGTTGAAAACCTTTGACTTATAGCAAAAAAAAGTTGAAAAAAAAGTTCGATAGAAATTCAAAAAACAAAAAAAATAAAAAATTGAAAAAAAGTTAGAAAAAAGAAAAAGAGTAGGAAAAAAGAAATCTAAAAAAGTCAAAAAAAATAAAAAATCTAGAAAAAATATGAAAAAAAAATTCAAAAATTTTCAAATTTGCTAGTTTGTTATTGATTTTGGTTTGAGTTGCTTGTTACTTGTTATTTGAGCTACATTTTGAAATATTGATTTGTTGAAGCTGTGGTTCTAATTGTAACTTGGATTTCAGAGAACATTGAGTGGTAAAAGGCAAGAGTGTGT
>JAOTIZ010000002.1:5628518-5647546 GCA_027123425.1 Erythroxylum panamense | reverse complement strand
TGAATGAATTATATTTTAATTAATTATAGTGTAATTAATTATATTATATTATATTATATTAAGTAATTACAATATTTTAATTAATGAATGAATTATATTTTAATGAATTTATTATATTATATTATATTAAAGAATTACAATATTTTAATTAATTATAATGTAATCAATTAATTAATTACATTATTTTAATTAATTATATTATATTAGTTATTTTAATTAATTAATCTTATTTAATTAATTAGTATTAACAATATTTTAAAGAAATGGTCATTAGTAAAAAATAAGTTTCATTCTTTTAATAAATGATAAGTATAAAGGATTTTGTAAAAATGAGATATCAAATCATTATCCCTTTAATAATAATTAACCACTCACTTTTTATTTTGTAATTATTAATTGCTTCTCACAATTATCAATCAAGCACTCCCTTAGCCCTTAGGTATTTGGAAGTTGAAAGATGCCCCGTGACTTGTATATTAAACCAAAAATAGGATGGAGTATCCGGAGCACGCGAGATCGGGTCTGGGTCCCGCCGACACAGCCCGATATTCATTCTAGGGCCCTCTCTCTCTCTATTCTACGTTACTCCAATTCAGTCAACTTACTTAACACCCACTCTCAGGGCCAGGGGGTTTAAGTTAAAATATACCCTCACGTGAATAGAAGAGCGTGCAATGCACGGATCAACCTCACGCGCACAACCCAAAGACCTGTACAAACTGCACTACCTTCAAGCCCGATGCGCGTCGGTCAAGCTTTTGCAAATAAGAACCGTGAAGGCCCGAATCAACGGCGCCGCAAATGAAGAGATCATTTTCGCACTAATTAAGCACGTGACATGTTTCATTCCGTTTAAATTCACAAGACGTCATCCTTGACGTCAAGATTCATGCCAGCCGCATCATTCTCGGATAACGACGCTGTTTAGTCATCAAGTGGCTGTTATTCTTCCTTGCTGTATGATTTGGACGATAATTAATAGCATATCGAAGAGTCTGTTTTGATTCTGTGTGAATGGCTAGTTATCTGTTTTTACTTTATTTTATAAATATTGGTTTATTTAATAAATTAGACCTATGGAAAACAAATAGATAATATAATTATAAACAGACAGGTGACGTGAACCACTATGACTTTTATAAATTTTAAAAGCAATAATAAATAATCATTTTTTGAGTATTAGTTTTTCAATTAATTTGAGAAGGTGAAAGGGAACGGGGCCTTTGTCCTCAATTTCGTTGCAGATTACAACATAACCCGGAGGAGTCAGTGGAGATCATATTATAACGTTTGAGCTTGAATATATATAATTATTATCATTAATTCATGATTAGAACTTGCTTCTGGTGTACTGGTGAGAAAATCACAACTGTTCATCAACGGTCTAATCTTCCCTTTAATTTAATTTAATCCCAACCAATGTTGTTATTTAGGGATTAGTTTATACGCAATCATTCGCTGTATGATTTAAGTAACTTATCCGGAGGGGAGCGTGCAAATATTTGTCACTTGGACGGAAAATAAGAAGAAAATGGAGGGGAAAGTGGGGAGGGAGACGCACACATTGCACACCGCACGCGATGGTGGTGAGATAAAAGAGTGCTGCTGTAGTCTGCAAAGTCAACAGTGTTAAATACGAGGCCGCTGACAGCTGGCGGTGAGTGATGGACAGATGTCAGTGTGATTGAGACACGTGTCATTATTCTAATGGCCTGACATCACTGATTGGAGTGTTCAAAACGTCAGAGAAGCAGGTAAGAAATTGGAAGTGAGTAGTACGCCTAAATTATTGATAATTCTGAGAAATTAAGATTTCTGATTTAATTAAATTACATAATTATGGTCTTTACCTTCTCGCGCCTCTCACTATATAAGTGACAAAAGCTAACGCTGCAGTGGCTATAACAAGGTGAGGTCGAGAGAGTTGGGGAGTGTACACTAAAAAAATTGAGAGGAAAAAAAGAGAGCTTTGAGCGTCCTAGTTGTTCTTCATCTTCACCCCCTTTCTGTAACACCCCGCTTCTCTGAATCCCTTTCTGTTAATCATCTGTCTTTCAAGTTTCGGTTTGTTTACTGATAAGAGTTTGAAATTGGGTTAAAAGCAAACTTGAAAAAGAAGGATTTCTTAAAAAGCCAGGTGTTTTCAGAATCGAGATCCAGATTTATTTTTTCTTTTTACTCTGATTTTCGCATCTTTTTTGGGTTTAATTTTTTCCTTTGGTGAATTGACTTGGAGGGTTGTTTTTTGATCCCTCAAGTTTGATCTTGGTCTTTTAATCGACTGAGGTTGTCTATTTCAAAACCTCTTTTGATCTTTTTCTTATCTTATGCCAACAAAAACCTGTTCTTTAATTTAGACAAGAAGCAGGTAGATTCACTTTTGATTTATATAGTTGTAACCTATCTTTTGAGTTTTGAAGGTAAATGGCAGCCACATCCACATTTGGTTTCTGTGATAGCGTATCTCTTCAATCAGGTAGTGGTGGTGGCGAGTTAATGGAGGCACTGGAACCTTTTATGAAAAGTGCTTCCTCGTCATCATCAACAACCCAATCTCCTTCTGATTCCTCCTCCCTATATTCTTTCCCTTCTACTTCTTACAACTCCTTTTCTTCTAATTCTTCCTTCTCTACACTACCAACGTTGCCACAACATTATCATCAACAACAACCACCCTTTCTGTACCCAGATGGTTGCTCAACTGCGTTCTCGACCCTCGATTTATCGGGTCTTGAGGAACCTAGTACCATCGTGTCCAACAACTTCATTCCAACCCAGATCCAATCACAAAACCACGCTAATTATGCCTTCAGCACATACTACCCCACAAACTCGAACACCCTCAGTTTCTTGGCTCCAAAACCCGTACTCATGAAGAACTCGGGTTCTCCACCCAAACCCACCAAGCTCTACAGAGGAGTAAGGCAACGCCACTGGGGCAAATGGGTCGCCGAGATCCGTCTACCTAAGAACCGGACCCGACTCTGGCTCGGCACTTTCAACACGGCCGAGGAAGCTGCTTTGGCTTACGACAAAGCAGCCTACAAGCTCCGAGGTGACTCTGCGCGGCTTAACTTCCCAAGCCTTCGACACCAGGGTTCTCACATAGAGATAAATGGCAAGTTTGGAGACTACAAGCCTCTCCATTCCTCAGTTGACGCTAAGCTTGAAGCCATTTGTCAAAACCTGACTGAGTCGCAAAAACAAGGTGGAAAGCGACAGAAGCAGACGAAGAAGAAAGATGCCGATGTTGGAGTTGAGGTGGTCGCCGACAAGCGTTTGAAGGTTGAGACACCGTCTCCGGCTCCCACGGACAGCGAAGTCTCCGGTGGATCGTCGCCGTTGTCGGATCTGACGTTCCCGGATTGCGAGGAGGCTCCGCTGGACGTTGATTACGGGAACTTCTTGCTGCAGAAGTATCCGTCATATGAGATTGATTGGGCTTCGATATTGTCCTAGAAACTGAAGATTATTGTTCTTGTTAGTTTTTAGTATTTTGTCAGTCCGATGTTGAATTCGACATCTCCTTAGAGTCTGGAGGGTGTCTGCAGTGGAATTTTTGGCAGCTGCAGAGCCGTTGTTCCCTTAGTTCAGTTTAGTTGGGTCTTTGGTCAGCTGGTTTTTGTCATGCTAGACCATGGCTTGGAGGGTGCCAAACGTAATTGAATCCTATTGTTAGTATGCAAAACTTGTTCTCTTCATGTATTAACTGCGTCCCATAATTTCTTATCTCGTCGTGCTTTTTATTGACTTGACCATGTTCATAAGCTTTCATGAATTGCCTCGTCATTAGGCTTTTTAAATATAACAACTATAATTATAAATTAATTATTTAAAATCTTACTTCATAACATAAAATATTGATCACTCGTCACTAGTCATTATAAATATTATGTATAGCAATGTGTGAGCAAATGAAAGCAATTCCTCAACTTTGATTGTTTTACACAAGAGCAAGAATATCATGAGTATCAATCTGCTTTTGTATTGCCACTATTTCCATTCATCATAAATTTCATTAAATGTTATGTAGTCATATAGAATTTATAATTTAAAGACAAAAAATGTATGTTATTATTATTTCTAAAGAGCCAAGAGAGTCAAATCAAACGATTTATTTTTAAAAGTTGAAACATCAAGTTTCTATGCACACCTTTCATGAGTATGTTTGAAATCAAGATCTTCACTGTATAACTTAGGTCGTGATTAGTGGCTTGGTTTCTAAAGATATGAACTGAGAAAAAAATTAGTGCAATTGTACAGTTCCATATCTGCTTTATACTTTAACCTTTTTGAAGCAAACATTATCCGTAAATCTAATCAAAAGCACTCATTAGGCCACTTTAACACGAATATTTTGACTCTTCCCTCTTCAATGCTTTAAGAGAATTCTGCTGAAAAGAAGATTTAAGATTGTACAGAACTTGGGATACGTCTTTATCGACTTTTAAATCTAAAGAAAATTTACAGTGTTAACCAAAAGAAGTGTGAATGGAAGACTTATCTGCAAAAAGGCCGTTAAAGCAAAGGGAGGAAAATAATTAAAACGAAGGGAATATATTTTCATAGGCTACGCTCTGAAGAATGAATATAAAGATAAAAAGATGGATCAAATTGAAAACGGCAAAAAGTTAACGCATGAATTATACCACATCTTTTTCTTTTTTAAGGAATTTGTTGACGTACAACTCAAACTCATTCGTCTCTAAAAGTTGGTAATCGATAGGTTCTGGACCAAGGGAAGCCACAGGAGGCTCAGCCCGTTTTATCCAATTGCTAACCTTCATTTGATGTTTCTATTCGCATTCTTTTACCTTCAACTTTGATTTTTCACTGATCATGGCGACACAATTTTCCAAGCCATTATCTTCCAAACAGTGAAGTTGCGGGAACCAGTAAATTCGTTCACTTAGTATTCTCGATTGTACAAGTCAACGATAAGAAAGCAAAGCATTTCTATAATTTACCCTCGGAAACTTTTAAAAACTATATAAATAAAAAGGAAAAAGGCAAAAATAGAGCACATGGGGCATTTAGTTTAAAACGAATAGCTACAACGTGAATCATTAATGAGTATTATGTTCCAATCCAGCGCTGGCCAAAGCTTGTCAGGAGGTCGTCAGCGGTCAGCCCAATTCTACCTGAAAAGCTAGCGAATGGCATACCAACCAGATAAGATACTCGCAGAAACGGATTGCATCAGCCTCAACTAAATTTACCAAGTTCCATCTTCTTCTTGATTGCCTTTTGACCATGATAAATAAATGAATCCAAGATCCCTGAGACAGTGAAAATGCCTGATGGAAAGAAAAACATTATCAGTCCAAAAACATCAATACCTGTAATAGCAGGTCGTTTTAGTGAACTTTTTACGCTACTACACAGAAATATCTATGTCAGAGACTGTCCCAAAAGTAATAACGTAAACGAGAAAAATGAAAATTGTAAAATTTGTCCACTGCAGAAAACAATGCACATAATATTAGACTAAGTGTACCTGCAATCTCTGCACACAATACGAGTACTAGTAACTAAGCAGCCCTCAATACAGAGGAAATAAAAGTTTTAACTCGAGACATCGCATATCATGTTTAAGTTGACAACATAACGTTAGGATTTGGCAGCAGTCAATAACATATAATATAACTAAACTACAGCATCCAGTATCAACAGGCAAACAGTAGTCTAGCGTATTCATATCTTCAGGTCTTTGAATGAGAAATCCATCTGAACTCCTATATATGTATCCACAAGGGTGGCATAATCCAACTAGTTTATCAACTCAATAAAAGAAACAGATGCAAGCAACCAATTCTAAGGAAATTGGCATCAATCACCTTTCAAATATAAATTGAAAGAAAGGATTACTTACCTCCTATAATGGCACAAACATTTGTTAGGAAGTGCAAGAAAGACACATGCCCCTCTATAAAAGTCACCTGCAAAATGCACTAATACGAGCATTAAAAACCAGTGAAAATAATTGCAGAATCAAGTGCAAATTACATGACCAAGCAATGCCAATATACCAGATCTCAAACATTCTTATGATGGCAGTAAACCCACCTTAATAGGAGAAAGGTCGTAAATGAAGAAAACACCTGGGAGGGACCGGAAGCTGCCCGCTTCTGCATTCTTAAAATGTTCGGTTACAGAAAACTGCAAAGAATAATTGCTGTAAGGTCAGTTCACCTTTCAAGTTTTAACAAATGAAAGAACCCAGTGATGAGCATCACGGCACAGGTTCAAACCCTTCAACTGACATGGTCAGATCTATAGGGTTAGAACCTATGATTCACGTCACAACAAAAGCCTTAAAGATAAGCTTGGACTTTGCTGGTACAGACTCAGGACCATGATAACACTAGCGAACAACTGTAGCATATCATCACACAACCTCCATTCATTCTTCTCTCACGCAACCTTCCTATAGAAATAATACATATCTTTCCATCATTAGTTTATTACGAGTTTGTTATATGTAAAGTTAGTATTAGTTTGTTACGAGTTTGTTATAGGCACATGTACAGTCAACACCTCATGTATATATATCTCACAGACAATCAAAAGAAATGCAAGAAATTCAGTATTTCTTCATCATTTGTCCCATTACTGCAGATGCTACATGATATCAGAGCAGGTTGCTCTTATGTTAGTCGTTAACCCTTCGAAATGATAAATTATGTCACGTGTTAGATCCACATGTGAAGGGGTGTGTTGAAATATAAAGTGAGAGTTTGTCCCACATTGGAGAAAGAGAGGAATGGAGACTAGCATATAAGTTTAGTGGGTTACTCCACCTATCACCAATTGGTTTTAGGATGGAACCTCACTTAGACTTGTATATGGTCTAACTTTTCTTCTTGTGTGGGCCTGTATGCCTATTGTAAATTCTAACATGGTATCAGAGCGCAAATCTGATCCCACACAAACCCCAGTACCCAAAACCAAACCAAATCAAAAATGACCCAAACCTCCGGAGAATCAAGTCACAACAACATACCAGCTTTGAATCTTGAAAAAGAAATCGAAGCAGAAGCATACTTAACCACTGCCGCCGACACTCCAGGATGTCTCATGGTCACCACCCCCCTCAATGAAAACAACTATCTGGCATGGAGCAGATCTATGATTATAGCTCTAAAATCCAAGAACAAATTAGGTTTTGTTAATGGAGAAATCAAGAAACCCGACGATGACACTGCTCAAGCAAGACGATGGGCAACAGTAGATAATCTGGTAATAGCGTGGTTACTGAACTCCCTAAACAAGGAAATCGCAAACTCGTTCACGATAGTCACGACAGCACAAGATCTCTGGGAAGAGTTAAAAATAAGGTATGGAGAAAGCAGTGGTCCTCATTTATATCACATTGCACAAGAGATCAACAATTTACGTCAAGGTAATAACTCAGTCACGACGTATTTTACAAAGTTAAAGAGTCTGTGGAATGACATTGACTGTTTAATGCTATACAAAATCTGCTCTTGTGAAGCTGCAAAATATAATCTGTGTGTTGTAAATAGCAATAGGTTAATGCAATTTTTACTTGGATTGAGGGAAAAATTTGCAAATGTGGTCAGCCAGATAATGTTGTTAGATCCCCTACCTCAAGTAAACAAAGCATATTCAATGGTTTTGACGGTTAAAAAACAGAAAACGGTGAATATAGATCAAACTAATCTAAACCAAATGTCTGTAGCATTGTTTACTAATGCTGTCAATAGTAAGAAACCAGTGGGGAGACAAGGAAATAGTAAGAAGCGGAATCTGTGAAAAGAAGAGAAACTTTGTGATCACTGTCATGAACGCGGGCATATGAGGATACGTGCTTTCTCCTACACGGTGTGCCGAATTGGTATAAAGAGCTACAAAGGAAAAAGGGTAAAGGAAATTATGCAGGGAATGCTATGGACAGTCCACTAGATGATGCTGGGGACAACATACAAGCTAATGTGAGACAGAACAGCCCAGAGGTAAACATGATCAACTTGGCCAAACAAGTTCAAGAATTAACGTTGCTAGTTAAAAGTAAACAAGTTGCAACAGCGAATCACGTAGCCTTCAATGCTTCTACAGGTAAACACCCTAAACACATTACCTTTAGTGAGCATAAATATGATGACGATTCGTGGATTATAGACTCAAGCGCCTCAACACACATGAGCCCAAATCTGTCAATGTGTTACAGACTATGTCAAACTGAAAACATCAAACCCAGTGACTCTACCGGATGGCTCCGTAAACATGACGGAACACCTGGGAAAAGTTGCTCTCACTCCACATTTGGAATGATGTGCTAAATATTCCCTCATTTTTTCATAATTTGCTGTCAGTAAATAAACTTGCCACACAAAACAAAATTGCCACCATCTTCATTGACAATCATGTGTTTTTGCAGGACCTGCGTGATGACTACGTTGTAGCAAAGTGCGAAGCAACGAGCGGTGTTTACAAACTATCCAAGTAGCATTTACTTCCTCCCAAAAACCTCAAAGGTCCTTCTTTACAATTTTACATGAAACATTTCGTTAGTAATCATGTATCCCATGACTTCATATTATGACACAATCGCTTCGTACATGTTTCTACAAACAAATTATCTCGATTACCAAATAGACACGTTCGAATTCCTAGTAATTACAAGTGTGAATTATGCCCATTAGCCAAACAAGAGAGAAAACCATCCCCCCACCACAAAATTGTTGCTACAACCCCGTTCGAATTACTGCACATTGATACTTGGGGCCCATATAAGACTCCTAACATTGATGGCTCATCCTATTTCTTAACCATTGTCGACGAATTTTCTAGAGCTACCTGGATTTATCTTTTAAGTAGCAAAGATCAAGTCCACCTCACCCTCAAATTTTTTATCAACCTTATCCATACCCAATTTCGTTTACCCATATTAAGTGTTCGAACCGACAATGGCACCGAATTTACAAATAAATTTTGTCAAAACCTCTTCCTCTCACAAGGAATCATACACCACCGAATTTGCCCACACACCCCACAACAAAACGGAGTTGTTGAAAGAAAACATAAACACCTCCTCCAAATTACCCGTGCTCTTATTTTTCAGGCCCATTTACCAAAACAGTTCTGGGGTGAAGCATTACTCACATCCACATACATCATCAACCGATTGCCATCCAAAATTCTTTCTTGACATACTCCGTATGAAAAGTTATACAATAAATTTCCCACATACGACAATGTCCGTAACTTTGGTTGCCTATGATTTTCAACAAACACTAAACCATACAAAGACAAACTTGAACCAAGAGCCACCCGTTGTTTATTCCTAGGATATATGTCTGGCTGTAAAGGCTTTAAAATTATGGAGTTATCTACAAACCAAATCCACATTTCCCGAGATGTTGTTTTTCACGAAGACACCTTCCCATTTTCTACAGCGCTCAGCTCCCCACCACAAAACCCAACTACCCCTGTTACCTTTCCACCAAATACACATGAGTTTGACCCCTTATCAACTCACCCAAACATCTCATCAACTCAGTCCAATCAACCACATGCTCTTATCATACCCACTGAGCCTAGCACAACAATTGTCCCTGAGCACATACTTGAGCCACACAACTCACCCACTAATTTTCCAGCCCCAATCCCAACCGACCACCCTCACATCAATTCTCAAACCCAACTTCACCAATCGCCAACCGAACCACTCCCTACATGTTTCAGCACCAGACCAAAAAATCATCCCAAATACCTCAACCATTATGATACCACTGTCCACACCGCTCATCCTACTACGACGTTCTCATCTCAGGTCACATCTCCTCCCTTACCTTTTTTGTCTTCTTCTTATGTTCTCTTGAGCGACAGTTACTCTTCCTTCATGGCAAATGTGTCTATAGAACACGAACCGTTGTCATATTCTGCTACTAAGGATAATCCATTGTGGGTCACACCTATGACTGAGGAGCTCACAGCTCTAGAACAGAATTGTACATGGTCATTTGTTGATTTACCAAAATGGATTTTCAAAATTAAAACACTAACCTGATGGCTCCATTGAGCGATGTAAAGCCCACTTGGTGGTCAAAGGATTTAGCCAACGAGCAGGTATTGACTATTCAGACGTATTCTCTCCGATGGCCAAATTAACTACTATCTGTGTCCTCTTAGCCACCGTTGCCGCCAACAACTGGCCTGTCCACCACTGTGATATCAACAATGCTTATCTTCACGGTTCTCTCGATAAAGACATCTATATTTCCCCACCTCCTGGTTACTCACGAATGCCTCCTGGGCAGGTTTGTAAATTGGAAAAATCTTTATACGGCCTCAAGCAAGCAGGCTGACAGTGGAACAAACAGATTACAGCTACACTCCTGGAATTTGGTTTTTCCCAATCTGCTTCTGATTCTTGCTTATTCACAATGGGTACTGGTCAAACTTTTACTGCCCTTCTCATTTACGTTGATGACTGTCTATTACTGGGACCATCTGAACATCTCCTCCTAGAAGTTAAAAGTTCTCTTCACAGACAATTCACCATCAAGGATCTTGGTTATGTCCATTAGTTCATTGGTGTGGAAATAGCTCGTTCCCCATCCGGTTTGCTCCTCTCACAACAAAATACATCCAGGATATTATTCATGAAGCTAACTTACCACAGCTTCATCTTGCCACGGTGCCCATTCCTCCTGGCACTAACTTGTCCTCAGATTCGGGTGCCATCTTCAACAATCCTGCCAAATATCGTCGCTTGGTCGGCCAACTCCTCTATCTCTCTTTTACCCGACCTGATGTTGCTTTTGCGATACAACAACTCACTTAATTCACCAGCGCACCTAGCACACAACATTGGAATGCGTTAACTCATGTCTTACGATATTTACATTCCACTGCTGATCTGAAATTATTCTACCCCGCACAACCTTCCCTGACTTTGAACTCATATTTGGACTCTAACTGGGCTGGGTGCGTCTCATCACGCAAATCCATTACGGGTTATTGTATCACTTTAGGCTCTGCCTTAGTGTCATGGAAAACAAAAAAGCAAAAGACAGTTAGTCGCTCTTCCGCAGAGGCGGAATATCGAAGCATGGCATCTACACTTTGTGAATTACGGTGGTTATCTTATCTTCTTACTGATCTTCAGCTTCCTTTGCATCTGCCTATCCCTTTACACTGTGACAATTTGGCAGTCATTCACATTTCAGCAAATCCCGTATTTCACGAACGGACAAAGCATCTTGAGATTGACTGTCACCTAGTTCGCAATGCTGTTTCTGAAGGTTTCATATCTACGCCACATGTCCCTTCTGCACTCCAGATGGCTGACTGCTTCACCAAGGCCTTGTCTGCCCCAAAATTTCGACATGCTATGTCCAAGTTGGGTCTCATTCTTCCGGCTCCAACTTGAGGAGGGGCTGCTGGTACAGACTCAGGCCCATATGATCACACTAGGGAGCAACTGTAGCATATCATCACACAACCTCCATTCATTCTTCTCTCATGCAACCTTCCTACAGAAATAGTACATATCTTTCCATCATTAGTTTGTTACGAGTTTGTTATATGTAAAGTTAGTATTAGTTTGTTACAGGTTTGTTATAAGCACATGTACAGTCAGCACCTCGTGTATATATATCTCACAGACAATCAAAAGAAACGCAAGAAATTAAGTATTTTTTCATCATCTGTCTCGTTACTGTAGATGCTACATAGTTATCGACATTTATAATTTTATTTTTCATATTTTGTATTTTTAGAAAATATTAACTAATTATTATTTATTAAAATATTATATACACTAGTTCGGCTAAATGGTTTCTAAACCTCGTGTCAAATATAAAAAGGAAAGAGTTTTTTAGCTATGAATCGGGAGATATATAATAATTTAATTACTTTTTATTACTGATAGATGTTCATAAACCATAGGCATGTAATCGGTTCCAATATAAAAATGTGCTGATTATATATTTCAAAGTACTAATAAAGCTCATTTAATTGATATTTAATATAAGGTCTTGTTAAATTAAAGAACTAAGCAAAGACTTGGCAAGAATTCTATATATATATATATATAGAGAGAGAGAGAGAGAGAGAGTAATTTCTTATAAATAAATTAGTTAATAAATTAATAACACAAAACTTACATTTACACTCATAATATCTTTTTGAGATACAAATTTCTTTTATTAAAAAATTGAATAAAAATTATTATTATTAACTAATTTTTATTTTTTAAGATAATACATGCTGATCAAATTTAATTATCATAATGCTCTACTAGATTGATGATATCTTCAATTAAGTGGTGCTTGCTTATTTCATGGTCCTCGTAGATCTTCTTCTTTCTTTCTCTCCATAGGAAGTAAATAGTCGTATTAAAAGATGTTTTATACAAATTCCTTTTCTTAATGTGTAACCATAGACCAATTATATGATCGACCGTCAATCTCTTCAACAATTCTATAACAAATCCAAATATCCAGATATCTATACACGCAATTTCTTACGTTTCTTAGTTTTTTTAGATACTGTTTTAACTGTTTATGTCTGATCTCCATTTATGGAGACTTCTTTAGTGTGTCGTTTGCTACAAGTACTAGAACTTCGAAAACAAGGTGGAACTAAATAATTTAAAAAAAGACAGACAGACAGACAGACAAATTAAGCAGTCACTGTCTTAGGACAACCACCTTGGAGGGCAGTGTCTAGAAATATGGCTTTGGACTTTTTTCTCATCGTCAACACTTTCGTCTAAAAACGATATGAATATTACTATCATCTTCCTAATCAACACTATAAATCAGGATGTTGAAAAGGTATTGATTGTATCAAAGAACATCACTAGAAGTTAAACATGGCTTCAGAAGGTCATATCTGTGTTCCAGCAATAGATTTCTCCAAGTCTAGCCTAAGACCTGGCACTCCGCGGTGGGATTTGGTTAAATCCCAAGTTCTGAAAGCAGCTGAAGAGTATGGTTGGTTCATAGCTTTGTTTGACGAACTTCCTGTGGATGCTCGAAAGGGAATGGAAAATGAAGTTAAAGATCTGTTCGATCTACCTTCTGAAACCAAAATGCAAAAGGTGTTTCCAAGACCAAATCAGGGCTACCTAGGGAAGGCCCCCATGTTTGAGAGCATTGGAGTTGGAGATCCAGTTTCTATGGATACCGTCAACAGCTTGCTCGACATGCTTTGGCCTGAGGGAAGACCAAGTTTCAGGTTCCTGTAAACTTGTTCCTTTCTTTCCTTTACCTTTGTGCATGTTTCATCTGCTAACATGTCGAAACCTGTTTGTTCCAGTGAAAATGTGCAGTCATTCACAAAGCCAGTACTTGAGCTAGATTGTTTAGTGAAGAGGATAGTCATGGAGAGCTTGGGTGTGGAGAAGTACTTGGATGAGCTCAAGAACTCCACCACCTTCAATCTAGGGGTTATGAAATATGACAGACCAGAAAATGGTGACACAGATCAGATATCATTGCGTGCTCACTTAGATACAAACACCATGACCATTCTGTACGAATTCCAAGGTCATGGGCTAGAGATAGAAGCTGAAACTGGAGAATGGATCAAGATCAAGCCTTCACCTGACTCATTTGTTGTTATGTTTGGCGAGACCTTTCATGTAAGTCTCGTTCCACTACGCATTTAGTTCAGGACTGGGAAATTATTCGCGTAAAGATGGATCAAAGTTCCCATAGGAAGAAGAATATCTGAGTTTTGGTTGACATAAACAAACTGTTTTTAGTGAAATGAACCCATTCTTATATGCTCTTTTACTTAAATGATGTAGGCCTGGACAAATGGTCGTGTAAAACCTGCACATCATCGGGTGGTTCTGATCGGAAATCAGCCAAGGTACTCGGCGGGACTTTTCTCAGGATTCACTGACAATTTCCTGGTAAAGACCCCACAGGAGCTTGTGGATGAAGAACATCCTTTGCTATTTAAGCCTTATATCTACATGGACTTAATAAAACAAGTCAGGTCAGGGGTTGGAAGGAGATCTAAATATTGCTTGGATGTTTATCGTAATGTATAATTCTAAGCATAAGGTGAGTACCACTTGCTTTTTGCTTATGTCAGATTGTGTCCAAGCTGTGTTGAACTAAAAGTGCTTGAATAATTTGTATATCATATAAGTTGTTCAGTAGAAATAAACCAGTAAATTGAGTTCACTATCGTGGATGAGATCAGATTGAGTTCAAAGACCGATAAAAATTTAGCAAACCTTCCAAGGACTTGTAGAGTTGCTTCCGGAAGCAAAAATAACCCACTGTTTAGAACAGCACTCAGAATTCCCAGAGGATATTTAAGGTGCAGTTGCAAAAACAGGTTCGAGCTAGTTTGACTTCGTTAAGAGAATCACCATCACGAGTATATTAAATGCATCACAAGAGCCATTCAAGATAAATTCTAAGTTTCTCAAGTGCTTTGAATTGCAGGAGCCTGCAATACATCTCAGAGCCACAGGGAACAGCCACTTTTTAGCATCTAATTTCAGGAAGGAGCCAATCATACGATAAATTACAATCATTTAAAAATTTAGTAAGATAAAGAAATTTAAAGTTTAAAAAGTTCAAGACCATCATAAAATTAATTAAAAATTAAATAAATTGAAAATTATGAAATAAAATTGAAGGAGGCTATTATTAATTTAAAGTTTAATTGAAAAATGAGACTATCAAAGAAAAATTAATTATTTTATTTTATTTTATTTTATAAAAATTGATTAGTCTATAAAAATTAACTAATTAATTAATAAATTTATTAATTTTTAATAATAAGAGTTCTTAAAATAAATCGAACCAAAAAATTAAAAAACTTAACCAAAAAATTGACTGATTTAAGGTGAATCGGTTTAATTTTTTATTCATAGATAAATTATGAGTGACCGTTTATAGCCCCCTTTATTAAATAGAAAATTGTATTTTATTAAAATATTATGTTTTACTATTTGCCATAATATTAATCACAAATGATCACCAATAAATGATCATAAATCATTTTCCTTTCAAGAAATAACATAATCTTAAATATATAAATTCAAACATTAACTATGCTTAAGACGGGAGTGTTTATATACAAGAAAAGGAAGAACTAATTCTCTCATAAAAATGTAGATTATAAAAAGGTGATTTTATCAATCATATGCTTGCACTAAAAATATTTAGTAATTAACTTCCAAAAAAATATTTAGTGATTGAAATACATTCGGATCAGAGCCTTTTGTTTTTTAAGCGAAATGAAAAAGATGGTTTCTATGAAAAATTAACCATAACAGGATCAGTGAGAAAAGGGCCTAAGTAGAGGCTTGATTTGGAGACTACCTATTATGGTCATTGTACTCTTGTATAAACATGTTTTAGTCATCTATTCATTTTAGTTTTTATCAATATTTTAAACATCAGATGAAAGTTAAATCGGTAAGATAAGAAGTTTAAGATTTAAAAAGTTCCAACAGATGTTAGATCAGCATAAAATTAACTTAAAATTAAATAAAATTAAAGAATTTAAAATACGATTGAAAGAGATTGTCTTTTCATATTGAAATTTTTGAATTTTAACTAAAAAATAAGTTGTTAACTGAAATTAATTGATTTATTTTAGTTTATAAGAATATATTAATTTGAAAATATTGACCAATTAATTAATTAACTGATCAGTTTTTAACAAGAAGAGTTACAAATCAAACTGAAAAATTGAAAACTAAATTAAAAAATTAGCTAGTTCAAGATTTTTATAATTGAACCGATCGAACTAGTTGAATCTTTTAATCATTGATTTTATATTAATATTTTAATTAATTATAGTTACTAAGTTACTGAGTCCTCTAGCTAAGAAAAAATTACCATTTAAGTCATAATAGTATGTATGTAACCTTTAACGTACTGAAAAAAATGTATAAAGTATACCAAACCCATTTTAAGACACTAATAAACTCGCATTTAACTTATGCCTAATATAATTTCTTGTTAACTTAAAAAAGTAAGTTTGACTTCTATCACTTGTAAGAAAAGCCTAATATGAATGCACTAAATGATGATAGGTAGGGTTGAAAATTTATTCAAATCTTGGCTTAACTCAAAGTTAACGCAACAAGTTTCATTAGATCAAGTTTCTGACTAAGTTTAAACTTGAGAAATTAGCTTGAATGGCTTGCATTTTTTGTCACAAAACAATATTATTTTACTCTTTAAGATTAAGAAATGTGTCATTTAAATCATCATCATTTTTAAAGAATTCTTTAAAACGATATCGTTTTAATTGACTTAATTTTAATTGAGTTTCAAATTAAGCTCGAGCCACACTCTTAAGGGGTCAATCACTAGCTTGGCTTGAGTCTTCCACAAAGTTTTTTAAAAACAAATATTGAATTATCTATAGACAAAACTAATACAACATTATAATGATTCAAGGCAAGCACTATGTTAAGATATTTCATTTATTACTTTGGGCATTATTTGTAGTTTGAATTATTTGGTATATCTTTTGTGATAAGAAGTTCACATGGTATAGGATTCCGTTATCTTGAATTATGTAGTGTTTTTAGAAGTTAAGATAGTATGGAAGAAGGAATCCTAAATGAGAGAGAATCTTAAAGAAGATAGGATTTGTTGAAAATAAACATGCTTTTATTAGAGATAAACATGAAGGAGATTTTAGTGATTAATTTATAAATGCATTTTTGTATACTTGTGAAAACAATTACATGATTCATCGATCAATATTTTGTACCTATGTTGTTAGTATGCTTTGGTGACTAATTACATGTTCGATTGATGTTTTGTGAGGCTACTATGTGTGGATTTCTTCAGTGATCAATTAAAAAGTACATAATATATTTTGGTTTGAAGCCAGTCCATGATGTGACACATATCTATTGATTTTTGGCTACCATGTTTTTGGGCTGCTTTAGAGATTAAACACAAAGTTCTATCTATGTCTTTTGGTGTTGTTGTGCATAAGGGGTTTTGGTAGTGATATTTATCTAATAAGCAGTCCATGGTGTGGAATTATCATTGCTTTGGTGCCACTTTATTTTGGGAGGTTTTGCAAATATAACTTATAAGTTTGGCAACATACTTTTGTTGGAAGACTTTCCAAGATTATGGTTTAATGCATTTGCACACATATAGGAGAGTGTTTCTTTGACTCAAGTTTCTTTTTGTTTATGTTATTTTTGATTTAATCACTTGAGATATTTTCATCTTTGTTATCATTCATTGTTTCAAAATCCTCTCTCCTGGTTAGCATGAGATGGTCATGTTATTGTGTGTGAGATAACTCTCAGGATGTAAGTACAAATGTATAACGTCAATGAGTGAGTGATGTCGACCTCGTAATAGCCTTGTTTAAGACTATTGTACTTCAATGAAAGTTGATTAATCTAGGTGAGTGCCCCGCAGACCTAGACAGTGTGTACCGAACTGTATTAACAAATTTAGTGTGTTAATTTATTTACTGCACAATAAGTTTTTCTGCTTGTGATTAAATTATGAAAAAATAGTAGTTGTTAATCTAGTTACTTCCTGATAAGTAACTATCAGTTTTAGTTTGAAGCAACTGCAGCATAACAGGATTTTTGCATAACTTCAACCCTGGATTTTCACACTATACAAAATAGTATATTACAATAAGAAAATTAGCGATTTTATCATAGTATGATAATCCAAATTAAAGATTCCACCTACGCTTCATGTCTAGGGAGAGGGCAAACTATAAATTTTTAGCAATTAAGGCTGCTCTAATCCAGTTAATGATTTTGTCTACAAGTTGATATTTATCCTTTTCAAGATTGGTAAATATTTGAGAGTTTCATTCCTTCCAAAAGGAGTAGATGGTAATGGTGAATGCAACTTTATAGAGAATCGCATTAGGTATACCCTTTTTGGAGTTTCTAATGGCCTAAGTCAATGAATGTTCCCAAGTGTAAGTATAGCCATTGCCTGGCATCATGTTCAAAATCCTGCTCTAGACTACTTTCGACAATCTACATAGAAAAAAGAGATGATCTTTGTCCTTGACTTCCATTTTACATAAAACACAAGTTGTATCCACAGTGCCTTGTCATTGACTTTTAGTGCTGAGTTTGTTTTTAATCGCAAGCTAGGAGATAAAAGAGGCTTTGGGGTGAACGGAATTTTTCCATTAAAAAGAAGACTAAGGTACTTTAATTAATCCCCTTGTAAGGATTTGATGACAAGATTTGTTGGAGACTTTTCACTCGGATTTGGAGACTATACGATAGAGTCATCCATCTTCTCATTATCTAGCTGAGGGAAATATTAAACTAGAGCCTCTGAAATTCCCTCTCCAATGACCATTGAAGATCAAAGATGATACTTTAATATTAAGAGGAATTCTGTTTCTCAAGTGTTGTACTTAAGGATTGAGAATAATAAGACTCGATTCGAGCAAGTTATCATACCAAAGTCAAGTTCTTTCCCCATTGCCAATCCTGTGTTTAATACAAGGATAAACAAAGTCTCGCATCTTCATCATCTAGTGAAGAATCCAAGAGAACTCCCTAGTATAAAAAGCTTGCCAAAAATTCACAATTTTGAAGTGATACTCGTGTATCCACCAGCCCCAGAGGGCATTATGATTAGTGTATAGCCTTCAAAAACTTTTACACATTAGGACCTTTTGCATGGTAGAGATAAAAATGATCCTGAGGCCTCCATGTTTTTTCATAATGGCAACCTCACTCCATTTTATCTTTGCATTATTTGTAGGGGTATTCAAGAAAACCCACGAACCTGTGAACTAGACCTAAACCGCATGAATCAAACCTGTAAACAAGGTTAACCGAAGCTGAAAAATCAGGTTAATGGTTCAGGTTCAAGTTTCTAACTTGATATTCTAGGTTAACCGAACCTAAATTGATCCTATAGCAGGTTAACAGAACCGAACCTGATTTATAGGTTTAGATTTAAACCTGAACCTGAAACATAAAAAAATCTATCATATATTTAGATATAATTTAAGAGGATATTAATAATAATAAATTCACTAGTATTTACTATATTAATTCT
>JAOTIZ010000002.1:5596624-5628418 GCA_027123425.1 Erythroxylum panamense | reverse complement strand
ATTATGCTATAGTGTCATGCATGGCACTGTAGCATAATTAATAATAATTCAATTATGCCACACTATAGCACAATTAATTAATTATAATTAGACATAAATTGACTTGCAAAAATTAATTAATTTATAGCTTTATTTATTTAGGAGGGTGTAATTGATTTTTCACTTGCACATAATCAGTTGTTATATGACAACGCTACTATTGTGTAGCTTTTCAAATTTTAGTTGTTTGAGATAAAACAACTACTTTTTCAAGTTCTTACTAAACAAGAATTTCAGCTGTTTGAAATGGTCAAACAGTCAAACAGCTGAAAGCCTTGAATTAGCTAAAAAGTAGCTGATTATTTATTCACCAAACCCAGCCAAAGTAGGACATGAAAAAAGATGTTTGGGATGAAGATGAGCGGGTTATTACGAGTTAGGTCTAATTCTCTAATGTGCTAAATTAGTTCATGAGCCTCATTCAAAACTCAAATTAGGATTATTTCATATTAGGAGCAAAATATATAAATCTCTTATGATTTAAGAAAGTCTACCTAATTTTTAAAATTCTTGAAAAAAAATCATAATTTTTTATTTTTTTTAAAAAAATTATTTTAGATTTCGATAAAAAAACACAACAAAATGCATATAATATGAACATCATATGTAAATTGAATCAAATGTCATTGACATTATAACTCAACTCAAAACAATAAAATTCAACTTAAATTAATATTTTAAAATAACTGTAATAAATTATTAGTTTGAATCAAGTTTAATTTTGAATTTAAGAACTGGGTTAGATCGTCATATGAGTGTAATGTTTATCTGATGTGTATTTCATCATTATTATTTAACAAAAGTTTAGAGAAGACAACTTTTATAGAAAAATAAAAATTATAAGAAAAATTTTCAAAAAACTTAAAGATTAAAGCATTTTTAAAAAATTTCTTCAACTATATTTAGATTCCTTTATAGTTTAAGAAATCTTAGAAAAACTCCTTAATTTTTAAAATTCTGTCTTTCACCTTTTATGATATTGTCATTTAGATTAATGAGTAAAAGACACAAATCTCCTTTATAGTTTAAGAAATCTTAGAAAAACTCCCTAATTTTTAAAATTCTAGAAAAAATTCTTATATTTTTTAGTTTTTTAAAAAAACTTTCTTTAAATTTCAATTAAAAATAACAATAAAACACACATAATATGACCATCAAACATAAACTAATAAAGAAACTCAACTCTTAAACTCAAACTGAATTAATTAAATCTAACTCAAATTAATAATTTATTATAATTATTTTAAATTATTAATTTAAGTAAAATTTAATTAATTTGGGTCAAATTTAAGACCTAAGTTAAATTATCATATTAGTGACATTTGATTACTTTACATCTAATGTTTAAACTTTCTGTGTTTCTTCATTATTTTTTAATCGAAATCTAAGAGGAGATTTGTTTTTTGAAAAACTAAAAATTAAGCAGATTTTTTTTTGAAAATTTTAAAGATCATGGAATTTTTCTAAGATTTCTTAAACTACAAAGAAAGTCTATGCTTTTTTACCCTAGATTAAGTAGACTTGAGGCTAACTTTGAGGACAAGTTAATACACACAAGTATTGCCAATTGTTGAAGACAATCAATTGAATAATTTTGGTTAATAAGATTGAGAAGGATCTTTGTGTTCGTCTCAAGCCTAAGTCGTGATGAACCTTTCTTATCTTATAATCTTGTTATCTTCACTCTTTCTTTCTTAGTTGTGGCCGGTCAAAACCTTGTCAATTAAATGTGGTGAGGCCTCTTATGGGTTCTTCATCTTATTTTTATTGGTCGTCTCCTTTCAAACTCAATTCTTGGTGCAAGATCCTACTCAAAACCGTGCATAAAGCACATCACCCACTAATGCATTGCAAAATTACCTGATTTGACTGGATGGTGTGTCCACGGACATCTGTGTATACTGTGGGCACAACCTGCAGAAATCAGAGCACTTTTACGGACTGAAAATTTCCTAGCTCAAGATACAACAAAAAGTAACAACAAAAGGTTATTGGCAAGAATAATAACCTTAATGAAGTACTGGTACATCCCATTTGGCGCTTCTTGTGTCCAATGCACTCTGAAACTTGAATAAGTGAGATCTATGCCAACATATGTCATGCAATACAGCAAAAGGAGAGAAACAGTTAAAAGTTTTATTGAATTACCCATCAAGAGGATTCATAACACCAGGGAAATGTTCTCCAAAAGATAGTTTTTTTATCTTGTGACTTATCTGCATCACATTTCATTATTAATCAGATAGCTGGTACACTATATTATGAAAAATGACCAGGAAAATCTGATGTACTGATTTTCTGAAGGGGGCAAAAGTTCCAACAAAAGGGTTCTAATCTTACACAGAGAGGCCAAAAGCTCTAGAATAATGTCTTACATTGAAACTGTCCTTTTGAAATGTAAGTAGATCATGCAAATGACCATTAGATTGTTGAAAACTTTTTCCAGGTGCAAAATGAAAGTTTCCTGCCACTTTGTTAACTTCCAAGAAACCATAAATGTTGCATCCTTCTCCTTCCTCTTCTTTAATCCTTTGTAGAAAGCCTTCTCGTTTGCACTAATAGATGAATTAAGAGAAAGCAAACACATGACACCAACTAGGTTCATTCTTGAGAAATGATTTGAAGAGAGTCCAAATACAAAAATTTATTCAACATCAGAATCAGGCATTTGGTATTCCAATTTATATGATTGTGGATGAAAAACATAAAACTTTCCATGCACACGAGATTTCATTAAGCCAACCAAGGGACTGATAAAGAGGGGTACTTCGTTAGGATAGTAATTTTTTCCACAACAGGGAAATATAATTTTATTCAAACAAGCAATTGAAATTCACTGAAACAACCTCCTAGTGTCACATGCTGTAGAAAGGTGTTAAAAATCATTGATGTAACCAAGCATTATCTGCAAACATTAAGTGAAGAATAAAACCAGCATCACCAATTTGCTAAAGAAGGCTTCTTAGATCAGCAGACTGAGGATTAAAATTACTCCCCAGAGAAGTGCCCATATTGGCAAAATTAAAAACAAGCACATAGATAATCCATATGAAACTGATTTTTATATAAAAAGAAATCTTTAAAATGAGGATTGCACATTGCTCAAAGACATGTAACTATACATTTCTCTTTACTAACTGTTTGCATTTTACTCCACAAGAAGAATGCAGCTGAAAGTATCATTTCAAGCCATATATACTCTATTTCAACAATAAATAAAATAGTGAACTCTGATTCAGGGATCAAAACCAGAATAATCACATCACAAATTGAATCTACGAGGCTTGAAAGTCAAGCGTAAGAAGAAATTGTAACTATAGAAGAGAAGGCCATTGACCTGGTCAATCATATCCGGATTAGAGAGCACCCAACCCTTTTGTCTATATGCATCACGGACTTCTTCACAAGAATTACAGCAATGCTCATTTGACTGCATAAGTAACAAGATGTTAAGCAAAAAGGAGTAAGAAGATTGGAAACCTTGTCAGATAACTAAGATACAGAGTGAATAACATTCTCAACTATCCAATTATAGCCAGCATGGCTTAGGGAAACTACAAAGTGTAAGCACAGAACATGTGCAATATTATATCACACAAACATATTGACGTGAATTAGAGAAAAGATTCTTCCAATTGCACACTTGAAGTGATATGGACACAGCTCAATGTTTACGTGCACTTTGAAGATATAGAGAAAAAGATATGTTTTAAGCAATATGATATGAGAAGCCCCAAGTGCAAAAGATATTATCAGATGTTTAAGTAAATCAAGTTTTTGCATATCCATCTAGACAAATGCTTGTGATCTTTACATAATAATGCTGAAAATAAAATCTTACTGTTTCAGCACCATAGCAGGAACCACAGTAAGTTTCATTATGCTCAAGTCTGCCTCCATGTCTCTGCAAAGGCTTCTCAATCTGCAACAAGAAAACACTAATGAATCAAAAGAGGGGCACACTCAGAAAATGTAAACAAAGAATATGTAACCCTTTACATCTATAATTTCCCAAGTACCGAGCCTGAAAAGGAAATAGAAAGAAAGAAATGAGAGTCCAGTGACTGAAGACAAAATAAGATATGCATTTGCATTTTCCTATTTGAGAAGAGATAAAAATCAGTGAGAAAACATATTACAGAGTTCAAGAAATCAATTGCAGTGCTACTACATCTAGTTACTTAACTAATCTAAAACATGAGTAAAGCTAAATTGTTACAAATGAATAGTTGGAAATTGTTACGAATGAATAGTTGGACAAATGAAACTAAGGCAGGCTGTCAACAAAGCAGCCATCCGGAGTTTCAAGCTTATTTAAAATATTTCTTTCAACACTGATAATCTTCCTGATTATTGCAATTAAGAAGAGTAACCACATCAAGTCCAAGTTAGGGCAAATTATTGTTCTGCCTCTACCTGAATAATCTATACAAGAACCTGTAGAACTGAGATGCATGAAATCTATTCGTGAAACACACAAAGCTTGGTCCCGGAAGGAAAAAAATTCAACAATATGGTAAAACAAACCGTAGGAGCACCAATTCCATCTTGCCGTATCTCTATCACATTTCCGCGATCATCTAGCCTTCTTTTGATTATATCATGTTTCTGGCAGTTGGATACAGCAACATTGAAATTCAGAAGGTCGTGAGCAAAAAGTATCATGTATGCATCCACATAAAGAGCTAGCGCATAAAATTCAAGTGAGAAGTTATAAGATCAAGTGGTGCATACCACATCAAGATGCTTCTCCCCACTAATGTCCATGGCATCAAGACTTAGAATGGAACAGGGAAGTGCGGGAAAACTCACGTCAAACTGCACTTTTAGTATCAACAAAGAAATAGATCAACGTTTTGAGTGATTCACTAAAATTTCAAAAAGGCCATCAGACACGACATTTAACAATTCAAGACAACAGAGTTTCAAACAAGAATAACAAGGCACATTTACAAAATAATCTTTGCAGTACACTTTGTTGCAGATACAACGTTATTACTAGAGAAATCTTATAGTATAATGAAACAAAATGGGCATGATGGAGGCCCAAAAGGCCAAAACAATTTGCTGCAATTCTTCAGCTGACAGTAAAAGAAAGAACATTACATTGATACGCAGAGTTTCTCCTCTGGAAGTATCAACCACGAGCTTAGTTTCAGTAGCAGCACGGAGATACAGGCCTGCAAATAGCAAAAACAATTAGCAATCCACAATAACAAAAGCAACAAATTCGTTCAAAAGAGGGAAACATGCAAAATAAAGACTGAAAATTTTGGGAATAGGGTCCATCATGCATACAGATAAGAAAGGAAAAAAGAAAGAAGCTAAGAAGAAACATGAAACACTTCCAAACTAAGTAGCAATCTTATAAAAAGCAACGGACGGATCTCGGAGACGAAGAGGAGGAGCATGACGAGGGAGGACACGAGGGTGATAAGCCCGCCGGAGACAGTGCGGGAGTAGAAATCCTCGTTGATTTTAGGATAGGCGTCCAAATTCCTAAGCTTGTTCATCATTCTTTCCATGCCCACTCAATCCCAACACCCTATTATTCACGATTCTTCAATGCTATGCTCTACTGCTACTGATACCGCTACTACTAATATACGTATATATCGTGTATATACACACAATCTTTGTAGCGACAGTGTATTTACATTTATGTATATAACCGTATAGGTAGATATAATATGGACTTGTTCTTTTCGTTTCAATTCATTTTCTAAAAATTAGGGTTGAAACTTGAAAGTAGTCAGCGAGACGGTCTCTTTCTTTTCCATTCTACTCTACCCACCGAATAACTCGTGTATTTTCATTAATTATTATATTTCTAATATGGCCATATTTAAAAAGACGTACAAGTACAAACAAACAGTAACATTCTGAGGATTTCCTTATACACACAGATCACTATAGCATAGATTCAATCGTTAAAAGAGGATTCTGTTGATTAAGAGATTTAAAACACGTGTTGGCATTGAAAGTGATAAGCTCATCTCAACTTGGGCCTTACACTTATACAGTTAGCTGCTATCAGTGGCCCATTGCCGTGCCTCCTACGATCTTCATTTTGGAAGACACATAACTCACCTTCCAAATTATGGGCTCGTTTGGTAATTTTCAACTGATTGACCCAATCCAATGACGACTATGCCTCTTAGCATTTCTTGGCTGCTCTTCGTTCTCATTTCTGTAGGTTCTTTAAAGTTTTCTCCTATCTCACGTCTTCATCCTCGCTTCGGACTCTTTTCAACTCCGCCTGTAATGCCGGACTCTCTAAACCTTTTTGTATTAATCTATACTTGAACATGCTACTGTATATTGATATATACATGATTATATATGAGTTTAAAGACGTATTTAAATTCTTTTAGGTATATATGTCAGTAATTTATAATGTTATATGCCCTTACATGAACTTAAAGTTTACCGGTATGTGAAATCTTGGAGATTTCTGACATATAAACTTCTAAGTATGTAAAACCGAATTCATTAGATGGATATGACTATAGTGATTGAGTGAAATGTGTTCTAATACCTTAGAGGTGATTAGACATGATTTATAGACTTATTAGACACTTAGAAAGCTTAATTGGAAAAATTGATGTACATAAGAATATTTGCCAATTGTTAAAAGTTAAAGGACTTAAATGTAATTTTTCAATTATTGGAAGACTAATATGTTATTTTATAAAATTAAGGGGCTTAATTATTATTTTTAAAAGTCTAAGGACCAAAATAAAAATAAAAGTTTTGGTCATTTCCAAATTTTGGGATTAATTGCAAATTTAGGAAAAGTTTGGAGGGTATAATGATAATTTCACATAAGCTAAGGGCAAAAAGATAATTTTATCATATTTGATCAAAGAAGGGTCAATATTTTAGACTCTTTTTCATATATAGTTGTCCACCCCACCATTAAAGACTAGAAACATTTGGTTTTAATTAAAAGAAAGGAGAAGAGAGGAGGAGAAGAACCCATTTTGACCATCATTAAAATTCCACCATTTTTTTTATTTTCTAACCCCAAATTAAGGTGTTCTAAGTTAATTTGGGATTAAGGAACTCAAGTTTATCATTAGATTTGAGAAGTTCTTAAAGGATTTTAAGATATCACCAAAGGAAAGTCTAGGTAAAATTTGTCTCATCTCTCTCTGTATTATGATTTTGAGTTTGGGATTAAGATATGTTGTTCTCTATGTTTGAATATGCATGAAACATGGTTTAGATGAATGGAATGAGTTATGGAGAAGTCCCCTTAATCCAAAACTAAAATGTTCTCTTTTTGGTGAAAGTTTGCGATTTTTTGAATATCTTTTGAAATTGATGATTTACATAAAATTTATGGTGTTAATTGTACACGTATAAAGTGAATTGATGATGAAAAAATGAAGAAGAAGTATATTGGATAAGGCTTGGTCGAAATGATGGGAGAAGAAATGGATTAATGTAACGAGTCATATAATTATGATGATTATGAATTAAATGAAGGGAATTGGAATGAATGGAGTGGTGAAATGTGTTGTTGTTTGAAAGTGTTTGTCATATAACAAGATAGGAGCATAAATTACCATGATAAAGTATTGAAAATATGACTTGACAGTCATGCACATTAGGTGTTTGATAAAATGCCTAAGTGAACTTAGCTTAGGATTTAAGGATTCGTAATAATATGCATTAGAAAGCAGCTTTCATGTTTACTTAGAGTAAACTTGAATTTTTGCTTAGATTGATGAGTAATGGCCTAATGTGCTTAGATAAAAATATACTTAATTATGTTTTGAAATGAGTAAGTATTGAATTAAAGGCATTAAATGCCTTGGAAAATGCAAAAGAAAAGCTAATGTGGATAGTAAGAAAAGTAACCACGTGAGAAGCTTAATGGCCAAATCCTATAACCAAAAGATAGTGATATTGTGTTTTTATACACTTATGTGATGGTGTATAAAAATGAGATATGTGTTTGAGTAGTAAATACATTATATATTTTTATGTATAAAGACTCCAGAGCTGTGAATCAAGGAGCTCATATTAAGGATTATTGAAGTCAAGGGAGTGTACTCATTTTTTAGGTGAGTTTGGAAAACCATATCTCTCAAATGGGATTAAAACATCCTAAGATATGCATGATGGCTTGTATATGAATTTTGAACCTAGGTAATGCATAGTATAATTGAATCTCAAATAGATGATAATATGCTTATGTATTTAAGAAACAACATTATTTGGAATAACATTTTGCAATTGGAGTTCAAAAGATGACTTTTATTGCATAAAATAATTTTTGGAACTTACATTTGCATAACCAAGTCATGTATACTGCATGTATATGCTCTCTTGTAGCTTAGAATCATGGCAAGGTCTCATTTTATTGGTTGGACTGATAAATAAAGGCATGCTGCCTTACTTGATTTTTGTACTTAATATTTTTATATGATTTTTGTGATTGGTAAGGTAACAATTGGCCAACAGTGTGCTAGGCACAACAGATTAAGCAACCCTTGTATCTTTGATGCTGGTAAATAAAAGTCAAGACCCCGTATCAATACCTTTCTACGGGACTTATGGGTGATTCCACACTTAGGATCTGGACACCGATGAGGTCATCACCTAGATTCATGATACTCTTGTTGACTGTAGTCTAGACTCACCACAGATGAAAGTCGAGCTAATATTAAAAATCTGTGGGTGTGCATATTAGTTTGGCTTATTAGTGGTAACACACATGGTTGTTTTGGTTTATTCTGATATTTGTTTTCTGAAGAGATTTGATTTATACATATGATGTTTTTCTACTTTTGTGTACTGGAACTAGAATCTATGTTCACCGGATGAGTGATTATTAGGCTAGGCCTACATGGTTCCTAACCAGTATATGTTGAGTCATAGGCTAGGCCTATATATTTCTATGCCATGTATGTTCACTTCATAGGTCACCTATACCGTCTTGGTATGTATCGAGTTCTATTTGCGATATACGTTTTTCCTCTAACTGAGTACATAGTGTACTCACCCCCTCTGCTTTCTAACCATGCAGGTTAATTTGGTAAGCTTGAAGCTCTGAGTGTATCAAGCGGTCTTTAGACATTATTGGGGTATTATCGGACGTGGGTAGTCTCTGTTTTGTACTTTTGGTGCTTAGTGGCTCATAAACTATTTTTATTAGGTTGGTTATGTTGATATGCTTTATAATTTTATAAATTAACTCTTGACTGTCTTATAGTTTGTAAAATACCTTATGTATGAACCTTTGGTACTGTTGTTTAGATTGCTTTTGAGTAGATTTAAAATTCCAGAAGTTGTTGTAGAATTTTAATGTGAATATAGAAGTGTGTTTAAAACTAATTGCAGGTGTTTGATTGAGTTTTGAAATTTTTAAAATACAGTTGTTGTGCTGCCCAAATGTTTTTAAAAAAGATATTCAGTTAGCCTTACATAGTCAAATTACAGGTGACGTGAATATTCTTAGCCCAGGTATGCGGCGGTTGTCATGTGCCCAATGTGGTATCGGGTCATGACACAACCGAAACCCTATCACCCAAAAACATCACCGTCAATTGCCAAAACCACCCACATCACCACCATTTACACATTAACCAAATCCTAACCCATCTCCGCAGACCAACCCACCACCGTAGGCAGAGAAGGCATAGAATGGTAGTTGGGTTCTTCATCAAAATTTAGGCCACTAGCAGCGAGATTGTGGGTCCCTAACCTAAATTAAGTGAACTTTCGAATAAATGCTCTTCTCTTGTTTCACCTTTTCGTGGAGAATGAACATAGGTTTTACTCATTTGCAAGTTTTATTACTTCAGTTTTGGTATGTAGTATTTTAATTAATATATAATGTGCCTATTTTCAACAGATTGATGAAGTTCTTGTGCAATCATTCACTACGAAGCCGACGGACAAAGAAGGGAGAAAGGAAATTGAGTCTTCTATGCATTTTTTGTAAGTTAACACTCTTTAAATTGCACTTGAAAATGCTGCTTGTGATCTTTAAACTGAAATGAACTATTACAAAATGATAATGTGATTGCAGAAATGAGTTTGTTATTGACATTAAACTTAAACATCCCCTTATTAGATTGTTGCTGAATAGGTTGGAATGCTCTTATTCACAAGTTGTTTCTAATAGTTTTCCATTTGACGAATTGCTTTGTCCAAATTTGTTTACGGATCTATTTAGTTCATGAGAAACTAGATCCTCAAAAGATAGGTAATCAATAAGGTAAGCATATATACATCTTTCTGACATAAAGTTTCACTTCCATTCTGGCTTTTGATAAGGATGCTCCTCTATTATTTGCTTCATGACCAATTTTTAGAGTGATTGGTTACAAATGCCTTTAGTGTTAATAACCATATATTTTTTAACTTGTAATAATAAATCCTACTCTCTTCTCAAAGTTCTCGCTTTTGGATTTGCTTGAGGAAGGCGAACCAAATAGAAAACTAGAAAACAGTTTGATAGTTGAAATTGATGTTGCATTTTCAGTTGAAGGTACAATTTTGTTGTTTTAGATCACGAAAACTATTTTTTTTGCTAAGCAACTGTTTGAAACTCATGTTGGATCCTTATATTGCTGAATTGCATGTCAGGTTTGGGTAAAGTGAGAGCAGAAGCACCTGTTGAAACTATGAGATTTAATGAAAATCTAGTAAGCAACAGGTAACATTACTTTTTTGAAAAATTAAGATTTAATGAAACTAAATCTGAGATAGATTTAATTTCAATAAATGAAGTCTGATAGTAGTAGTTGAGATCAATATCGAATTGATGCAGCCATTACTGTGTTTATCAGTTTTTCATTAAATAAAGTTTGATAGTAGCTAAGATGGATTTGTTGTAGTCTTTTATGTCAATATCGATTTGTTGTAGTCTTTTATGTCAAACGAAGTATATTAAATATATTGTGATCTATTGTAGAAAGTTGCATTAATTTGGTATAGCTATTCTTTGTATTTATACATTTTAACTTTATTTATTACTCCCAACAGCCCCACTGTCTCTTTTCACCTTTAAAATAGAAAAGCTCTAACGCAATCTGATATTACAACATACTTATACGCAAAACTCTCCCTATATTTCACTAATACACAGAGTGAAGAATGTAACAATAGCTCGTCAATCAAATTCCAACCAGTGACGTCTTCTATAGTAAGTTGATTCTCTCTCTTCTTCCTAAACACTTATTACTCACCATTGTTAGTTGTTCTCCATCATCATTGCTAGTTGTTCCCTGCCAACAGTTTTCATTTCATTAGGTTGTGTGGCTTATATTTTTTGATATGTTGTAGAAACTAA
Source organism: Erythroxylum panamense (assembly GCA_027123425.1). Lineage (NCBI taxonomy): Eukaryota > Viridiplantae > Streptophyta > Magnoliopsida > Malpighiales > Erythroxylaceae > Erythroxylum > Erythroxylum panamense. The sequence goes on along the minus strand of JAOTIZ010000002.1, from coordinate 5,617,071 downwards.
GCTTAAATGAAGATGAATAGATTGAGCCGGAGAATTGTGATTTTGATAGTGGCTATAGGAGATTGAAAGAAGAAATAAAAAGCAAAGAAGGAAAAAGTGCTTATGTGTAAAGTTTTAATAGTTTTATAATGTCTGTAATCATAACCATTGTGTTTTAATAGTTTTGAGATGATTGTCTCTATATTTTTTATTCTTCTCAAAATCTTGTTAAGTTCCTAGTAATATTTTTATTTATAGGAACTAAATCCAATTGAGTTGTTTATTATTAGACACTTCAATTTGAAACGTATTTTTAAAGGAAATATATGTGTGCAAGTCAACTAGTTAATATTGTAATTGTAAGCAAGGTGTTTTTGTAATTAAGAATTTTTAACCTCATTCTTCTATCTGAGACCTATTGAATGTTAAGGTCCGTGGGTGCTAGGAATTGAGGTGCTAATAATTAGAAACCAAAATATGAAATCATATTTGTGGATGCCAGGAGTATGCACTAGTTAATCTATTTATTGTGTAAATATAAACAATAATAATATTGTTGTTGCTTTATAAGAATCGAATGAGGTGTAGTATGACGAATGTATGTTACACTTAATGTTTAAGATGGCTGTCTCTGGATTTTTTATTCTTCTCCGAATCTTGTTAATATTTTTTCGTAATCATGCATTATAACTTGATTATTTAATATTTACAAATTAATAATTATCTTTTTCTAATATTATTTAATTATTTAATAGTTCTTTTGTTGCCAAATTGAAGTAGTATTTTCTTAAGTTATCATATTTAAACAAGCATTAATTTAATAGACAAATGTTTAATAAACTTCTTATTCACAGTAAATATGCAATCTTAAAAGGATATGTTCGGGCGAATATTTTTTTATTTAGTGCACACTTATGTTTTTGAAATATCGTCTCAAATTTGTCAAATTTAGTGCACAGAAAAGTACCTTTATTTTTTGTAGTGACCTTCTAAATTTTGAACTCTCTCCTATCATTCCACTGAAGTCTAACTTGCAACTATTTTTTTTATCCCTAGCTCTCTTTTTTCATGTTTAAGATGATTTTCTGTAGATTTTTTATTCTTCTTCGAATCTTGTTAAGACAATTTTGTAATCATGCATTAAAACTTGATTATTTAACATTTACAAACTTATATTTCTCTTTTTCTAATATTATTTAATTATTTAATAGTTCTTTGTTGCCAAAATATAGTATTATCTTAAATTGTTATATATTAAATAAAAATATTACAATAAAATTTTATATAATTTTTTAATAATATTCACAAGTTCATTCAATTACTTATTTTAAATTTAGAGATCAACTAATTTTAAATTAAGTAATTAATAAAAATATACAACTATAAAAAGTATTTATATATTTATTTTGTTGGAATAGTCTAATTGCAACCAAATTAAGTAACTAATTAGTGAAACCAATTGCGAATTGATTAACTATTATATAAATTTTTCTCATCTTATGCGATTAGATGACATTATCCAAAAAAGGAAACAAAGGAGAAAGTCAAGGGAGAATAATATAGGTAGGGTTCGTTGGTCAAAAGAAACATTTCTAATCTTTTGTGACACATGTAACCAATATATTCAAATGAGTAAGGAAAAACGTGGTAGAGTTATTTGTCAAAGGACCATGGAAGAAGGTGGAGGAAGAGTTTCACAAATCAACCAACCTATAATGAGATAAAAATAAGCTTAAAAATAAGTTTGATTGGATGAGAACTAGATGGAGGAAACAGTTGAAGGGAAAGAAACAGGATTTGGAAGGGACTATGACAAAGGAACAATTGCTACCAGTGAGGAATGGTGGACTTTAAAATTTAAGGTTAGCCCATTTAGAGCTATTTTCCTTTACTTTAATGCTAAATAGTAAGTTAAATATTTTTTTTCAGGAGAACAACAATTTTAAAACATTTAAAGAGGAAGGGCTTGAACTTGAGCTTGAATGTTAGTTGGATCAACTTTTTGGATATTTGACCCAATGAGAAATTAAGATTTGTCACGTGGTTGACCCTCTATATGAACAACAAGAAGTTAAGGACGTATATGTTCCTTCTCCACCTGTGAGCCATAATGCTTATCATGGATTGTCAGGCTATCATGATCATGGGAATACAGATGAGACTAGTGGTCTAAATAATTATCATGTCACTAGTGATTGGGAAGAGGTTTGGAGAGAAACTACCCCAACCCTTGCATCTACTCCTGTTACTATCCCTCGAGCTTCACATGATGAAGGGAGTGAGAGAAGAAGATGTAAAAAGGTTTTGGAGAATGATAGTTCACAAAGCAATAAAAGTGCAAGAACTGATTCTACTAAAAGGGTAGAAAGATCTGCAGCAATGTATGAAAGGCTTGATGATATGATGCAATTGATCCAAGAGAGACAGAGTGCAACAATGGAGATGAATACTTCTATTATGAAAATTTTAAACAAGATGAATATTGGTGCATCACAGAGTACTGGTGCATGTGCGTCATATCATGATTTACGAATGCTTTGGAAAAATGAAGTACCTTGCCTGGTTTAGAGACTGGTACTCTTGAATTTTACTTTATTTGCATATTGATTGAAGATTCACAAAGAAGGGCCATTTTTTTGTTTACTAGATGATACAAAGAGAGTTGAATACATAAAGTTTATGTATAAATATGACAAAAATAAAAAACATTAAACATAGTTTCTATCTATGTATTACTGTACTGTGTTTAGTTTATTGTTTTTATTATTTGCGCACTTATGTTGACATGACATGTTTTAAGACATTATGAACTTGGTTGGCTTATTTTATTATATTATGTTATCTTCTTGGTATGTAATAATTTTATTACCTGTTATATTATCTATTTCTTTATATTTATACATACAAGTGTCTTTTTTATTTAAACTATAATTTTGATTGTTGATTTGTAGGAATGGATGATAATGTTATGCAATTTTTACCAATTAAGCAATTTTTGGACAATGAGAGTGAGTTTTGGGGTTCAGTGGATTATGTAGCTAAATACATGGGTGTGTATTTTTCTAACCACATATACAAAAAACCATGCATGATTTCCTATCAAACAGGAAAACTATGGATGAATGAATTATTGAATGGTCATAAAAAACGGTGTTTTAATACATTTATGATGAATCAAAATACATTTCGTCAATTATGTATGGTTTTGGAAAACAATTATGGTTTGAGATCTTTAGATAGGATGTCTATTTTAGAGAAAGTCAATTTATTCGTGTATGTACTAAGTAAAGGTTCCCCTAATAGAGATACCCAAGAGCACTTTCAACATTTAGGTGAAACTGTGAGTAGAATTTTTAAAGAAGTTTTAACTGCCATGGATGGATTTTCAAGGGATATACTTGCACCAAAAGATCCCAAATTCAAGGACATTTCACAACAAATTGCCAATGATGCTAGATATATGCAACATATTATGGTAATTGAATATGTTCTTCCTCCCCTTCATTGTGTTTTTCATTGAAAAATGTTGTTTCATCATCTTATGATCATTGTTTTATATTATAATTGCATTAGAGCTATTGATGGTACACATATAGCGGTAGTTGTTGCAAAGGAGGATTAAATGGGATATAGAAGACGGAAAGGAATAACGACTACAAATATAGCAGCATATGACATTGACTTATTATTTACGTATGTTTTAGCAGGTTGTGATGATCAACACACGATTATCGTATTTTTCTTGATACAATTGACAATTCGAAACTTAAATTTCTAAAACCACCGATAGATAATTTTAAGATCTGTAGGATTTGCTATTCAATTTTTAGACTTTTTATGATATCATCTATACTAATTATATTTCCTCTATGGATACTTAGGTAAATATTACTTGGTTGACAAAGGTTATCAAGAAAGAGAAAGATATTTGACACCTTACCCAAAGACAAGATATCATCAATTGGAATTTTGTGGTGCAAATCTAAGAGGATCTTGAAAAATTTTCAATCGAACTCAGCTTTCAGTGTTTTTAAGGCTTGATGGAAGATATTGGAGTAAAAGCCTAAATATTCATTGATGGTTCAAAATAGAATAATTTGTTCAGTTCTTGTGTTGCATAACTATATTAGAAGAAGCACAATTGGTGACTCGACTTTTAACATCATCGATCAAAATTTTAGATTTATGCCTCCAAATGTATTTGAAGATGTTGAAATTATAGCTTTGCAAGAAGGCATTGAAGAACAGAAAATTCAGGAGATGACAACTATTCATGAAAATATTGCTTCTAATTTAATGACATTTGGACGTCATTCTTAAATTGTTCTAAACATTTACTTTAAATGACAGTGTTCATTTCTTTTGATTTGTTTGAATTGTATTGTTAATCTTCATTTAGATTGTTATATTTTATATTTGGTTGTATTATCATCATCATCATATTATACATGAATTTCTTAAAAGTTTAATAAATTTGTTAGAATTTCAATTTTATTAAATCATGACTAAGATGCAAATTTAAGGACTAAAGGTAATCCTTGTATGTGGTGAATTATGTAAATATAAATCAATATGGTTAAGAGGTTATTATTATTATTAATTTTATTTTTTTAATCAAAATTATAAACTTAATTTTTTAAAAATTAAAAACCTAAAATCTAAATTTTTATAAAAAATATTCAATGAAATACTAAGATATATAATATTTATGCCTTTAATATTTTTTTTAAAATCATATTTTTATAAGTCATTTTATACATTAAAAGCTAACGTTAAACAGTTAATTTTATTAAATATCTTTAATAAACAATTGATATTATCTGCTAGTCAAATTAAATGATAGAATTAACTATCAGCTAATTTAATCCGTTGTTTGTTAAACAAGATTACGTCAACTCATTCCATCATTGAAGCAAATTTCATAAAACTTGACTAAGTTTGATTATATGTTACGTACTACTGTAACAAGAGAGATCATTTTAACTAATTGCAGCTAAGTCATAGTCATGGATTAAGGGAAAAAAACGGTACCTATTATTGTTGAGCAGTCACATGTAATCCATTAATGCATCTCTTTTAGCTTCAACTTTTTGTCATTTGAACAATAATTGGCCTACAGCTGGGCAATGTTACGAAAGCACAACTACCGTTGAAAGTGGAGCAATGCACCTTCACGAACGCTGTGAGACCTGTGGGTGATAAGAATATAGTAATACTATATCCAAAAAAAAAGAAAAAAAGAATATAGTAATACTGCTCAGGAGATATGGAAATTATATTTAAAAAAAAGGTGATAAAGTCTTCCATGGACTGAGGTTCTTTCCTGCTTTGCTCTAAACACGTGAAATTCAATTCTTCCATTCCTCTGTTTTTGAAATATGCATTACACATCTCAACTTTAGCCGCATGGCCGTTCTGTATGTCACTCACTATATATGATAAGGATACGCATCTAATCAAGAATCATTTAGTAAGTTCCCGATCAAATCAATCAAATTGCAGGTTTTTGGCTTCCTCCCCTTAAGTTCAGCTTTATTGGAGAACGTGTTGATTTCCAGGGTGTTCAAATTCAAAATAATTGTCTAATTGTGCCGTAACAGATCGTCTGTTTTGTGTAATTCCCGTGTTTAAGCAATCTTGTCCGTCCAATTTATTACAAGAATAAAATTGTAAAGAAATAGAGAGCAATGGAGGAGGAAGAACAGAAAATCTATTCCCAAATGATGCATCATTTTGATTTAGAATTTTATGTGTAATTGTAAATCATGTCCCTCGAGGCACTGCTCGACTATTACCTACACCTAAAAATGGAGTTATGAATGTTACTTTGTAAATTTACCTGTTTACTTCCAAAATGCCTTCTGATTTTAATAAATAAGATGATGATCGCAAACAAGTTACATTCTATGCTGGATAAGTTCCCTTTATATATATTTTTTTCAGACAGATCTTTTGTATTATATAAAAAAATTCCTAAACTAAAAGAAAAATTTTTACTCTTGGGCGCTCTTAATAATATATGCAGCATATGAAAATGGTCAAAGTGAGATAATGAGGTGAATTGAATAAAAGGTAAAGGTAAAGGTAAAATTAAAGGACGAACAAGATAACATGTATTGTTTGAGCTAATAATAACCACTTGGTGATTATCAGGGAACAAAAGAGTCGTAAGATAGTTTATGTTGCAGGATCTTACGTGCCATGATGGTAATAGCTAGAGAGAGATAATCAACCCCACCTTAATAAAATGAAGTGAAGTTGACGCCCTTGTTCTTTTTAAAGAATCCAACTAAAGCTAATCCTGGCAAATGAGTGGGATCAATGATTTTACTTTGCCTAACTTCGTCGGATAGTCAGATGCCAATAATTATGTTTTAGTATCAAGTTTACATCCCTCTAAGTACAATTAGTTGGTAATTTTTCCTAGTTTATTAGAAGTCCATAAAGAGAAGAGTCAATGGAGTTTATAACTATCATTATAGCTAAAAATTCGCAATCTAAAAGCTCCAAAATCGACTTTTGTGTCATATTTATGATCCTCCAAAAGAGAACCAAGGTGGGCAATCTGCGTTATTCGTTTGATCCAATTAGAGGATAATATTCACTTTAACCCACCAATATAGCTACATATTCGGATTACAAAAGGTGGAATTGCAAAGATTGTGTGAATCTTCCCTTGGCTTTCTTATCCCACTAAAAGCAGGAAGTAAAGAAGCTAAAGATACACGCCAACCCTTCACTTTGTTGCATCTTTAAACCATAAACCCTACAAAATACTCCTAAGTCCATAGCCTGCAATGGAAGTAGTCCCTTTTGATGGCAACTCTTCAAATTCTCTTGATGCCCCACTTATTGAGAATATTAAATCCTCAAAGATCTTCAGAAAAAGAAACAAAGAGGAAGGATAAACACATTAGCGGAAGATAGTGGGTGGGTGGGGGTGAGTGGGTGAAGCACTAAATGGGCATGATTTGTGGACCCTTTCTTCAATCGTTGCCAAGCCTACATTGGCATTGACATGTCACATCCTATAAAAGCATAACCAATAAATTAACAATATAATTAGGAGATTCCCTTTTGTGCCACGTCTGGTTTTCTCTTCGTTGTTTGTCCGGGGGCCCCCAAGGCCAAATGTCTCGTAATCGCAAGTCCTCTCTCTTTGTCCTGGCAGTCTTCTCTAGTGTGGTAGTTTTTTCAGTTGGCCGTTTATTCCGTTTTAGTAATTGTCGCCAGCAACATTTGCTTTCTATTTCGGCGAATATTAATATAGCTATTTGAATTTCAATACATGTAAGAGAATTTGAATCATCACAAATATATATAAACCACGATGATGTTTAAGAGTTGAGTCATGAAATACTTGCAAGTCGGATAAATTTTGAGGGTATCCATATCTATTATAAAAGATGAAAAGGGTTAACACTTGTAGTTAATGTTATCCATATCACCTTTTTAGCAGTTTACTTTAAAATCTTAAAAGTATAATATCTTGATATAAAAAGAACCTATTCTCTGATTCTACATGTTCAAGTTGATTAAAATTAAAGTTTAATTAGAAATTAGAAATAAATGTATTTTATAAAAAGAGTTTTGTACTAGAAAAACTGAATTGTATTTATTGTGTAATTCACTAAGGTGCCTTTTTTTATACATAATCAACTGAGAGAAAAATTAATTAAAGATAAACATAAAATAACTTATTTAATTTGTAAAGTAGGCTAATCTAATGTACAAGATAGGATAAGGCTTAGTATTTGACTTTTATATCTATCATTAATACAAATTAATAAATAGATAACAATCTCAATTATCAAATTGATGATGAAATTAAGGCTTTAGTCATAATATCAAAATTTTATTAAAAATTAATATTGTTGATAAAGAGATGAATAAAATGAATGTTGATTTTAAAGTGTTTAGTGCGTGAACAAGAGACAATATCAAGATATCATCAATATTATCACAACATAGGATGGGTTTTGTTAAGATATAGATTTTAATATTTTAATTATTTAATTTTGGACATTATTTGATAATTAGACTTATTTAAGTTTTTGTGGGATTCTTCCTAGACAAGTTTGATAAGTTTCAAATTATAATCAAGATGGGATGAGATATTGGTTATATTTTGAAAATTTAACTTGATTATGGTAACAAGATTCTGGCTGAGATTCATGTGTGATATGGGCTGAATGGTGTCGTTTTTGGATAACTTGCGGTTGAGATTCCTAAGGTGATCTCTACCAGCTGATTGTGTTTAGCTACAACTCTATTTGTTGCAAACTTTTATACGCTGAATCACGTGACTTGTGTAGATTTTTGAGCTGTGTTTTATTTGTAACTGTCATTGTTTTTCCTATTAGGTGAGTTGGATTTGCGATTCCTTGAATAAAACTATTGTTATATCATAGGTGAAAATAATTAGGTTGGATGAGGGCCCTGTAGACGTAGGTAAAGTGCACCGAACTACGTTAACAAATCTCGGATGTTGATTTGTTTTTTGTTTTCGTTTTTGTCAAAAACTTTATAGCGACTGCAACCATTTATAATTTGTGCAAAATAAAACCTTGGAGAATTTTTTAATTAGTATCAAATTAAGTTACCAAATCAGAACTTGATACATTAAGTTGGTGCAAATCCGTGTTTTGCAATTATGACAATAAGAGAAGGGGCATCAATTTTCAGACCACCATTGTTAGATAGTTCAAATTATCCTACATGGAAATTACAGATGAGAGTATTCATCTAGGCATAAGCAACAAAAGCATGAAACTCAATTTTAAATGGTTGGACACATCCAATGACGACTGATGAACAGGGAGAAGCAATACTTAAAGATGCATCTGACAAGGGATGAAGAAGAGAGAGCGCTTGAAAATTCTCAAGCCTTGCATGCCATCTTCAGTGCAGTTGATAAAGATCGTTTTGTTATGATATCAGCTTGTGAATTGACAAAAGAAGCATGTGATACTTTGCAAACTATGCATGAGGGATTGAAATCTGTGATAACCTTAAAACTTCAAATGTTGGCTGTGAGAAGAGCTAAAGATGGATGAGAGTAAAACCATTGGAGACTTCCATGAGAGACTGCATGACATAACGAACCACGCACGTCAACTTGGGAAGAAGTACTCTAACCTAAAACTAGTTAAGAAGACATTGAGATTGTTACCTCTGAGGTTCATACTGAAAATTGCAGCAATCGAGGAAACTCATGATATCAACAAATTGTCATTAGATAAGGTAATTGGAATTCTTACCAATTTTGAGATGAATTGGTTAAGAGGCAAACAAGAGAGGAACAAATGATTGACATTACAAGATGAGATTGGTAAAGCCGTGAATGACTTCAAAGATGAATCCGATGAGAATGAGGATATGGAGTTATTGACAAGAAATTTTAGCAAGATGTTAAAGAAAGTGAAGAATGATAGACCCGAGTTTAGGCAAAATGGTGGGAGTTCATCAAATAGCCACTTAAAACAACAAGCTAAAATCAAAAGGGTGAAAGAAAAGTGAAGACAATTCAATATCATGAGTGTCAAGGCTTCGGACTTATGTAAGCAGAATGTGTTTACGTCTTGAAAAAGAGAAAAGGGAAGTCTTATACAAGCACTTGGAGTAAGAATGAATCCAAAAGTGAGTATGGTAGTGAAGAAGAAGTTGTGGGTAGCGTTGCGTTAGTTGCTTTATATAGCAAAAGTCCAGTTGCTTGCTTAACAACAACCAAGAAGGAAGAAACTGATGACAAAAACGTGGATAAATAAAAAAATAATGGAAAAAATGCAGGCGAATAAGCTCAAAGTCCAACCTTAGATTATGAAACTGACGACAGTGGTTTTGATGACAAAAGGGAACATATCTATAACACCTATGAATTAATATATGCAAAATGGGTGCAAACATACAAGAAAAATGAAAAGCTAAAGAAGGAAAACCTCTCCATGAAGAACACCATTCACGATCTAGAGAAGAAGTTGTTGCCTACATTAGATGAGCTTGGTGAAGCAAAATTGAAGTTGACAGTATGGAGAAAGGAATAAGGATGCTAAATGGAGGTATAGAAAAATTAGAACAATTGTTGAAAATTAGTAAGATTAAAGGAGATCTCTAAGGTATTGACTACAAAGGTGAAAGTTCTAAGTTTAATGATGAGAATAATGGCATAACTAGATCTGTCCAAGAAGAAATCTCAAGGAAGAAATGAAGGTTTAAACGTACATGTCATTTTTGTGGGGTCATCGGGCACATAAGGTTGAAATGCTACAAGTTAATGTAAATGATATATTAAAGGGCTCAAATTTGAAAAATCATACACTCTATAAATTTCTGGTTGTAACCTATGTTATCAAAACACACTTGGGTTAGAAACAATAAACCTCACACATCAGAATAGACATGCAAGGGAGTTATTACCATAAATTGTCCAGATCTACAGTTAGTTATTACTGAAAAAGAAACCAACTAGATATCTAATGACAGAGATGACGTGACGAGAAATAAGGCTATGTTTGAATTTCTTCGAGGGGCACAAGGACTATGTGCTTTACATTTTAAGTATATATTGTTGTTGTTTATTAAAAAAAGAGGGCTCGAAGGAGTTAACGTCTAGATTAGAAGATTGGTGTGTGTTTGGTTTTTCTTTACTTGTTGAATAGCATATTTGATATCAAAATGAGGCTCTGCTTGATGATTTAAAAGTTTTGCTTCTGGATTTTGATTTACGAAGTTATTTCAAGAATTGATGCATGATTGGAGATCTGTAGGAAGATTCAGATTTTCTATGATTTGGGTTTCTCAAGTTTATCTTTGTTTCTCTTTATATCGTGGGCTATATGAATTTAGGCAATATGTGTTCATATGGTTTATATGAGGAGGAGATTGATTAAGTTTGATTATGATTCGTTTAATACATTTTTTGGGTTTCTAAATTTAATCAGTCGTATACGGATGACTTTGATGTGAGTAATGATACTTTGGCTAGTGTTTTGAATTGTGGTAAATTGTCATCTTGGCGTGTTTATGATTTTTCCGCTGCACCTATTGCTAATTTTTATGCTTCTATATTCGCTGAGATTAATCGCATTAAAGTCATTCTTCGTTTTGACATTGTTTTGTCATAAGGGGGAGATATAAGATTGTTTTTTGTGACTGTTTAATTCAGGGTGAGATGTGACTATTAGTTTTACTTTTTGACATCTTTTTGTCCCAAGGGGAAGAATCGATGATTATTACTTATTTGGATATTTATATCTTTAGATAATTGCTTATGTTTGGATTTTATTGACTAATTAAGGGGGAGTTCTTTTGTGAGTTCTCATGTGGTTTGTGACTTTGATATTATATGTCCAATTATCTCCTTTAGGAAAAGTTTTATATGTGTGACAAATAATGTCAAAAAAGAGGAGATTGTTAAGATATATATTATAATATCTTAATTATTTAATTTTAGATATTATTTGATAATTGGACTTAGTTGAGTTTTTGTGGGACTTTTCTAAGACAAGTTTGATAAGTTTCAAATTCTAATCAAGATGGGATGTCATAATGGTTTTCTTCTAAAAATTTAACTTGATTATGGTAGCAAGATTATGGCTGGGATTTATATATGATATGAGCTTAATGATGTCATTTTTGGATGGCTTGGCAGTTGAGATTCCTAAGGTGATTTTCGATGATATCTACCAGCTAATTGTCTTTAGCTACAACTCTATCTGTTGCAAAACTGTTAGGCTAAATAACGTGACTTGTGCAAACTTTTGAGCTGTGTTTTATTTGTAACTATCGTTGCTTATTGGATGAGAGAGCAATTTTTTTTCTATTGGGGTTTCATGCAACTTAGGCTGATGTGTGTGCTCCATTTTTCTTTTGTTATGTTGTTGTTAATACTGCATATTCTCCATCTTTGCACGACAATAGTGGGTTGGAAAGTTGTTGATTTTGTATGATTCTTAGAGCTACATTTTCTTGTGTTTTGAACGTCTATTGAGGTTTGCTGTGGAGCTGGTTGAAAACATTGATTTTTGCAGCTAGGTTTTGCTGATGTGTGCGTGAATCTTTCATGGCTATCTTATTATTCATGGTGTTAGTTTTGTGGCTGTTGATTGTGAGTTGTGGTGTAAGAAAATTATAGAAGTTGCAGCTGCTATTCTTGGTCAATAATATGATGTTTGTTGAGTGGATTGAGTGTTAACTGAGTAAGTTTCTGGTGGTTATTGAAAGTAGTGTTGGTGTGTGAAAAATTTCGGTAACTATCGTGAATTTTGAAACTTTGACGTTTACAACGTTTTAGAGAAGAAACGTTTATGTTTCTTGTGACGATCCCTCTTTAAAAAGCTGGAATTACTAGGGAAGTTGTTTGTTTCTTGTTTCAAGTGTTTTTATTTACGTTCTTTATTGTTTAATCACTTGAGTTGTTTATTTCCTATCATTATCATTAAACATTGTTGATAAAATCCTCTGTTGAAGTTAGAACGAGATGGTTGAATTATTGGGTGTGATTTACTTTCACAAGTAGTAAGGACAAGGGACAATGTCAAGAGTTGGGTGAGTCAACTCTATAATATCTTCAGTAAAACTATTGTTGTATCACCGATGAAAGTAATTAAGTTAGATGAGGGCCTCGCAGACGTAGACAAAGTGTGTAGAACTGCATTAACAAATTTTGGGTGTTGATTTGTTTATTTCATTTTTAGAAAGTTTATAGCAACTACGACCATTCATAATTTGTGCGAAACTACATCCTTCGAGAATTTTTCAGGTTTAGCCAAAAATACCTATTTCTATAATTAAATAATTGATCCAACATAGTGCAACATTAGTATCTAAAATGCTATATTATTCATCCTTATTATTGGAATGAGCAATAAAAATTTATTTTCTAGTGTTTTGGGAGATAAGGTTAGAAATTTGAAAAATGTAGTCAATATCATAATAGGTATTAAGGGTAAGAAAGGTTAATTTGGTTAATGAATATCATACGAAGATATAGATCATAGATAATATAATATAACTTAACCGTAGTCACTAAGATGGGAAAGTGGTGATCATGATTTTTAGAGAGAGGCAATGTAAATTTGATGGGTATGGGAACATGTTTAAAAGTGTCAAGATGTGTATGATGAAAGAGAGATTCTAAGTATAATTTGTTTAAGAAAAAATAAAGCCATTAAATATAGGTATGGCTTCAATAACAAAGAAATAATGAAAAAGGCTAATGAAAAAGATGGTGGAAAAAAATCATAGATTAAATATTAAATGAGGGTGGGTGAAAAATTTCTAACCAATTTGTCATATACATAAACTAAAAAAAAGATTGTGTAAGATTGTGTGGTATGAATGAAATGAGAAGTTTTAAATCTAGATAAGATAAAATTTAATTTAAAAAGTTTTAAATTTAAGTAATGGAAGTAGTCACAAAAAATTTGTTTAAGACTATAAGAGATTTTTGAAGATGACAAATATACTGTACAATAACAATAACAACAATCAGTGAAAGTCCCATCGATATGCGAGGTCTATGAAAATTCTTATTATGATGATTGTATAAGTGATCATTTGACTTGAGATCTCTAAAGTTATTTTATATATAGATTGATATATTTTAATACTACTTATGATTTGTTCTAATAAAAAATAGCTCAGTCAGAAGTCATTGGATATAGCATGAACTATATATAGAGGTAGTTGAGTGATCAATATAAGATTCATCACTCTAAAGTAATTAGGGAGAATATTTCATTATTCTTGATTAGTAATAATTCGGGAAATCCTTGGCTAAGGTGGAATAACATTTTATAAATAGTTTACAAATATTATTAATTGAATTAATAGTTAATAATAGATAACTAATATGACTTGACTCAAATTAAAGTAGACATTGATTCCATACTCTATGTTTAATCATAACATTGTATGATAAAAGAATTTAATTATGCAAAAAAATCATTTATGTAAAGGTTAATTAAAACCATTTGACATTTCTAAATTAGGTGGTCATGATGTGTTATTAGACGTTAATCATATAGAAATAAATTATTTAATTATAGAATTAAAGATAAATTAAAGGAGTGATTTATCTAATCTTAAACATGATTTAGGGTTATAATTTGTATCCATTGCCAACATATTTGGAAACCTAGTAGGATACACATAAAGAATGAGTTAAAGAGAGAAAAAATATTTTAAACAAGTTGAACTTAATTGTAAAGTTTGAGAAACTTTATAATTAAATATGATATATTTAATAAATAAGAAACAATATGAGAAATTAGATCTTATTTTGACATAATTAGTTATTAATTAGAATTATTTGTAATTTCAATTAAATTATTAAAATTTCTAAAACCCATTATAAATAAGTTTAAGCTCTAATGAAACTACACTCCTCGCCTACCCCTTTCTATAATAGCTATAAAGTTCTTTCAACTCTTTTTGTAGATACCATTAGAGGCCAACACTTGTGTAGCTACAATGGTTGAGATGAACTAGTTTCACAAACGGTTCAAGGGATACGGCAAAAAAAGTATCAAGTTTTAGAATAGGATACGAATTAAGATTCATGTTTTATTATAATTTATATGTTAATCATTTTACAGAATTTAAAGTGATTTTGATTTTCAAGTAATTAAAATACAAAAAAGTTTCGTTATTATTTTGTTGCTCGTGGGATCAGGTTCTGATCCAATTTGCTAATAGTTATGCTACTGGAGTAAAAATGAATATGCTTTCTACCAAAACAAAACTGAATCTCCTTACTAGATGTGTCCTACTTAATGATTTGATCGACAATTACTATCTTCTATAATGTAACAAGATAATGTTTCACTATTAAAATTGTGAAAATCAATAAGAAAATGTTAAAGATATAATTTATACTTTACTGTTTCGTAAAAATTCTAGGCAAGTTCTAATCGCTATCTTTGTTACCACTTTACACTCTAACGTTATTAAAATAGTACTCAATGAAACATAACGTTATCAAAATAACATTAATTGTACTTAGAAAGTAGTAACAAAGATAATGATCAAAGCTTATTTAAACTTTTTATGAAACATTTAAGGTGAAAAATACACCTTTAATAAATGTTTAAAAATAAAGTTTAAAATCACATCAGTATTTAATAGGTCCAAACTATCTAATTGTTACATGGCATAAGTTAAATTTATGACTCATATTCTAGAATTTAGGGTGGTACCAGTACTATATTTTAAAAATATTAAAGTCTAACGTGATATATAGATAATGGTAATAGCTAATTTAGATATTTTAAAATATATCATGTGCAATTCCTAACTTTTCCGTAAGAAAGATAAACCAAAATGTTTGTGTCTTCATCTATTATCCAATACAAAACTGATAGCGTCCGAGATGGCGCTACCAATTTCTCTATTGAAAGTATGTCCTTAGTGACTTCACTGTCAATTTAACTCAAAAGTTAATTGATGTATCACAAATTGCTCAATCGGCAAATCATGTCGTTCTTGACGTTGATTTGCCGTTCTTGACGTTTAGAGGTACTAATCTTTCCATCCATTAATATATAATCACCTTAGAACTTTTCGTATCTATGAGGAGAATCAAATCCAAGATTACAACATTGAGATGAGAATTAAGTAAAGTGCATGAAGCCAAAAACAATCAGATTTTGTCAATGTCACACTTTCTTTGATTGTCTACCAATATATCCATTTATATCTTAAAAGTGTGTATTGGGTTGATCTTATAGCTATTTGAAACAATTTACGACTCATTTGTTGCATAACTTTTTTCTTAGACAATTTGGAATAAAGAAAAAGAGGATATATTGAATCGTCAACTTCGGAAAGTGACCTATATTCATGAAGTTACTAGAATATAATTCCTCGCGTTTATTTATTCTTTTTGCCAACAAAATTGTAATAATATGGGGGGATAAAAGAAAAAACAAGATTGAGGGGATGCTCAAGTTTCAAATCAAGGACAAAACAGAAGTCTCAAATTCTAGCCTTTTGCATCACGTATAAAATAGTTAATCATAAAATATATAGTTTCAAATTAGAAATTTCAGTTTCAACAAACTGGAGATGATGGAGTGTCGTTTATTCTTAATAGCAAGTTATATGCCTTTATAAAGGTCCTATAATTCTATCCCATTGAAAGTTCATTCTCCATTTCCTTAGAGAATATATGTATACACACAAATGTGCTTGGTGACTACTTATTTTAGTTAAGGTCGCACCTTTGGAGGCGTCGTGACCTTTTACATTTTTCTTTTGAATATTTATTTGCTTCATTTTAATAAGGATGGTTATTGCTAAACTTTAAAGAAATACTACAAATACATTTTTGTTAGATATTTCCCTATGCTTTTTCTTTCTTCTTCTTTTTTTTTTTAAGGAAAGAAGAAAATGCATTGGTAAAGAATGAAAGTTAAAGCTTACAAGAAGGTCTAGGGGATACCCTTTGAAACAAGAGAGGTGTAAAGTTTTTAACTAGTAAAAACATAAAGAGAATATGGTAGTAATAACTAGAGAAGGTTGGAGCTGTTGAGCAATCAGTTTATAAATCAAGCTCTTTAATGTTGTCAAGGGTTACAGAGATGAGAATATCTATTCATTTGGACTTAAGTTCAAACCTCCTGACATTGCATTCTTTCCATATTGTCTGAACACACATACTATCAACTGCAATAGGGGGTAATTGCAAGGGAGTTCTTTGAGTAGCTAGCCATTGGATTGCAGTGGAGAAAGTAGTAAAATAATTAGGCGATTGGCAACTGAGTTGCATTGCTTTCTAGACCATAGCTTTCTAGACCGAATGAGTCTCCTCGCATATGAAGAATAAGTGGTCTCGTATTTCTTCTTGAGTTAAGCAGAAAAGACAACATATATTGATGTTTAATTAATTGAGTCGATCAGCTATATTTAATCTATTTTGTATAGTGACCCATAAGAGAAAGGAAGTTCTGGGGGATAATCTTATGCTAGATGATTCGATGCCATCCCACTTCAGGTTTCCTCACCCGTAACAAGTTCCTGATTTGTTATTTGAGAGAAGATGGGTAGGCCTGCTATACTAGTGGAAAGAATCAGGATGAAGATAGGGAGCATATGAAGGTTACGAGTGAGGTGATCTGGAAAATGCCATCTATCACCATTGATAAAAGGTTCCATTTTGGTATATAGAGGGATATTGATAGGAGCTCTGTGCAACTGTTGTGTATGGTGGAGATTTCCTTAGCCTGTATAATAATCAAACCATAGGGAAATTAGCTTCCCGTTGTCGATGGTGCAAATCATATGGTCCTGTACAAGATTTATCAAATACTATCAAATGCAGTATTTGATTCAGAAAATAAGAGTTATTTGGAGATATGGAAGCAGCGCAGATGCTTCGCCCTTTAAGAAAATAGGAATGTATCCACCGTTGCCATAAAGACATTCTATCTTTGATAATCCACCATAACCTCTTCAATAAGAGTGACTGATTTGTGAGTTTAATAGAGGTAATATTCAGCCCTCCTTCTTTTGGGTAGCAATCATTTGATTTTTTCACTTCTTTTAACCCCCATAGACTAATTCTATAAGAAGTCTTTGAGTATTCTTTCTATTGCCTTGATGACACCTTTGGCAAGGAAGATAATTGAGCACCAGTAGATATGCAAGGAACTCAACACTGATTTGATAAGTTGAAGTTTTCCAGTAAAAGATAAAAATTTATTCACCCAGGATCCTATTCGTCTCTGAATTTTCTCTATGATTGGAGTACATTTGAGGATGGTAAGTCTTCTTATTGAAACCGAAAGACCCAGATGGATTAAGGGTGCGCCTTTCTTAAACATACAAGTGAGTGATGCTATTTGGGTAGCCATTGGAGCAACTCTTTTGAAAATGGTAAAATGACTCTTATAGATGTTGATGCCCAAGCCCGAAATTGCCTTAAAACTGTCAAGAGCCTTCAAAAAGCTCTGTATAGA
This sequence comes from Erythroxylum panamense, assembly GCA_027123425.1. Taxonomy (NCBI): domain Eukaryota; kingdom Viridiplantae; phylum Streptophyta; class Magnoliopsida; order Malpighiales; family Erythroxylaceae; genus Erythroxylum; species Erythroxylum panamense. The sequence goes on along the minus strand of JAOTIZ010000002.1, from coordinate 5,599,135 downwards.
TTCAAGCTTAGCGCTGCAAAATAATAACCGATCATTTGCAAAGGAAAGGTTAGGTAAATCGAGTTTCTTACACTTAGAATATTGTTTAAACTAAAGATTCAAAGTCACCTCATGTTGTATGATGGAGTTAAGAACTTCCATGCACTTGATGAAAAGGTAGGGGAAAGAGGACCGCCTTAAACCTTTCCCTGCCTTGAATGACTTTAAAGGGCTGCCATTAACGAGGACTGAGTAAGAGATGGTGGTGACACATTCTTTAATCCATTGGATGAATATATCTGGGAATCCATAAGCCTGCATCATCTGCCATAGGAAAATCCATTAAATGTTTTCAAAGACTTTATGAAAGTCAATCTTAATGGTGTAATTAGGAGTGGATGTCATACCTGAGTAACCCTTGAGGAGCTCTTACACCATCAATATATTATCGCCGATTTGCCTATTACAAGTGAAAGCTCCCTAGTTTTCACTAATGGGAGGGATAAGTGCTTTCCTTAGCCTAGTTGTGAAGATCTTCAAGATAATTTTATAGAGGAATTTTGTACAGGAGATTGGCCGAAAATCACTAAAGGAGGAGGGGTGATCACTTTTTAGAATCAAGCAAAGAAAAGTGTCATTGATTTACTTAAGAAGTACTCCATTAGAGAAAAATTAGTTTACAACCTTTTTGACAAAGGGACTTATGGTTTCCCACGATTTTGGTAGAAGTAGCCATTGAGTTCATCCGGACTTGGGACTCTCATACCATTCAAGTGAGTAAGAATTTCCTCAATTTTCCTATCATCAACCGCCATAGTTAACATGTCGAAATCTACAGGGTTTAATCTCTTAGAAATAAACTCCGAGAGATCTACATTAGTGACAATTTCAAAAGTTGAAATACCCAACAAGGTGTTGAAAAACCGGATAGCCTCATCTTGCATGTTTAGATAGTTTTGAAGCTGAACTCCCTCACCACTAGAGATGGAGCAAATTCTATTATTGTTTTTTGGAGCTAGGATGGAGTTGAAAAAGAACTTGGTGTATTTATCGCCCTCCTAAGCCAATTCACTCTAGCTCTTTGTTGAAGGTATGAGTTGTGATTTTGAACTATGGACAAGTAGTGAGAGGTGGCCTGTTTTTCATTAGCAAGAAGCTGTGGATCCTGCGGATTTATTGCAAGACAATTCTGGATGCCCGTAAGTGCTTCGATGGTTTTAGAAAGGGATTGAGCAATGGAGCCTCTCAAGGAATGCAGTGATTTCAGTTCTATTTTAATTGCCTTCAATTTTTGGACGCAAATGAACTGTTTGGTTCCTTGAAAATAACAATTGGATCCTGGCTTGCAAGTTTCAAGAAAACCTGGTGTATTTGTCAAGTGATAGTTAAATCTAAAAAGGAACTTCCTAGTAGTTGATGAGATAAGACGCTCCACCCTAATTAGGATCTGATATGATAATAGAGGATCAAAGAATGTGGCACTACTGTCTGGAAACTAAGCAAGTCAGTTGCCATTGACCAAGGCACGATTAAGTTTCTTTTGTATGAACCAATGAGAGCTTTGTTTATTGGACCATATGTACTTATGGCTAATGGACTTCAAATCTGTCACTCCCAGCTAATCAACACACATCTTGAAATCATCAGAGAAATGACGGAGATTATAGTTACCATGAGCCTCGAATGGATACAATATAAAGTTGAAATCACCACGTAAGATCCAAGGCAGTCAGATGTCTCTGCTGAAAGTGATTAAATTAGACCATCATCTTGCTTTTTGGAAGCCAAAATTACTAGTATAGATGATGGAAGAAATGATATTAGTGTTATCATTCAAAAAGGATATTTTAAGGTGCAACATCTGCCCAGGGGAATAGAGAAGCTCAATTATAACTTCATCAACCTTATAGTAGACTATAATGCGGCTAAGAAAATGGTGGGAATGGTTTGTAAGCTTCTGCCAACCTGAACCCAGATTTAACTTACCAACATTCTCTACATTTATTTTGGTTTCTAGTAATCATACAATGAGAGGCCTTTCCCTGCAAACAAAATCCCTTAAAGTAACTTGCTTTATAGGGCAATTTAAACCTCGAACATTCCAGATGATAATTGACATATTAAAGATATTTGTTGTTGGAACCCTTCGTGCTCCTTTGAGATCTCCGCCTTTCTACTGTTTGGAACTGCATATTTTACTCTTCGTTGTCAATCCCAACTTCTTGTGTAGATTGATTAAGAGGTGAGTGACTAGGCATTTCAAAAAGACTTTGAGGAAGTGGTGATGTGCTCTTGGTGTGTTCACTGAAGAGGTCCCCACAATTAGTTGAGTGAATAATGGGGTCTGTAGTAAGTTTGGAAGGAGGTTCCTTTAGTGCATCAAGTGAAGTTGGGGTGGATTCACTCTCGAAACTGTTGGATAGAATAGGATTGTCCGTACTATCCAAGGGAAGAGCATTAGTGTTCTCAGTAGGATGATCTTGGTCTGCATTTCTAGTGGCATATATATATAACTTTTTGATCGGAAGAGCA
>JAOTIZ010000002.1:5562178-5573017 GCA_027123425.1 Erythroxylum panamense | reverse complement strand
ACACAGAAGAAGACACGTCAACAAAACACAGAAGAAGACGCGTCAGCAAAACACAGAAAAAGACGCGTCAACAAAACACAGAAGAAGCAAAACCTAGAAGGAGCAAAACACAGAAGAAGACACGTCAGTAAAACACAAAAGAAGACACGTCAACAAAACACAAAAGAAGACACGTCAGCAAAACACAGAAGAAGACACGTCAGCAAAACACAGAAGAAGACGTATCAGTAAAACACAGAAGAAGTTTATGAATAGTAACACAGAAGAAGTTTATGAACAGTAACACAGAAGAAGTTTATGAACAGTAACACATAAGAAGATGACGTCATCACAAAGGAAACACAGAAGGAGATGACGTCATTACAGAAAAAACAAAAAGGTAGAAGAAGCACAACACAAACTATACAAAATACAGAAGAAGATGACGTCATCACAAAGGAAACACAGAAGGAGATGACGTCATCACAGAAGAAGCAAAAAGGCAGAAGAAACAACTTCACTTTTGAACATCTTCCCTTACAAAGACCCTGACCTTCAGCTCATATGTCCAAGTTTTCATACTATATACTGTTGGAAAGATAAAAGGAAGATTTATAACTTTCATGAAGGCCATTTTGACGAATCTATCTTGATTGGTATAGAAGTTTCAGATCAAGTTATTGCTATTTCAACTCCAACTTCACTTTTACATCACCTAATCACTAATAATCTTTCAAACACTAAATTTAACACTATAACCAATTTTTTTCTCCCAATCACATAGTATTTATGAATATACACTTAAATACCATTTTCATGCAGATGATAATAATTCATCAACTTTCTTTCATAAATCTCCAACTCTAAAGGATTTATTCACTACTTATCTTTTGAAAACTCCAAAATCTTTGAGCCCTAAATTCCATGCAATTTACGTACTTCACTGAGGACAATGACCAACATTTGATTTTTCTTAGGATAAAAGACACAAGTAGCAAAGTGGGTTTGGTGTAGGAAGGAAAAGCTGAGGAATCTCTTAGAAGGGGTTCGATGGAAGACTCTGTGTATGGAAAGAAAACTTGAAGATGATCCTAATGAAGAATGAACTTAGACATATAACTTAACTTTTCAATTCTCAGAGAACAGTAACCTACTACTAGCAAAAGCACAAAGCCTAACTAACACTTATCACTTTTTTCATATCTAAGCTCTAACTTAGTTTCTTTTGAAACTAACTCCCTTAAACTCTTATCTTTACAATCCAACTATCTCCAAGTCTTCACTTGATGTCTTTTTCCTATTTTTCAAAATTTTCCAAAATTCACGCCTAAGTTCACCAAAATTCACAAATACAATATTCTTACTAACTAATAGAATTTTCAATATAAATAATTTCAAAATTCTCAAATCACCTATAAATCACCACTTAATCAAATTATACCCAGAATTATTCATGAATACATGTACAATTATTTTCATGTGCCATAACTTCACTATTCATATATATGTGTAGGACATAATATGCATGAACATGGAAATGCATTCCTATTTTCTCTGTAATTTCTCACATTTACAATTTTAGCCTTAACATGGGTAACGGGATGTTACATTTGATTAACCCCTTGAAAAGGAAAATGTGTGAACACCAATATGTATTCATAGACATAATAACCGATTTTAGGAGTTGAAACTTGCCACCATAGGATAACCTTTTGTTTGTCCATGAATTTATTCTCCTTTGTATTCTTTCAATAAGGGGTAGGCATTCTCTGAATTTGAGTCTTCTCGAAGAGATAGGGATACCCAAATAAGTGATAAGGGGCTCTTAATTACCTATTTTAGTGATAAGAGATATATCATTAGCTAGGTATGCAACACTCTTCGATAAGATGAAGAAATTTTTTTGAAATTGATGCTCAAACCTGACATCTCCTTAAAACTTTATAAGGAGTCATTAGTACTGTAATTGAGGGGATATAAGTCTTACTAAAAAGGATTAGGTCATTTGCAAAGCATAAGCTAGTTAGTGAAAGCAACTTATACTTGATATGGAACTTGAATTGTGGAGTCGATGAGATCTTATATTTCAACATGAGGGTAAGAGCCTCCATGTAGATTAGAAATAGGTAAGGAGAAAGAGGATCTCGTTTCCTAAGTCCCCTTATTCCTTTAAACAACTCAGTGGAGCTCCTATTAATCATGATCCCAAAAGAAACCGTAAAAATACACTCTTTTATCCAATTGAAAAAAATTTGAAGGAAACCTATAACTTTCATAACCTACAGTAAAAAAACCCCAACTGGCACTATCAAATGCTTTATGGAGATCAACTTTTAATGTGCAATTCTGAGGAGATTTCCCCCTTGTGTACCCCTTCAGAAGTTCCTACAAAATTAGGATGTTGTCCCCAATATTTTGCTTATTTAAGAATGCTCATTGGTTTTCACTGATAATGTAGTGTAGCATAGATTTCAGTCTATTGGCCAATATTTTAGCAATCATCTTATAACTGAAGTTAAAGTATGAGATAGGCTTGAAATCGCTCCATGTAGTAGTGTTATGAGTTTTTGGGATCAAGCATAAGGAAGTCTTGTTGATCTCTTTGATGATTACTCCTTTTTTGAAAAATTCATGCACTGCTTCTTTCATAATATTCCCTTTTGTATTCCAAGTTTTCTTATAGAAGAATCCATTCAGTCCATCTGGTCTAGGAGCCTTTGAGCCATTCATTTTAAAAATGACTGCTTCTATCTCTTGATCTGTGACTTGCCTTATTAAAAATTCCCTTGATCTTAAGGAATTTTAGCATAAGTAAACTTCCTGAGATCCTTACTGCAAGAGCTAGTATTACCTTCAGATCATAGAATCTTTTGTAAGTGTTTCAAAGCATCTTGAACAATTTTAGCTTGCTCATACAAGATCTCCTCTGATTCTATTTTTATCGAGGTAATCTTGTTGACATTTTTCCTAGCCTTAATGGTGTTGAAGAAGAATCTAGTGGATTTGTCTTCTTCCCAAATCCAGTTGACTTTGGACCACTGTCTTAAACCTGAACGGGTGCTTCAAATAAACCTTTTGGAATAAATTGACCACCTTAATCAAGGTATGGTCTGAGAATCCTGGGTCTAAAAACATAACTTTACTATTTGGAAAGTAGTTAACCACTCCACGTTCACTAAAGCCCTATCCAATTTCTTTCTGATGAGCCAATTAGAGCTGTCCTTATTGTTCTAAGTAAATCTATGACCCTCATATTTTAAGTCGAAAATTTTCACATCTTTGGTGCAATCCAGCAAGTCGGTATTATAGTTATGCAAGTTACAGTTTCCTTCAGCTTCAGATTGGTATATAGTAGGGTTAAAATCGTCACTTATGATCTACAGACCATTAGTTGTTCTTTTAAGTCTTCTCATAGAATTTCATAGGTCCCTTCTTTAAAATGCAATATTATGATCATAGACAAAGGTTGCCAACACTGAAGTATGCTTCATTGTAAAAGTCATTTTGGTATGCATAAATTGCTCTCCTACTTCCAAAACCTCCATCTCTATAAACTCCTCATTGTAATATATGATGATTCTTCCATACCCATGGTATTGATGATTGGATTTTAACTTTTAATGGCTCCCAAAACAATCTAATTCATTCATGTTTACAAGTCTAATTTTTGTTTCTAAAAGACAAAATAATTTAGGCTTCTCATACCGTACAAACTCCTTTAAGGCATTAAGCTTCGAAAGGTTGTTTATTCTTATAACAATCCAGATAGAAAGGTCATGTAAAAATAATTTTATCTTTTGAGCTTTTCCTACTGCTCCGATTGCTCTTTCTAGTTTGTACTTGTTCCATATTTTCTCCCTGCTTTTCCATCTGATGTAAAAGATATGGATGTTGTGGCCCTTAGGTGGCATCTTGTTGTTAAACTCCTAGGGGATTTCCATTCTGCAACTCTACTTTATCTATAATACAGTTATCTATTTCTACCCTTCCCTCTGTTTGTTGTGTTGTCATATTTTCTGTTACCAATTGTATATGTTGTTGATCCTTAACATTATGTTCAATTTGATCCCCCTTATCCGCACAGGGCTGATTTCTACCTTCTTGAATATCTAATTCCTGATCCACTGGTGTCCTTTTCTGCACTTCAAGTTCTTTATTTTCTATTTTTCCCTCTGTATTATTCTCATATAGTCCCATCAATTCTTCATAAGCTCCCCTGTCAAAGACTTTCCTTGTTGGTTTCCATATTTTCCCATGAACTTATAAGGAAGGTTTCCAATGATAAGTCACCATGGCTTTGTCCTCCTTTAAAATGGGAATGTTATCTTTCATCTCCTTTGAAAAATCCATGCTCACATAAAATCTAGCATAACCAACCCATTTCCTCAATTCTTTATTCTCATCCATGCAAATTGGTTTACCTAAAAAGATAGCTAGTAAGCTTAAGCCATTAGTGGCCCAATATTCCAATGGAATATCGTGGATGTTTACTCATAGGGTTATGTTCTTCGCTCTAATTTTCTCTAGTTCCTTACCAAGCTACAAATTTTGGAGAAACAATGGAAGCTGTGAGAAGTGCCATGGTCCTTCTTGTATCACCTTTTGAAATAAATGTAAAAATGATGTTGCCATTTTCTGTTAACATTACCTCTTGTACGCCTCTTCCTTTCCAATTTTTTTTAAGCCATGCTTGTATTACAGGAAATGACGGGTGTTTATCTATGAGGGTAGAGGGGGAAAATCAACGAAGTTGGGAGGAGTGAGGTCAGACATTTTGGTAAATTTTGGTAAGGAAGCAGCAGTGCAGGGAAAGGAGTAGGAAATGTTGGTCTAGAAAGGTAATGCGAGGAAGGCGGGAAAAGATTTTGAGAAGGAAGGACAACACTAGCCCTGGTTTAAAGTAGGTGCATCAAGAAAGATGGAGGAAAGAGAAAGGTTGATTTGCAAACAAACAAGGTAGAAAATGAAGAAGAGCAGAAATCTTCAGTCGAAGGAGCAAAGTCAAGGGAGGGGGATGTGTTCTCAATTTGAGCTTAGTGAGAAGCAAAGTTGCAGAAGTGGTTTGGGGGTTTTTGTGGGACTAAAAGATTGATGGGAAGACAAGATTCATATTTGTACTCTTCGTTAAGTGATCACTAATCTATTCCAATTTTGATATCCGTTTCTGTAAAATATACTCACGAATCATATCTAGATTATAACTGAAACTATTCTTTTTTTCTGAATCAATCTCACATCAATGTAAAGAAAGTAAAAGTGACTCCTGTAATAGTGACAAGTGAAATAAGAATACCCTAAACTAGCATTGTGAGAGATCAATATAAGCATTGTACTAATAAAATGTTATTGTATTAAATGACAAAGGCATTGTTGAAAAAATATAACTTTTTAAAAATGAAATAAAAATTGGATTCATACATAAATTTGATATGTAATAGAAGATCATTTTTTTGGTTTTTTTGTTTTAGAAGATGAAAGGGTTCTTTTATTCTATTATTTTCTTATGTACTAATGAAGGATTAAAAAAAAGTTTCTTTGGGTTTGTTCCAACACTACTTACTTGAGTTTGGTTTAAATTTTTTTATATTAGTTCAAATTTGATTTGAAGATTAACTCGAGAAATTAATTTAAACTTAAGTTAGATCGAATATTGATAAATTCAAATTTAATCGAGCATATTTGAAGCATTCTAATCAAGTACAACCTAAAATTTCTAAAGAAATTGTTATACTATCTTAGACCTTTAACTTGCTATCATAATATTGTTGTGATCACCAAATAACTCTATTTTTCACAAAGCGGAAAAGAAAAAAAAGGTGTAATCCTATATGCATAATTACGTATGGGAGAATTAAACACTAATTATTTACACCTTTTAGGTATGGACAAAAGTATGTTTTCCTTATTTTCTTACAACCTTTTAAAAAGGGTTTGCTTTATGCTTCACAATATTTCATAAATAGAATCAAAAAAATTATATATCTTTCCAAAGAAATTTTCACACTAGCTAAATTGTTCACTTATTTTGAGATAGACTAGGAGGCCGGAGGCCAATTGAAAATCATGTCATCTCCACAATAATTTTGTAACCCTGCCTTCAGCATAACATTAACATTTGCACAAGCTAAGTCACCTCCTTTCTCCACTTCAATAATTTTGATCAACCAAATCAAACCTTAACTTCATATTACCGGTTATTAAAAAAACAAAGAAGAAGAGAAAAAAATAGTTGTAAAAAATATGATTATTCTTTTAATTATACTTGTGAAGCAAAAAAAATGGCACTAATTTTTATCTAAACAAAATGCTATCATTTTATAACAACACAATAACATGTCTTCGTTTTGATTAGATTAAAAAAAAACCTCAAGTATAAATATTGTTCAAAACTTAATTTTAAAAAATTAATGTTCTGTAAAAATTTTAATTATAATTTACTTTTAATCTATTAATTTTGAAAAGATCGAACTAAAATTTTCATCCCTATTAAATTAATTAACTTATCAAATAAGTTTAAATTAATTAATAGTTATTATTTTCTTTTTTAACAACAAGGCAATAGCTATTTTTTAAATATGCACTAAATTATTATATACACATAATATTAATACAAATTATATTTTTTTAAATAAATTACTAATAAGTTAATAGTTTAAAATCAAATAACAAGTTGAATTGAATAAATTATTAAAATTCTTTACCGAAACGTGACTCTAACTTTCTAATATTTAAAATGCTTCTTATGTCAAAAATATTTGCTTTGGGTTAAGTTGAACCACTTTTAAACAACATTTCACTTCAATTTAATTCAGTTGGATCTAATTGAGCTATGTATTGAAGTCTGTGAGACGAACTTCCCCTCCACCTTAAAGTTGGATACTTGTTAAAATATTTTATAAATATTTAGCATGAATCTTGTTGGATATGTTGTATATATTTGACTTGTATTAGTTCACTATTAGGCTTAATTTTAGTTAGCTACCACAGTTATCTTTCTCTGTCTATTTGAGAGACATTGTATTTGTATATATATGCATTATCATTGTTGGGAGACAAATAGCAACTCTCTAAAAGATCAACCAAATATTAATGACAAGAAAAAACTCTTCAATTTGTAGCAGCAAAAAAATGAGAATAAGAAACTAAAAGATGAAATAATCACCAAGATTTAACATGAAAAACCTTCAAATGTAGAGGGAAAACTACAAAACAAACTGACAAATATATATACTAAACTTAATAAGGATTTACAAGAAAAAGTTGATGTCTCACTGCCCCCCACCCCCCTTAGTAACTAGTTGTTTCATAAAGTTTTATTATTGAAACCAACTATCAACAATCACTAAAACCAATCCAAAAAAAATCAAATAAGGATGAAAATACAACCCTTTTTGTCCTATCTTTGCTTTTCTTCACTTAGGGATATTGTGGCTGTACTCACTATAAAAACTTACAAAACTTACATCCTTTTCTCTTTAATATCACGAAATAAAAACTTACAAAACTTACATCCTTTTTTCTTTAATATCACGAAATAATTAGGTTTTTTGCAACTTATATGATCACTTAGACGACTGTGTAAGCAACCACGTATCTTTTTAGTATTGTCTTAGCCACAATCATACACAATTATAGAGAGTTACATGATCTTCACACATAATCGTGTATCTTCACACAAACACGCACAAGACTATGTACAAGATTGTGTATGTCTTCACCTCTTCACATATATGTTTATAAAGACCTACACAGTTGATTTACATGGTTATGTAGGTCAAGGTACAAATGACAAAGTCGTCTACAATCATTGAAAGTTTCAGATTAAGGTTGAATACTTAAAAATCTTTATGTTGGAATACATATTGAAGTTCTATCTAATAGACATTTCTTCGTGGTATCACAACAGTCATAATCTTGCTATTGTTAGAAACCACCAAAATGACAAAGAGTAGAATGCCAATAGAATCAAAGGAAGGAGAAAGGGTCTATAACTCAAAACATGGGTTGGACCTATATGTCTTACATCCTTCAGACTAAAAGATCTGAATGATTTGTAATGCTTGCATTGATTTCATCTCAAAGGAGTATAAATATACATCAGATCTTAACATAAAAATACAATGGATAAACATAAATCCAAGAATTAGTTACAGAACAGAAGACTTAGTCTACGTCTCTATTATGCCCCCGTAAGATGAGGTCGCGACTAGCGACACACATCTTGGACCTTAGTTGTTCAAATTTGCTCCGGGAAAGTGCTTTCGTTAGAGTGTCAGCAATCTGGTCATTTGTTGCTATATGAGATACCTGAAGGGATTGCTGCTGAACAAGTTCACGGACGAAATGATAGTCTAAAGAGAGATGTTTCATTCGTGAATGGAACATAGGATTGGAACTCACGTAGGTAGCACCCAAATTGTCGCAGTAGATATGTGGTGTAGTGGACAAAGGAACATGAAGTTCATGAAGTAAATTGTGTATCCATACTATTTCAGCAGTTGTATTGGCTACGGCTCTATATTCTGCTTTAGTTGAGGAGCGGGTAACAGTTCCTTGGCGTTTAGAACTCCAAGAAATAGGATTACCACCAAGATAGATAACATATGCAGAGGTGGAGAGTTTAGTATCAGCATCCCCGCCCCAATCAGCATCACTGTAGGCATGAAGTGAAAGGTGTCTTGGCCGAGACAAAGATAGAACGAAGTTATGAGTATGCTTGAGGTATCGAAGAGTTCTCTTCAGCTGTTGAAAATGCAGCTCAGAAGGCTTGTGCATGAATTGCGACCGTTTATTTATCGAAAGACTGAGATCCGGTCTAGTCAAGGTGACATATTGAAGTGCGCCCAAAATGAGTCTGTATAAAGTTGAATCTGTTGGTGCTGAACCATCGTCCAATTTAAGTGAAGCAGAAGTGCATAGAGGAGTAGTACACGGGCTACAATTTGCCATACCAAAACGAGTTAATAAGTCATGTATATAACGCTGTTGGGAAAGGAACAAACCTCCTGTCGTAGGAATAATTTCCATTCCAAGAAAATAAGTCGGAGATCCCATATTTTTTAGCGAGAAGCGATCAGAAATAGCTGCCAAGAACCGATCTAGATGAGAGGTGGAGTTACCCATGAGAAGAAGATCATCAACATTTACCAAAAAATACATCAGTATCCCATCTTGATGAAATACAAATAGAGAGGAGTCACTTCGACTTGTAACAAAACCATATTGGAGAAGGAAAAGACAAAGTTCCTGATACCATGCCCTTGGAGCCTGCTTAAGACCATAGATAGCTTTATGTAACTTACAAACATGAGTAGGACGGGCTGAATCAACAAAGCCTGGCGGTTGCCGCATAAAGACGGTCTCAGAAAGTTGTCCCTGAAGAAACGCATTATTAACATCCATCTGGTGTAACGCCCAAGAATTTGCCAAAGCCAACGAAAGTACAATTTTAATGGTTTGATGCTTTGCCACTGGGGAAAATGTTTCGGTGTAATCAACGCCAGAACACTGGCTATAGCCTTTAGCAACAAGACGAGATTTGTAACGCGCAATGGTTCCATCAGGATTGTGCTTAGTCCGAAATATCTACATACAACCAATAACATTACGAGCCTCATCAGCCGGTACTAAAGTCCAAGTGTTGTTTCGTTGCAGTGCTTCATATTCAGAATTAGCAGATGCACGCCACTGGGGAATTTGTAAGGCTTGGGTAATGGTACGTGGTTCATCTATGTTGGGTAAGGGATGTTTGGTTACAGTGTACAATTTGGGTTTGAAAATTTTGTTCATACCACGAGTTACCATAGAGTGGGTGCGTTGTGGTGGGTCAGGGGGTGCAAGGGATACCGTGTCTTGAGGTTACTGGGCTGTTGTGGTTTCAGATGGTTCTAAGAATGACGTGTTTGAAGGTACAGAAGATAACGTTGGTTGAGGTTGCTGGGTGTGTTGAGGTTGCTGGCCTGTTGTGGTGTCACGTGGGTCTAAGTATGTCATGTTTGCAGGTGTAGAAAATAACAGTGGTTGAGGTTGCTGGGCTGGAGATTGGACGGTAGAAGGCTGGGACGTGGTATAGGCATGCAATATGGACGGGCAAGGATCAGAGGAGTTGGGTGAAAGTGCAGGCGCTGCAGTGGAGGACGATGCTGCCCCATTGGACTGTGCCGAGTGATCTAAAGAAATTAATAGAGGAGTAAATGAGGGAGCAGGTGCGGCAATAGTGGGTGGGGTGGATTGAGAGGAGATCAAAGATGGGTACGGAAACTGATCATCGACAAATATGACATGACGCGAGGAATAAATTTGGTTTGAAGTCGGGTCTAAGCATAGGTAAGCAAACTGAGTGAGCGAGTAACCAAGAAAGATACAAGGTTTTGACCGAGGTTCAAGTTTGTGAGAAGTGTAAGGTCGCAACCAAGGAAAGCAAAGACAACCGAAAGAGTGAAGATGTTTATAGGTGGGTGCACGACCAAATAGTGTTTCAAAAGGTGTAAGCATTTTTAAAACGGGTGTAGGCATACGATTTATAAGGTAGACGGAGGTAAGAAACGCATATGACCAAAACGAAGACGGAAGCCCACTATGATGTAAGAGAGCCCTGGCAGTTTCAACAATATGTCGATGTCGTCTTTTAGAGGAACCATTTAATTCGGGTGTGTAGGGAGGACTGGTAAGATGGGTAATACCATGACTTGACAGAAAAGGTTTAAGTTTAATAAATTCCCCACCATTATCAGTGTACAAGGTTTTGATAGACGTATTGAAAAAATTTTCGACAACACGTTTGAACTTTTCGAAAATAAGCAATACATCTTATTTGAACTTAAGAGGATAGAGCCAGATATATTTCGAGTATGAATCAAC
>JAOTIZ010000002.1:5524911-5554763 GCA_027123425.1 Erythroxylum panamense | reverse complement strand
TTTTTCAAAGTATTGATTAATTAGAATCTATTGGAAGTTCCATAAAGGAATTTTATTTCTAACAAACGTTTTTGAAAAAAGTTTTCAAAAGGGGAATACACAATTCAACCCCCCCTTCTCGTGCATTCTATACCGTACTTTAATCATTGTATTAACATGTGATTCACTTCATAAGGGTCCACATACTTGTCAACAAATTTCTTTAGGGTCATCTTAAAAATTGTATAGAAACAGGGTTTACGAAGAAGGAGATTCTTACTTTCCAAAACCTTAATAAACTCTATATGGGGTTTTAGCCTCTACTCAATGCTAAAAGTAAGCAGCTCTGGGTGATTAATAACAAAAGAAATACCCAAGTCCTTTTCATTATGGAAAAATTGTATCTATTCTATAAGATTCCTCGTTGAAACTGCAAAAGTCTGAGGCAACCTTCGAAATGCAAACAAGATGTCTTCTTCTGAGAACCCCAGTACCCTAATGGCACATAGAAACATCTTCGATTTTGTATCTAAGCCCATTTTCTCTACCTCTGTAAAGTAATGCTAAGTAGTCTCTGGTTTACACAATAAGCAATGAGGATAGTGGATTATACAAGAAATAATTTGTGAAGAATTAATCCCGCAACTCTTCAAGAATTCGACATTGGGTACCATTGCCTTCCTAAAGTCATGACCAAAAATCCACCTAGAAGACTTCAATAACTTAGAAACCGCAAAAAGTGATCCCAAAAGGCTATTTAGCTCTGACATTGAAGGACTGAGTTTATCAACACTTCTATGCAAAACAATAGGGCAAGAAGATACTATTTCTATAATCTGTGTCTGGTCTATGCCCGAATCTTGAAAAATCTGGAACTTTGGCTTAACGGTTTGCTCAAGTTTTGCAGAAAGAATAGTGGGCATCCTTTCAATAATGCTCTGAATTTGGGTTTTAGAAAACCCGATTTCCCCCATATAAGAAAGTAAAGAATCACAATTTTGCGGGTCTTTAACATATTTGGTTGTTGAATTTGGGATTTTTAAAGCGAACTCAGGGGAGAATCGCTGGTGATGTATCAAGTATTCGTAGACCGTAATTCTAGGTTGTGATCTTTCAAACACAGAGGTAGAAAAGAAACACTTAGAGATCGAGAAAATGGTTGCTGCGCTACGGCTGCGTGTTGAGGTTCTTAGAAATGCTGATATGAAACTACTCCAAACAAAGAAGGTCATTTTCAGTTAGGGTTATACTGAACTGAGAGAGTCCCAACAGCAGTCTATGGATCAGAACATGAAACCAAACGTACCTCGATGTTTGTCCGAAATGGAGACGAAGACAGTGTTTTGCTAGTCCGTTGACCGTTGATCGATTCCGTCACATCGACGAGAGTTTTGGGACCAAATCTCTCACGAGTCCTGCTTGAAGTTTGAAAGTATGCGTTGAGTGATAGGCGTTTGAGTTCGGTTTGTACCTGAGCGATAGGTGTTGATTCGTTTAAAATAGTATTGGGCTGCTTCCCCATAAGCCTATAGAAAAATAGTTTGGGGCTTATTTGTTACATCATAAGGCTAGCTCTTTTTCAACTTCGGCCCTATCTTCACACATTTTTCAAATCCCAACATTGACGGATCACTTCCACTTGTCATATCAATTTAACGGAGTGAGAGTGAGCTGCATTCATATTCATATTCAAATTTCAAATTTTATATTTAAAAAAAAGTTCTAAAAATTCAATTGAACTTTTACGAAAGGAAAAAGATTAAAGCAGAGTTATAATTACACCCTGCTTACTTTTTCTATCTGATTAACATTGAGCAGCCACTAAAGCGATTCAAAATTTGAACTTATTTGTCAAAAAAAAGAGTTAAAAATGATTGAAACTGATTAATTAATAAAAAAGTATGTTAATCTACCCAGCGAGTGAATGGTTATAACTCTAGATCAGGCATTTCACTAATTCTCGATTTGGAGAATCTCATCATTTTGTCCCCTCCAAAAAGTTGTTAAGCAGAAATTCAACCTAATTAGCGAATAATTAGATTCGAGTATGATGCAAGAAAAGGATCTGAACTCATAAAGACGATAAGAGTTTCTGCTCCTACTCTAGTTGTAGACTTATAGTACCATGCTTCTCCATTACCTGTCATATCATATGCTCCTACCTAGCCCTACCATGTCTCACCCATTAAGCATAATTTAAAATCGACACTGCAAAATCTTATTTATCCCACTTTTATATTCCAATCTAACATAGGCCTAAGCTTGCTCGGCCCGCAAGCTTTTTATTTTTAAGGCTTTTTCTTAAAGTTCCGCGGGAAAGTTAGATTGGAATGTTAATATTAAAATAACAAGACTTTCATCTTTTATTCCCTCCATTAAGATGGGCCCTTGTTTTTACAATCTTTCGCTTTCCTTTCATCTTAGCAATTCTCAACAAACTAGTTCTTAGAGTTCAAACCGTCCTGGAATGGGTAACTAGAGACATCGTATTGTAAAAGCTGTATGGTGTGCTTTTCAATGCTTGATGTCTGAGTAATACAACTGCTCATGAAAATTGGCCATTGCCCGGTTTTCTATAGGACAAGAGGTATTGAACTCAAACTCAAACTCCAACCCTGTTCGCACTTGACACATTTTTGGTTTGGGTATTGAAAACATCTTGTAACAACAATCAGTTAAACAGTTAGGCTTCAATATCAATGTCCATTACAAAAACCTGTATCTCGTCTTCCTTTTGTGACCTCTTTGGACGGTCCCTAACAAAAGAAGAAGAAGAAAGCTAATCGTAACGCAAGATATGGTGGTTGACTGGGGCCATTCTCTATGCTATCGAGTAGATACCACCCCTTCATCATTGTATATATTTATATAATCACCATCACATAATGCAACGTTAGTTCCACCCTTTAAGAACTTTCGGTGTGCTTGCCTTTTACATTGTTCTAGTATTCTAGATATCAAAGACTGTTCTTTTCCCTCTGAAAAAATGAACACCAATATGATACCAGTGATCAATAGTAGTATATGCTAGTCCAGGCTTGTCACTAATGGCGGTGTGTGATTCATAACTAGCAAGGGCTCAAGTTGAGGGTATGATTGGATGATGAAATAATGCTCGTGGGCTTCGACTTTCGTACTCATCTTCCTCTTGTTGAATAATTTAATATGTTTTGCAAGCACTAGAGAAAAGTAAAGGCTAAGAAAGAAACGAACTTGACCCCATTTCGGAGGGCAGCAAAAAGGAGTGTTAGAAAATTGAACTTAAAGATGGTAAAGAGGAACGACACACCAATAAGAGAAAGGCTTCAAAAAAGCGAATGAAAGCTGTCAGGTCCTTCCTCCTCTTTTAAACACAACACACTCCCCACCCTGAAACAATACAGTTCAGTTCATCAACTTCAAGATCTGATCTGAGGAAGAAACAAAGAAGAAAGTGTGTGGGTTCGAAGGAGATCAAGAGAATCGACATGAAAGGAAGAGAAACCAAAGGAGTTCCTTCAGCGGACTTGTTAGTCTGTTTCCCTTCTAGAGCTCATTTGACATTAATGCCAAAGCCAATTTGCAGTCCTGCAAGACCATCCGAGCCCAACAAGCGCCACCACAATTACCAACAGCATCAAAATCAACATCATCATCACAACCACCACCACCACTTTAGGAAATCAAGCACTAGAGGTGGCGTTGGTCAAGCCAGCCCCATGTTATGGTCTAAAACTAAGCAAATGGGCACAGAGATCTCATCAGAACCAACCTCTCCAAAGGTCACTTGTGCAGGACAGATTAAAGTGAGGCATAAGAATAGTGCATGCAAAAGCTGGCAGTCAGTGATGGAAGAAATCGAAAGAATTCACAACAGGAAACATAAGAAAAAATCCACTTGGATGGAGTCTCTTGGATTCAAGAAAGAGTTAACGCAGTTCTTGACATGTTTAAGAAGCATAAGATTCGATTTTCGATGTTTCGGGTCGTTTCCTCAAGCTGATATCACTACCGAAGACGATGAAGATGAGGAAGAAGATGAAGATCAATACCATGGGACTCTTGTTGGTGGTGAGGGCAGCGATGGCAGTGAGGCCTCACGAACTGTGTTCTCTAAATGGTTCATGGTGCTACAGGAGAATCAAAATAACAGCTTTTGCAAAGACGAGAGAAAAAAGAACGATACCTTATGCAATGAAGATCAGACCCGCGCTGTTGCACCGTCTGTTCCTCCTCCAAATGCTTTATTGCTCATGAGGTGTAGGTCTGCTCCTGCAAAGAACTGGCTAGAACAGAAAGAAGAAGAAGAAGAAGAAAAAGAGGAAGAAAAAGATGATGATCAGGATCATGGAGATAAAGATGAAGACAGGAGACGAGAGAAAAAGGGGAAGAATCTAAAGACTTTGATGGAGGAAGAGAAAACAACTACTAAGAAGGAAAGCTTGGTAGTGATGAAATATGACACTGATTTCTACAAGATCTCAACTGACATAGCAAAAGAAACTTGGGTTGTGGGTGGCATAAGAGACACATTATCAAGGAGTCGAAGCTGGAAGAGATGATGGCTTTGGTGGTACTGCCATTTCTGATTGACAGTTCAATTTTTTAACATCTTCTTCAATCAATTGCAAGTGATCTTCTGCTGTCCTATAACTCCGTCTAGTTAATTTCCTTCAAACAATGTTTCTTTCACAGTTCTTGTGCAGGTATCCGAAAGTCCAATCCTTATCTTCAACAGCTATAGGTTGAATTTTCTTTTGGTTTATTGTTAAAATTTGAGAATTTGTACTTACATCTGTACAGTCTTTCTCCTTCCCCTGGAAAGGATTTTGCTGCCAATATATGTGTATATTTGTTGCTGTATATGCCCATTTACTCGATGAAGATGTCAACAAGGTCATATTCTCTGTGGCATTTAAGCTATTTCTCGAGTTTATAGAATCAACCGATGAAGGTAACTGGGTTATTAAGTTAATCAATATTGTTCAAGACTAATGGGGCTTGCACGTGAAAACAACGAATAGCTCATGACACGATTCTGATTCTCTGGCCGCCTGATAAATTGATTGATTCTTTGGTCACAGAATGTATGAGCTATTTGTCCTCATGCTTTGCCATGGAGAACAGTGGACTCTTTAAAAAGACAGGAAGAGAAACAGAGTACTGTCTGGGAGTAAATTTCATTACCAATTTTCCTGTTCTGTTCACTTCAAATCAGGGAGACAAAAGCCTTGAATCTGTATGTAGCTTTTGTAAATCCTCGTGATGAGAAAAGAACAGTTACAAGGAAAATGTTTTTCTGTCCTCATAATTATTCATTGTTATGTCTCCCACCAAGTTGAATCAACTGTAAACATCGACTAGTTTGAACTTTGTTTATGCTCCCAACTCTTGAAGTAGAGAATACAATGTAAGATTGTGAAAAGTGAGAGAAAGCATTCCCATTGACAAGATTTTGACACCCTTTTGCTAAATCTCACCGGTGGTTCGTTTGTGCTTTCACTTATGCAGCAAGAACGTTCCTTAAACTACTATCATGTTCGTGTTTAAGACGATGAAGTCCATTTCTAAGAGATATAACGGTGGAGATGTTCCAATCCCACGCATTCTTCAGATTTTCATTGGATAGATGCACTTCAGTATTCTTAAAACACCCTAGCTTCTTCCATAATGAATTCTAAAGATTATAGAATAAGAAAATGAATGAAGATGATAATAGTACTTACTAACCACATTCCCCATTAATAATAAATTCAACAGTTTCGATACTTTTGAACCTATAATTAAATTATAATAAAATAAAAACTGTATCTTTTCCCTTTTTGTTAAGCTAGCTTACAGCTTTGAATCTCTTTCAGTTTGTTAGCTTTGGTTCTTTGCATATTAGTGTTGTACAGTTTTCAGTTTGTTTCATGACTAATTTTATAAAGTGTGTAAAAAATCTGTACACCGCTAATTTGCTTAAGGAGATAGAGATCAGCAGAGATAATATTCCATGTTCTGACAATTGAAAATTCCATACCAGATTTAAACTGATTAAAACAAAGAAAGCAAAGAGAATTCCGTAATGAAAAAAAAGCCCCAGATTTCATTTTTTCCCAATCTGATTTCTGAACTCTTGGCCACTCACGAATTGAATTTTATTAAGATCTGTCAAAATAATCCCCTACAAAACTAGGAATCAAGAAGAATAAAACTAAAGCATCGAACAATCATCATCTAATTTATGCACTGTACTCGTTATTTTGACTCACTCAAAACGTATAGATTTCGCTCCCCTTAATTCACAAATCTCATGCTAATTTTCCTATGTCTCTATTCAACTGCTATACAACTTGACTAATTTCTCTAATGATTGTCCATCATGTGCCAGAATTTCTGCAACCAGTGAACCATTCTTGTATATCCTGAAGGATGGAAGCGATGTTAGGCCCTCTGATTTGACCAAGTACGGGTGGACTTCAACCTCTACCTGACAAAACAGAGATAACAGCAGACTTAATATTAGAACTTATATTTCTGTTGTTTTTCCTGGACTAATCTAAACGTGGGTAAAAGCATACCTTTAGAAAGTTGACAGAAGGGAAATTTTTGCACAATTGCTTCAGAAGCAGCAACTCTTGCTTATGATTTTCTTTCCCACAGAAAAGCATCACAGACATTCCTGTAGATTGCAGTTCGAAACATCTTCTCACTCCTCAGAACTATCATATATATGTAGGGTAGGCAGAGTTTAGGTGAGGAATTACCAGGTGAAGTGACAAAATGCCTGAAACGTTCGTTGCTTGATATGAACACCAAGTTGGAACCAAATTGCAGGCTCTTGGTATCTTCACCTCTTTGTTTCTTGATCTCCAGTTGGGCCTGAAACAAGGCTCGACCCACCTCCTCGTCTGCTGGACTCTCTCCAATCAACATCTCGTAATCTTGAATCGACGCTTCCCATCTTTCAAGCTAAGCACATTAGGACGTGAGAATGAGACAGACTAAAGCTTCATCTAATTGCTTTTCAGTTATTAAATGACCAATTGATCAGAAGAAGGGAGATTTTTTTTTTACTCCACTCTCTACAAGCGTTTAATGTTTACCATGGCGTTACAATCAGCTCGCCTATGCCTGGCCTTGATATAATTAGGCTGCAGACGAAGAGCCCCTGTGCAATCTTCCACAGCCTTTTCATATTGACCTAGCTTTGATCTACATGCTGCTCGGTTGCATAGTAATATAGAGTTATAGGGGTCGAGTTCTAGTCCTTCATTGTATGCAACATAGGCTTCAGAGAATTTCGATGCCTTGAACAGCAGGTTACCACTCAGTCTGGCTGATGCTACTGCTCTAGTCTTCTTTGCCACCGTACTAATTTCTTGGTTGCTTGGATCGAGTCTTTCTGCTTGCTGAACCCAATTCACAGCATCTTCAAACCTGGAAATCAACAATAAAATAAGTTATTTGTCTTATAGTCAATTTTGTAATGTCCTCTTATTTACTTTTTTCTTGCTTTTCGCTATTAGCATTATTACCAAGTACCAACCTGCCTGCAGCCAAGTAAACCTGCGCTCCAGTGATCAGCAGATGAGTGGAACAAGTTAGGCCAATTAGCTTAGTTATCGAATCAATGGAAAACTTGGATCCCTTCTGGTAGGTTTCGTAGGCATCTTCATGTCTGAGGAGTCTCAGGAGTGCCTCGGATTGCATAGCGTATACCTATATGGGAATTTAAAGAACTGAGCTGTCTGAGCTTGAAAGTGAACCAATATATAATGCCCGAAACACGGAATCTCCTCTGTTTGTAGAAAGCCTAACCTGTGGAGCCAAATCAGCACCTATGGAGATTATATACTCAGTCTTCTTTAGTAAAGAATTCCAATCTTTCAATTTCCGAGCCTCGACGCACCCTTTCAGGTGCTGTTGAAGAGCATGAGATTGAGCAACTTCTTTGAAATCATTACCAACTCCTGACAGTTTATAGTGATGCAATGCTTTCTCTGCGTCTCCTAGTCTGCAGGACTCAATTCCAGGGAGTCAGAGTTAGTGGTATACAAATTGAATTTATATATTTTTTTTCTGATGTATAAATTACCTGAAATAGAGTGTTGCCAAGCGGTAATGAGCTCTTCTGTAGGTAGGATTAAGCCTAATTGCCTCCTTACACTCTATGACAGCATCTATAATGCGGCCTAATCCTATCAAAGCAGCACTTTTGTTGCTTCTATACGTTGCGTTACTCGAATCAAGAGCGATTGATCGATCATACAGAGTCAAGGCCTCAGCAAATCTTCCTTGTTTATACTTTTCATTTCCCATGTTCTTCAAGACTTCAGGATCCGTCGTGTTCATCAGATATTGAGACTGTCGAAACTCACCACTAGGCTGCTTCACAATGTTCCCCATAAGACCATTACCACCAAATTTATGATGTTCTTTAATAGCTTGAGGTGTGGATATCTTTGGGCCATTACTTCCCTTAACCTTCTCGTTTCCATGTTGCCACAAGTTGCCCGAATGGCCTAACGTATATACATTGCCTGAAGTGGCTCGAAGCAGAGGCTTGCCATCGCTGGTTTTCTTAGTAGTCGTGGTAACTGGGACAAGCTCTCTAGACCAGCTAATGGAGTCCCTTTTTGGCTTACCGTCATTGGGTTGACTTACTTTGGTTTGTGCTGAACTCGACGAACTTCTTGCAACATCTGAGACTCTTCTGCCTTCATTCTTGTGCTGAGACTCTGCAGGACATGCAGAAACCAAACTTTGCCTCCTAATGTGTTTTCGGTCTACCCTTGGTGAAGATTCAGACATTTTGGACGGGTCAAGGAAGGCCTCGTCCGATTTGGTCCGCTGCTGCTTGGAATTGTCCAGATGGGGTTTCATCTTTAAGTTACCGTTGCTGGTGTCTGTAGGAAGTGAGTGAACATATGTCCTCCGAGACCGGACGCTACGACGATTGAAAAATACTCCCATTAGACTACAACTCGGCTGGCTTTCCATAGAATTCTTGTTCTCTTTTCCCATTTTCTAAAACTGCGCCCTCTCTAAAACTGATAGCTTACAGAGAAAAGGAATTTCCCAACCCTGAACTAGTTGAAATTTTCAGGATAGGGATGTAAGAGTGACGCATATATGTACGAGTTGGGGGAGAAATTAATGAAAGAATGGTTTAAAGGACGAACAATCAAAAGAATCTGATAAAAAAAAAAAAGTAGACCAGGAATATTGATACATATATATAAACTTGGCAAAGTAACAAGATTAGAGTGGCTTCCAAGAAACCAGCTTCGTTACTTTTGGATATGGAGGTTAGGTCCTTAGAGTTAAAAGAATTAGAACCTGTAGCCCAATAAAGAGAGCATATGTTTGGAAAACAACTATTATATTGCTAGTAATATCACCAATGCACTTTTCTTTTTATCTACAAATAAACAAGTAGAAACATCACTAATAACTAGAAATATAAAAAAGAAAAAGAAAAGGAAAAGAGAGCTTCTATCCAAAGATTACAAATCAACGGTATTATAAGCAACCTGTTGGCCCCAGCCCCCATGCATTGTCAAATGAAATAAAATAGTGTGGCATGTTCTATACGCATTTTCCAGGGCCAATCTCCTAAATGTTAATTTGCCTTTTTTCAATTGAAAAAGAGGGCAGTTGTAGCATGAAAGCCATGACTTCCACTTCTTTTGAATTCTTCTTTTCAATACAGGCTGAGTGGATCTTTGGATCATGAGTGGATTTAATTTCAGGCATGGTTCCGCGAAACAGTGCCTATGACGTTCGCTTTATAGAATATGATTTTTCTAAGTAACAAAAATTATGGTAGTAACAGCATGAAAGTGGTAAAAACATATCCTGTACACATAAAACATGC
The DNA here is from genome assembly GCA_027123425.1 of Erythroxylum panamense. Classification (NCBI taxonomy): domain Eukaryota; kingdom Viridiplantae; phylum Streptophyta; class Magnoliopsida; order Malpighiales; family Erythroxylaceae; genus Erythroxylum; species Erythroxylum panamense. The sequence continues at coordinate 5,544,943 of JAOTIZ010000002.1, read as the reverse complement.
TCAGTTACAAACTAGAAAATTGAAATTGACTCACAAATACAGTTATGGAGCAAGCAGGAGTTACTAGTTGGGAATATATACAACCCAGAATTGGAATGAGAAAATTACAAGAAGCCAGCTTATTGGATGTATTGCCAGCAAATAAGAATAAAAGTATATTTCGTACCTTATAAAATCAAAGAAAAGAAAGGTCATCTTTTTCATCCAAAAAGGAACTAATTAGGTAATACAAAAAGGAAAACATGTTTTACTTCTTGCTGTACGAGGAGATAATGTTACAGTAGCCGTCCTTTATTTCCTAGCTTAACTAGCGGCCGAAAACGTCGGGTCCTCGTCCTTCGCTTTCATCCCATGTTCTGATTTACTTTCAGAAAAGGGCTTGTTACAATTGAATTATTAATAGTTGGCAACGATTTCCTCTCCTAGGAATGCGCGAAAAGGCCAAGAATGTGCAAGACCATTGCTCACGATGATAACGAGCCACTGAAAATGATGCCAAGTTGTTGGCTTTCTGGTTCGAAGTGTTTACGCGGTCCTCTTAATCAGAGACAAGGACCTATAAATTTGAGGAACAATAATGGAACGGTATATTCCTACTAAAGAACAAACATAGTATACAAAATAATTAAATTATATTTATTAAATATTGAGATTTTCCTTCTATTTATGTGATCTTCCTTTCTTGTGAGACTGGTGAAAGATGAGTTAATTTTTGCAAGATTACGATGTTTGTAAAAAAGTAAAGAACACAGCAATTTTGTACTTGATTCGATAGCTTAATTGTTATTTACATCTAAGGATCTCACGTAAGTAGTTTTATTAATTTCAGCGGAAAGAAAAAGTTACAAGAGACAGTATTTTTCAACATTGCAAGAGTTCCCTAAGAGCTCACCAATACTCTCCTAAGTAAGTGCTCTGGCATCTCTCTAACTCCCAATTTCTTCTCATGAAATTCACTCAGATTTTGATTATAATGAGCAAGCTGTATATGTCTTCAACTGATGCTAATTTTAGGTTTTTATAAACTATATGTAGCAGTTGTCTCTTGTATGCCTTCGCCACCAAACAAATATCGAACTTAGAGTAAGCTTCATGTGCCTCTCACGTGTATCACTTAAGGCTCCTCTACTCAGCGTTTTGTTGTGTTTTTTGTTGTTAGTCCTATAATCAAACACCCTCAAAACTTTGAGTTCTTTATGCTGTCTGCTTTTAATCAGAAAACAAAAATCAACACTACACATATATAAACATATGAACCTTAAATCTCAAATGTCAAACTTGAACAATTTGTGATCAAATCGCTGATTTGTGTTGAAAATTGACGGAGAAACGTGAATTACTTCACATTTATTCCCTCCTCCGTTTATTTTTGACGCGGTTCTTCAATTTGTAAGAGAGATAAGAGAGCAAACCCTATTAGACACCTTATTCGTGGGACCATGAGTTAGGTTCTTCAATGATTGTTGTCTTCAATGGGCTTTACTGATCTGTAGATAATCTTTACAAAAAGTGAATTTCCTTGTCGTAACAATCTTCGTTCCAAAGTTTGAAGGATTTAGGTCACCAGTTATCTTCCCCAGAGTGAAGAGACCCTGAGCGATTCTGTCTCTGACAAAGTGGAGCCTCACGTCAATGTACTTGGATCGCTCATGTCAGACAAGATCCTTACTGAGGTAAAATGCGCTTTGACTATCTGTATAGATTGTTGGTGTTATTAGGTTAATTTTAATTTCCTTTAAGATGCCTATCAACAAGGACGGATGCACATTGGGGGCAAGTGCCCCTATTTGCCCCTCACAGTCTCCAAAAAATTTTGCATAAAAATATTATTATTTTAAGTTTTGATCTCATAAAAAATATTTATTATTATTTTGCCCCTACTAAAAAAAATTCTAGATCCGTCCCTGCCTATTAACTATGTTAGCTCTTTTACGCTTTCTATAATTGCATAATATTCTACCTATGTCGTTGATAGTAATACTATTGACTAAAAAAAATACTATTGACTATTGTTGAAGTTTCCAACTAATTGAATTGCCTGCTAATGGGAAAAAGTATGTTAATAATGATTTCCTTGTGTCTTTGTATGCTACATAATCTGCATTTACAAAGCCACGCAAACATATATCATTTCATTTAGTTAATTCAACTTTAGAAAAACATAAACCGTAGTTTAAAGTTCCAGTTAGGTATTTGAACACATTCTTTAACCCTTGCCAATACTCAAATCTTGGGTTAGCCATGAATTTGCTTAAAATGCTAATTGCATAGGCCAAGCCAGGTCTTGTACATAACATCATATATATGATGCTCCCAACTCCAACATCATAGGGATAATTAATCATAGCTTTCTATTCTTCCTCAGTTTAAGGACTTTTACTGGTTACCATCTACAGATGTGAGCCTATAGGAATAGAGTTGGGTTTTGCTTGTTCTATGCTGAACTGAGTAAGAACCTTTCTGATGTAGTTCTTCTTAATCAACCATAACTTCCCTTCCCTCCTATTCCTAATAATTTGTATTCTTATGAGCTTATGTGCTTCTCCCATATCCTTCATCTCAAAGTGCTTACATAAAGCATTCTTCACCTCTACAACTCTACATAAGTCCTTTCCAATGATGACTAAATCTTCTACATATACTAACATATAGACAACTTATGTCTGTCCTAGGTCCTTGTAGTAAAGGCAGTAATCGTATGCACTTCTAGTGAATTTCATATCAATTGCTATCTCATGAAACTTCTTGTTCCACTACTTAAGTGCTTGTTTTAACCCATATAGGGATTTCTGAAGCAAGCAGACATGGTCAGGCTTATCTTTAGTTACACAACCGATTGGTTGCTTCATGTAGATAGTTTCCTTAAGCTTTCTATATAGGAAGCCTATTTTAACATCTATTTGGAGGATTTCCTAGTCATAGATAGTTGCTAGCGCTAGGATGAGCCTTATAGTCTTGAACTTCACAACAGGTGAGAAAATCTCCTTGTAGTCGACTTCCTCTTTATGTCTGTATCCCTTAGCTATAAGCCTGACCTTGTATATCTTGGGTTCTATTTTTTTGACTCCCTCTTTAAGCTTAAACAACCATATGTTTTCGATCAGCTTTACTTTAGGTGGCTTGGGTACTAACACCCGAGTCATATCTTTCATTAAAGAAGAGTATTCATTCTTGTTAGTCAATTTCCACTATACAGCATCCTTTCTGCTCATAGCTTCTTCATTGGTTTCTGGTGCCCTGCAATCAATAGATTCTGCAATAAGACAAGCATCTTCCACTAAGTTAGAGTCATAGTACCTCTAGTTAGATATCCTTTGTCTTGGCTGTTTATCTCTGGTGAGCTGATAATCGAGTAGAGAACCATTAGTACTATCTGCAGCTGGTTGTCAAGTTCCCTCCTCACTTTCACCTTCTGTTTCTTTAATTTCCTATTCATGGTAGGTAGAGCCTTGTACAGGGGCTCCTCATCATGATATTGTGTGCCATCTTTTTCTGCTTCAGTTGCTGGTGGCACATAGAAAGGAGCTGAAGTGCTTGATGATCCCAACTGCTTTTGAATTTTCTTTTGTAGGTCAGTATCTGCAAGATTCTTGCACAATAAAGGAAATTCATGTTCCTTAAATATTACATCTCTACTAATAACAATTTTAAAACCTCCTTATTGAAGCAGTAAGATTTTGTAGCATTTAACTCCTTATGAATAACCTAAAGTTGCTCTAGGTTCCAATTTTCTTTCATTTTGGTATGCATAAGCAGTACAGCCAAAGGTTCTTAAGTGAGCCAAGGTAGGCTTCTTCCCATTTAGAGATGAGATTTCTCCTCACTCCAGGCACAAATCTGACATTGGTTAAGGTTCTTCTTTTCCCATCAAACATATTGATAGAAACATTCTCAATACCTTCAACATGTTACTGTTTAGAGTTTGCCATTTTTACTTTAGCAATAACTGGTTCAAAAGTGGTAAACTAGTCTCTGTGAGGAGTGACATGCATAATGCAACCATAGTCAAAGATCTATTCTCTGCTGATATGTTCACTCTCTTCTACAATAACAAGCAATTCATCACTACTAGATTCTTCAGGTTTCTCCACATTCCCACATTTCTACTTTGTGCAATCTTATCCCTTTTCTTCTTCCTGCAGTCTCTGGAAAAGTGACCCTCCTTGTCACAGTAGTAGCACTTCTTGCTTTTAGCCTTTTTATTCTTTTCTTCACTTTCTTTAGTATGTTTATCCTTGCCATTCCCTTCTGCCAATTTCCCTTCTTACTGTTCCTTTTCTGAGGCTTCTTGTCTTATTTATTATCAATGAACATGACTTTTGGTTCCTTCTTGAATGGATTATTGTTCACAATTTCCTCCATTAGTGAATCTAGCAGCCTCATGATAGTGAGTGATTCTCCACTGCCATGCTTAATCACCTTCTTGAAGGCATTAAAATATGATGGTAAGGCGCCTTTAGAATAACCACAACTTGGTGATCTTCACATATCTTTTCACATTAACTTCTAAGTCTTGCACCAATTTAAAGAAATAATCCAGATTGTCATCAAGGGTTACAGTAGTGTTCATTTTATAATTGGTCAGGTTATGCAAAAGAGTCATCTTGTTAGGCAGACACCTTTTAGCATACAACTCATCAAGTTTCATCCATAGTTTCTTTGTGGTATTGCAATTCTGCACTTTCCTTATCACAATAGGTGATAAATGAAGCATTAACTTGCAATCAAGCTTTTGCATTTTAAGTTTCTTGACAGGATCTGTTTCTACATCATACTGTTCTTCAATGGCACCATAACATTCATAAGATTTAAGTAAAGCTTGCATTTGAAGTTTCCATATTGTAAAATTTTCTTTACCAGTAAAAACATCCATTTTTCCCACCATTTTATTACGTAGTTAAAAGATGACAGAAAAAGATTCTTAATGGTTTCTTGATTGCAAGAGTACATCAGAGATAAGATACAAAGGTTTAGGCTTACTTGTATGATTGTTCTTACACTTTCTTGATGAACCTTGATTGCTTGAATAACCAAAGAGTTACCCAGAATACTGAGGATTGACTCTGATACCACTTCTGTTAGGATTTGCCTTCTATTTATGTTTTCTTCTTTCTCACGAGACTGATGAAAGATGAGTTAGTTTTGTAGGATTACGATGTTTGCAGAAAAGTAAAGAGCACACATCAATTTTTTACTTGGTTCGATAGCTTAATTGCTATCTACATTCAAGGATCTCACGTAGGTGGTTCTACTAGTTTCAACGAAAAGAAAAAGTTACAAGAGGCAAAATGTTTTTCAGCACTTGCAAGAGTTTCCTAAGAACTCACCAGTACTCCTAAGTAAGTATTCTAGCAACTCTTTAACTCCTATTTTCTTCTCATGAAATTCACTCAGATTATGATTACAATGAGTAAGCTGTATATGTCTTAAACTGATGCTGATTTTAGGTTTTTATAAATCAGAAGTAGTAGTTGTATCTTTCATGCCTTCACCACCAAACAAACATCCAGCTCAAAGTAAGCTTCATGTGCCTCTCACGTGTATTATTTAAGACTCCTCAACTCTGTGTTTTGTTTTGTTCGTTATTGTTAGTCCTGTAACTAAACACCCTCAAAACTTCGAGTTCTTTATGTTGTTGTCTGCTTTTAATAAAAAAAAAATGACACCGCACACTTATAAACACATGAATCCTAAATCCCAAATGTCAATCCCAATACATTTGTGATCAAATCGATGATTTATGTTAAAAATTGATGGAAAAACATAAATTACTTCACATTAAATAATTTATTTAAAATACAAAATTTTAAATTATTGTATATTGTTAACATATAAACGTTAAGTTAATTGAATAAAATTATTGCTAATTATACACTATTTTTATTAACTAGACAATAAATATTATACCTAACAAGTTTGCCAGCAAGAATCTTTGGTATTTGAGACGGCAACCAAACTCAAATGGGCCATACGAAATAATGACTTTGTGGTTTTTCATGACCGATTCTCTTCTTATGTTTCAATTTTCTTGAGCTTACCTATTGTCGCATTAGGTGACAGGAATAAGTAGCGTCAAAGACACCATGCAAAGAGACCTGAAGAAAGAGGACTTTATGCTCATTCCTCCACGTAGACCCTGCCAGTCGGTGCCGGCTTACAAAACCACCCTTACCCACTTTTACTTTTCCTAAACATCCCTGCCTTAGGCGGCAGTTGTAGAATTTGACTAACTTCTATTGCTTGGAAACTTGTTAATAGTACTCGTTCTTTGACGGGCCACGGGGGATACCGTGTAGTGTTTAGTTAAGTTTAAATTTTATATAATTTGTTTCGTCAAGTATGCTTGCAATATGATACTCCATATGTAAGAGATTTATAGTTTTTAAGGTTTTATGGGAGAATCCGAAGCATGGAAGACTTACAAGCTGGTTGTTTTAAAAGTTCGATCTTTCTTGTAAGGACAGAGCCGCTTTTGACCTAATAAGTCGACGGTGCAGGTTGGCAGAAACTTGAACCAAGTCAAACGATGCTTTTGTAATTTAGTTGATGCAATTAAAGTGAAAATAATGATGACTGTTAGATATTTTGCCAAATGACAAAAATTGAGCAGTGACTGGTGAGTATTTGTGTGCTGATGCATAACAGCACGTAGCATTACAACTCATGTCGTGCCCACCTGATTTGCATTCTTTTCACCAACTCTAATTCATCTACTTCACTCTTTTCACCGGCAAAACGAGAATCTCCCTCTTTCCGTTTTTACTAAGTAATGAACAGTGTCCAGGAAGATTAAATTTAGAATTGCAGATGTACAAAGCCCCTGAGCGTCAAAATCAAATCAAAAGGTCCGTAAGTATTAAATGAAAGTGTAAATTTTAAACCGTAATAACTTTCGATTGAAGCAATGTTTTAAGGCTTATTACATGTCAATATATGTTCTTCATAAACCTTTCTACGTATCCATTCTCTTGTTACGTTATGTCCGTTTTCAAAGTTAAATATCTATTATTTTTACTTGATTCAGGACTGTTTTGTCCTTTTTAGTATTTTCTCTCTTATTTAAGGGTATTTTCATACTTTTATTATTAATTTAGAATTTTCATGAAGGTTAGTGTTCAGTATTCACTACCATATAAATAATCATATTTTACATTTTCTCACGTATTAAATAAGATTTATATAATGTTCTCTCTTTATTAATGTTTGTACTTCCTCTTTTGAAAAGTTCTAAACATTTCACGTTTATTTGTTATGTCAAATGGTTTCTATACATTCCACATACGAAGATTTGGACAAATGAGGCTGCGAGCTAGTAGGTCATGCACCTAATTAACAGGGTAGAGATGATATAAAGGGTTAATCATAATTATAGGTCTCCCTCACTCGAAATGACTTGCAAATTGGAGCTGATTAGGGTAAATTAACAGTGGCCTTTAACATCGGCGTTTGTTCAATGCCAGACCTGCATGCGTACTGTATGGACTATGATTTAATTGATCAAGGAAATTTCTTTCCAATTTGAGTAGACAAGTTGGACGTGTCAATAGATGCTAAAACTGCTTAATCTCATTAAGACGCTACCTTAATGCCCGGCAAATTGGTAATGAGATTATATTATCAGGTGATGCCCACTACAATCCAGTTAGTTAAACGTCTAAATCTTCACCTGTAATAGGCTCTAGGTTGAGGATTAATGAAGTTAATCCATCCTCTTTAACTAATATACTGGGTTTACTGTTGAACCTATTTGCAGAAGCAATTTATATATAACCACACTGAATCCAAGATAGAGGTCACCATTATATATGCATTCCCACTTTCTGAGCAATAAATCACACGTGAAGTTCCTACCAATTCAAAAGGCCAGAAAGAAAGCAAAAAATAGAGAAAGAAAAAGTATTTGGATTCTTATGGTAGCCAGTAATAATACAAAGGTGGGGTATTTGGTTGATAGTGAATGGATGGTCAAACATTTCATATTCAGAGCAGAATGTCCTTATAGGATAATCTAATCAAACCAAAAGCATGGATCGAATCCCATTTTTGTTGGGTTGGCTTAAAATTTTTTACATATTAAGCATGGCCTCTCGGTCAAATATTGAGTCGTAGGCTAGTCGGCAGAAAGAGAAAGGTTACAAAATGGAACATATCACTTGAAAAGATAAAGAGAAGATCTTGTAGGAATTGTTAATTAATAAACAACAGTGACTTGCATGGCTCAACATTTCAGAGATACATAATGTCTCATATCTTTGTCCATAGTTCATTTTTGCTCGTGTATCTGTCCATTTTTTTTGACTTAAAGAACAACAAAAGACATTAGTAATTAAAATAAGCCATAGTGGGGAGTGTAGCACATGACATTCAGTGTTGGGCAAAGGATCAACGTGAAAGAAAATAAAAGAAAGAGAGGCGTAGGGAATGTGGAAATGGAACACGTGCATTTTACGCAAAATGCAAGCACCCTGAAACCTCCTAAACTTGAGGAGGAAGCATATGATTGGCAACTTCTCACTGGCGGAGATCGACTTCAACAAGGCATTCGAGTTCATGTCACTTGTAGTTATACACTTCACAATGTTAGCAATGCACATACATATCACGATTAAGTTATATTATCCGATAAGAACATAATAGGCTAATTAGACACTTACAAAAATTTGGGTCAGTACAGTAACACGTGACAGCCTATGTTCCACTTTCTAACTTCCCTCCCAAAATCTGAAAAGAAGCTTTGCTCATCCAAAGCAACGAAGCAATCAAGTTGTGAGCATCCTTCACGTTTCAACAAACAAGTCTAGCTAAGCTAGCACCAACCGGAGAGAGAAGAAGTACAGAGTAACTTAAGGCTGAAGTTGGTGCTTTGGAACTATAACTTAGCAATCAGTTTCGGTTTTGATGTTAACACTTACAGTCTAGGTTTAACCAGTTTGAATAAATATGATAAATTAGAAAATACTTATTCAATCAATTAAGTCTTATTTAATAAATGTTAAATTTGATAAATTATTTTAAATTTGTTAGGTTATGACAAATGAACCAATTTTATATTAAGTTCATTCAAAACTAATGGGTTAAATTAAATTTTATCAGAATTAAACTTAATTTTAAATATTTAAATTTAATTTTCAATTCAGACATAACTTAATTAGCACTATATTAATAACAAATCATAACCAACAAAAAATAGGTTCGATGCATGGATCGAAATTCATACACATTAATTTGAGGTCATAAATTTTGGTACATCATCTTACTCTAAAAAGAAGTCTGTTCTACCTTAATATCCAGCAAAAGGCGCGGAGAAAACCAAAGGATTCAACTTCAGGAGTTTATATGTGCTTGTTTAAGTCTTCTCTATAATCTATGTGTGCTTTTTTGTTTATTTGCTAATAATTGTGTACTTGGACGTTTTAGGTTCAATATCAGATCTAAAAAAAAGAGGTTTTCTTAATTGGTATCCCCATGCGAAACATTCAATTGTACGGAAATTAAACATCCTCTTCTCATATCCCACGCTTGCTCCACGTATGGAACAGTGGTACAAAACAATAGGTCCTTCTCTAAAACATGAAACGTCTTAAATTCACCAAGACATACACAAAACTCTCATTCAATGGGGTTGACATGAAAGTTTTCATGCATAATAGAAATCTTACTATGTACTTTAGACTTCATAGCCACACATTTCATGCCAGCTTTTCTCTTCCATATGTGCTAAAGCTGCTGAGTAAAGCCAATTGGTTTTCCTCTTCCTATACACCAGAATAATTGTCTTGTTTCTTATCTGAAAAATAAGGTAAAATTAAGTAAAAAAACACATTGCTTCACGTGGTAAAGACAGTGAAGAAACTATAAAGTAAATGATTCATAATATGAATTGAAAGAATTATTTCAATAAACAATCCTCATTTACTTGGAAACATTGAGGAGAAATTTAAAAAATTTTAAGGATCCAGTTAATGATAGCTCGTACTAATCACTTATATTATATCAGGGTCATTCCTATTATTTTATAGGCTCTGGGTGAAACAAAAAAAATACCCCAATAAATCGACAATATACTTAAGTTTGCATATTTGTATGAAACATAAATGACTCAATTTATAAATCTATATACTCAACTAAATATTAAATGATCATAACATCAGCTAATAATATCTTACAAGTTACAAATATCATTAATAATAAAATAACTAAAAATAATATCAGTAACAACAAAATAGCAATAGCAGCAATCAAACAATAATATTATATTGCAAAACATTAAGAAAATTACACTAACAAATACATAGAAGATCATGATTTATGATAAACAATTTCTCCGTACATTTCTAAATGCAAAATCATTAATAATATTATCAAGATTAATATTATCCAACATATCATTCTCAATACATAACATAGCTAAATCATTTAACATTTCTTGTGACATTGATGACCTCAAGTAGGTTTTTAATAATTTTAATTTTAAAAAACTTCTCTCAGCTGATGCAACAATTATTGAAAAGTTCCAATCCAAATGTATCATCTACCTTTAAAAATTCCAAAAAGTACTCCGCTATTTTTTTTATTTGACATATTCACATATCATACTGACAAACTCATTTGTTCTTAATGATTCAAATAAGGGATACAATCAAGAATAATAGAAAAGTATTTCACCTCTTTAATGATCCCTATGATAGAACTTCTAATGATATGGGCCAACAGAGAAATCAACTCATTTTGAATTTTGTGACCAAGATAATGATGATAAATTTCATGATTTTGAATGCGTCTATCATGATCTTGCATTATCACATCAAATCCAGCATCCATCTCAATCAATCCTAAAAAATTACCATTACCGTCTTGGTAAAGTTTCTCATTGAATTCTTGAAAAGCTAAATTATATTTAGCAAGATATTTCACAACAGAAACTATTCTTATCAAAACTTGTCTCCAATGTTCTTTCTCCTTTGCAATTTCTTGTTGCAAATATTTATCAACTGTTTGATTTTTGCTCAATCTTACTCTTAATTTATTCCAAGTTCTCATATTAGTCATATGCTCAATGCAATTCTCATATTCTTTGAGTCTCTCACTAAGATGCTTCCAATCTCTAAATCCTTTATTTGCTAATCTACTTTGTTTGTTAGTAGATTTGAACAACTTACAACAAAAACAATATACTTTATCTATATATTTAGAATAAACCAACCATTTTTATCGCTAATCTCTCCATTGCTCAAGTTTCTATAATAATAAGAATATGAAAAAATGGCGAGAGGTATTGTCTAAAGGAAACATAAGATTCAATTCTTTTACAGGTCATTTTTTAACTAAAATATCTTTTGCTTTATTATTAAGATTATCGCAATTTCTAAGATCATAAATGTCCAATATAGAGCTCACTTTGCTCATCTGTCTTTAAATTTTCTAAAGTGGATGCATTTGGTACTTGATCACGCTCACTCATATTTCTAATATCCTCATAAATATGAATCTCATCACTTAAGTTTTCTTTATCTTGTTCAAAACTACCTTCACCTAACTTCTCAGGACTTTCACTAAAGGAGCCTACTCTTTTAATAAATTTATTAATTGCTCCTTTTTTGGATTTTATCAACTGTGCTACTTGTTTTCTTTTTTTTTTCTTTTTTTCACTTCTAGATAAATATTTTTTAGGAAACATAATATAAACAAATTATAACACAATTGGACTAGAAAAAGAACAAAAGCAACTGTATGGAACTAGAAGAAGATTGCAGGCACAACCAAACTCTAATAGCTTCACAATATATCACAAATGATATATAAATGGTATTACATCTGTGATAGAGGAAAAAATAAATAACAAATTTTAATATCTAATATTGAAAATAAAAAACAAAGAGAATGATAGAGATACTAATTTCTAAAAATACAAGAAATTATCATACTTAGGAAATAAGCTAATATAATGTCCACATCAATGACAAATTACAAATTAATTATAACATATTCAAATATTAAATAAGCTAAAAATACATTAAAAAATTAGAAACTTTACCTTTAAATTATACTTAGAACTCAAAAGACAAAATCGTGAAATTTTTTGCTGCTAATTTTTTAGTTGGAGTATCTTAAATACATATATTGATGAAAATAAAGAAATTAGAAGGTAAAAATATAACCTAAATACTTCCAAACTATTTATAATTAACAAGTTGATGAAAATAAAGAAATTAGAAGGTAAAAATATAACCTAAATACTTCCAAACTATTTATAATTAACAAGTTAACGTTAACTTGATAAATATAGAAGTTGCTTCGTCCACAACGTTCTCCTTTTTCAATGCTAATATTGTTGTAAAATGGGACAATTACCTTTGTTTTCAAGTCAGACTATTATACTAAAATGTTAATAAGCATTTATTACGTAGCTATCAACGTTGTTTCCTTGTTGGAATTTGCTATGTGAGTTACTCTCCAACGTTCTCTAAAATCTCTACATTCAATGCTTACGTAAAGGCTAAACCTTGGAAATGTTAAGGGCCCTTTTTTATGGTGGGCCCTGGGCAGGTGCCCTACATGCCCCTGCCCAGGGCCAACTTTGATTATGTCTAATTAACAAGTTATCACCCACCAAACACCAGCATTTGATATCTTAAATAACCCATCAAAACAAATAGATGTAACTAAAAGAAATGGCCAAAGAGAAAGGTATCAAGAATGTAAGAGAATGAAATCAACATTAGATATTAGTTTAGAGCTCCATACTATGTAATAATAAATGGTTTTTAAAAAAAATTCAAAGCATAATGACTCCCTATTAAAGAATGATCAAACCAACGAGTGTAATTCTTGTCAAAAAATTATTTAATGATTAATACTTTCTTAGTAGATTTACCAATTTGCTTTCTCTAATAATAGAAATTGTTGGAGTTGATGTATTCCTTTTAAACATAAAAGTTGTTAATTTTTTAAGTTCATTTGAATGTTGTTTTGTGTAAGTTTAATGAAGAATATGGGCTCTAACACGGTTATATTATAATATGTACATTGCTGTTCAAATTTAAGATCAATACATAAGTGCAAACATGCCTATTTTAAAAGTCATATAAGAGAAATATGGTATGAGATACGCTTGTGTCACAAATCATGTAACCTTCATTTTATATCTTAACATTTGATACACTTTGATTACTTCATATATTCTAATCGTGTTACTCGAAAGAAGAGCATGCCTTGACACACGGTCACGTGCTATGTCGTGTGCATGATTGATAACATTTTAGAGATATATTTCTTTGTGAGGTTAGTTATTATGCTTGAACCTTATGACATGCTAATTATCTCATGATGGTGGCTAGATCCTTTTCTTTTACTTTTATCCAAGTTTTTTTTAAGATCTTAACATGCTCTTTCACTTGTTTTTCACATTATTTTTGTATTTAACCAGATAAGAATTGAAATCAAAAATAACTTGTTGATCACTTTTCCTATCATATCTTGGGTGAGTGTTGGTAAGAAAAATGTTACGATACTACCAAAAATTTGACATAGTATCAGATCTTTAAAAGATCTTAAGTGCTTGTCTGAGTGAAAAAAAGGGAAAATGTTCCTTCCTTCTTCATAGAAAACTAAAACCCTTCATATTTATATTGTTAAAATGGCTTTAGTTAGCTTCTATACATTAACATCTCTATTGTTTAATGGAGAAAATTATGTAGTATAGGCTATCAAGATAAAGGTACTTGAGAGCCTTTAATTTATGAATTGTAGTTGAGACAGAGGCTGTTGCACCTTAGCTTCCCATAATCCAATAATAAATTAACTCAAGAATCATAACAAAAGGAAAATTAAGATGTAGAAAGCCTTGATAACTATACATGCTTCATTTTTAGAAGCATTCTTTATTAGAATCATGACAATAAATATCGATAAGGAGGTTTAAGACAACATCAAAGAGGAGTTGGACAAGGCAACTTTAAGTTATAAATTTGTGGAGAGAATTTGAGTTATTAAGAATAAGTGCTCTTAACCATAAAATAATATGGTGAAAGACTTATAAAAGTAGTAAATAGTTGCTTGGGGAAGTCTTGAAAGACAAGAAAATTATTGGCAAAGTCCTCATCAACATTTTTTTATGAAGTTTAAGACTAAAATTTTATCCTTAAAGAAGTTTAAAGATACGATTCAGTTTAATTTGATGGAACTGATAAGCTCTCTTCAAGCTCAAGAGTAAAAGAAAAAAAGTGCTAACGCAAGAAGAGTATTTTGAAGGAGCCTCAAGGTAAATTTAAGGCATAACTAAGCTAACATTTGTAAGAGTGAAGGAAACAAGAAGGATGAAAAAAAGAATAATTAAAGAAAGAAAGGAGGTTAGGCTGGAGGGAAAAAAGAAGGCAAGTTTCACCTTATGTCCATTGCACCTACTAACTATTATTGGTTTAGTCCCAATGTGAAGTGCATGGTTTGCAATCAAATAAGGCACAGTGAAAAGGTAGGTCAGAGCAGTGGAAAAAAGATAAAACAATAAGCAAAGGTAATAGAGAAAGATGATCAAGAAGTTGAAGAAACTCTTTTTACAATTATTGCCTTAATTGCTTGCATTATCAACTATTTATAGCTTGTTGATTTTGAGTGCATATGTCATATGGCTTATAATAATAAGTGTCATTTTAAGGTCATTAATAAAATCTTCCAAGAAAAGGAAGATATGACACTGGTGTACTCTTGAAAGTGAAAAAAAGAAGATCAATTCCTATACATACTTTAAAACGTTTAAAGTTAATAACTGACGTACTTCTAGTTCTCAACCTTAATCAAAATACGTTGAGTGTTGGTCAATTGATTAGTAAAGAATATGAATGAACTTTGCTAATGGTGAATGTATGATAATTGATACTAAAGGAGCTTACATTGATGAGAATTCGCATGAAGAGCAAATTTTTTTGTTAGAATGTTAAGAAAAGTCTTTTGAAGATAATACTTCCATATATCTTGCCTAATTTGCCTATGTTAATAAATTAGTAATATGACACAACTTGATTGGACTTGCCAGTTTTGATGCATTAAAAATTATTAATGATAATGATGTTATGCCAGATCTTTCTAAAGTGATTAAAACTTAAGAAATTGGTCAATCATATCAGCTTAGTAAGCAAAAAAGATTTTCTTTTACAAAGTTCTTGGAGAGCTAAGGAAAAGTTGGAACTACTTCACTATGATGTATGTTAACCTATGATTGAGGTTTCACTAAATAGAAGTAGATTTTTCATGTTATTATATGTTACTATAGCATATATAGTTAGATTGCATTCTTGAAATAAAGGTTAAAGTGCTTATTAAAATTTTAAAAGTGAAAGTAAGCCTAGAAAAGGAATACTATGGAGTAATAGAGAATAATATTAAAATCATCATAAAAGTGACAAAGGAGCACAATAGTTGAAAAAGTAATACCTGAGAAGTTTTTGATTGAAGGAGTAAATACTTTAATATATTGGTTGTATATGTTGCCCACTTAAACACTCAAAGGTAGAACACCATATTAGATAGTTTAATAAATTATTTTATGTTGAAAAATCTGAAAGTGTTTCACAGTTAATGTTACCTTCATATTCCAAAGGTCAAAAAATGAAAGGTTGATAATAATATTAAACTTGGAATATTCTTAGGGTATATTAGCACAAGCAAAACTTATAGTCTTCAATGTTACACTAAAGAAAATTCAAATGAGCTGAGATATTGTAATTGATAAATCAAAATCAAATTAACAAAAGTTGTTGAATGGTGATGCTTAAGATTGTGAAGGTGACTTTTTACCACTTTGTGAAGATGAAGAAGTTCTAGATAAGGGCCAAGATAAACTTGACATGAGATTTCAATTAAGGTAATAAGAACCCTCATTGAAATTTAAAAATGAACATACTTAGTAGATGTTGAACTAACTATATTCAAGAAGGCAACAACCAAAAAGTGATTTGGTTACATATATGGAAAAGGAAATTTCCATGATAAATAAGAATGAACCATTGTCTTTAGTGGAAAGAACATCTAATCGGAAGGTTCTTGAAGTCAAATGGGTCTATAAAACTAATGTTAATCTTGATAAATCAATTAAAAAGCTCAAGATAAGGTTAGTTGTAAAGGTTATCTCTAACAATATAAAATTAACTAATTTAAAACTTTGTCCTAAGTAGTAAGGCAAGAAACCGTCATATTTTTATTGCATTGATTGTTAAATATGAGTAAAAATTGTATGATCTTGATGTCAAGTTAGCGTTCTTGAATAACATCTTTAAGAAAATTATACATGTTGAGAAACTTAAGGGTTTCACTGAAACTAGTAGAGCAGATAGGGTATATACATTATAAAGCTATTGATGGCTTAAAACCAACCCTTAGAGCTTAGTACAATAAGATTGATTATTATCTTGTTAACTAAGGGCTTCAATGAAGTGATAACAAAGATACTGATAACAAATTAATTAAATTAATTGTATCCTTGTGTATTGATGATTTGTAAATCTCTAGAAATGATAAAGCGTATGTTTAGAAAAGTGTAATACATTTTAGGTATAGAGATTAAAAATCTAAATATTTTATTTTTATTGGTCAATTAATAAATGTAATGTATTCTTAAGAAATAGAACATGTCCTCTTGTTCTGAACTTAAAACTATCAAAGGTTAATGCAAAATTGAATAGAATTTTGATTGAAAGTTTTGTATTTGATAGTTTCAAGACCAAATTGCAACCAAATTATTGTCAAAATTTATGCAAAAGATAAGTAAAATTTAGCTCGGTGCAATAGAAAAAGTCCTAAGATATAAAAGGGGAACATCAAATTTTGGATTAATCTTCAAAAAGGAAGAAAACAACAAATTGGTGGGGAATATTGATAATGATTAGGTTGGTTCTATCTATGATCCTATGAGCACTTTTGCCTATGTCTTTTCTTTTGATAATAAGGTGCTCATCATTCATAAAAGTAAGAAATTATTGCTCAATCCTCACCTGGACTAGAGTAAATTAGAATTGCTAATGCTTTAGATCACTATATATGGCTGAGAAAATTATTTGATGATCTTGAATTAAAATAAAAGGAAGTTACTTCTCTTTACATTGATAACAAGTGTGTTATAGCCACTATAAACGATCTCATTCAATATGACAAAATTAACAAAGTAATGTGATGGTTAATGAAGCAAAACTAAGAAATAAATCTCACAACCTAAAATGACAAAATTGGCGAAAGTTCAAATATTAAAATATATATAACAAAAGGGTTAAACACACATTCTATTTCCTAAAATTCTATTTTAAATACATATATATGTATATTAATAATCATATAATTTACCCAAAAATCAAAGAATTATAAGAAATTTCAAACTTACCAATTTCTTTTCTAAATTTTTTATTAATGATGCCAAAGAAAACAAAAATTAGTTTGAAATGGATGCTTAAGGAGATAAGAAAAATGATTTCCATAATAAAATATATAGAAAAAGCATAAAACAAATTGAAATATAGTTGAAATATTAAACCAAACTAATTGAAATAAAAGACTAGTGGTAAAGAGGATAAAGAACTTTGATTGAAAAAAGGAAATGGGAAAATGTCTATATAGATTATATAAGACTAATGTATTAGCTAACTAGTGATACATATATACAATTATGCTTGTTATATATATATATATATAGTTAAATTGATCGGTCTAATGTAGTTTTTAAAACCTTATTATTTATTAATAAGAATAATAATAATCACAGTAGAAAAATCGTCTCCTACACTCTAGCATATTCTTCCTCCAGCATCATCATCTCCCTTAACTTGGATTTTATTGAAATACTATGACATGTTATTATCTGGATAATGGTTCTTGGTTCATGTAGTATTGGATAATGGTTCTTGGTTCATGTAGTATTGATAATGATATTAACAAATCAAGTTCAAGAAAGGCTTTCTAAGCTAGAGCCCAATAACTCAATTGACCATATTCTATCAACAAATGGTTATATTGTTTCTTGGAAATAAAGGATATGGATTTTGTGAAAAGAGTGATGACTTTCTAGGAAAGCAATAAAAATGTTGCATAAAACATAATTGAAGTTAATAGATCTGTACTTGTTGTGAGCCCAACAATCATTCCGAATATCATAACACATGAACGCGTCTCTCTATAGGTTTATTTCGATGAAATCTCCTTAGTCATCATTCTCATAACATCTCAAACTGCAAGGGTTAGCCCACATTAGTCAAATGCCCGAATCGCCACTTGAATTTTTTTAGAACAATTGTAGCTCCATGTCTCTAGTTTATTTTGAAATAAGAACCACCTCATTATGAGCTCTATAGCTCAAGATATGCCTAAAAACCCAAAGTATGTTTGGTAAACAACCAATTCATACTCTTCCAATCAATTTCCTCAATTTCTTTCCATAAATCTTTTTCAAATCAACCCCAAAAGCTACCAATTTTTAAGGAGAGGTATAAAAATGTGTTAGGAATCTATTTCTTTAAGAATCACTCCATTTAGAGGTCGAATGATGAACTTGTGTCCAAAAGAATCAAACATGTTTACATCCCCAATCATATTGTACATGTCTTGGTACAATTGACATAAGTCCCTCTAAAAACCTCTGATTGAGGTCATTCTTTTATAATTTGAAAGAAGATTTCTAGATCTACAATTTTTATAAAGACTACAAAGCGATATTTGCCATCTAAAAGGTCAAAATCGCTGATTTACTATAGTTTTCCTGTATATGTCCGTTAAACGAACATACATGCCCGCCTAACGGACATTGTCGAGCTTGGGGATGTTTTTACACCTAAGAAGGTCCGTTTAATAGACCTAATGTCCTTTAATGGACATTCATTAGGTTGGGGGTGTTTTTACACCTGAGAAGGTCCATTTAATGGATCTAAAGTCTGTTTGATGGATATATGTGACACAAAACTCCCTCCAAAGCCTCTCCAATGGTTCCTACATCCATTCTAACATCACTTTCACTCATAATCTTCCCAAATTCACTTCTTCTAATGCAATATCACTCGTTAAACATTCAATTACCAAATTGATTGCATTAAACTCCAGACCTCAACTTAAATGATTCATCACATATAACAAATTCTCATCATTACTATAGTTGCTCTGTATATACATCCTATGCAACATCACCATTTATAATGATCATATCTCGTAACCCAAATTTCCAAAAATTTCACATTTTACATCATTAGAAAGCTAAATTTTCATGAATACAACTTTGTCTAATTCAGCTCAGATTAATACGGTTTTTTCCTTAAAGTCAGAACACAATTTCTACACCTATGAAAGGATTGAAAAATGCAATATACCAACTTTGAGAATCACAAGCAAAGCACAATCATATTTTATTATCATTATGACAAAAGAACTTCTTCAATACTCAATCTTATTGCTAAAACAAAATAGTGTTTGAATGTAACTTTAGTTACATGTCCACACTACATCATTAGCTTAATACAAAATACATAGGGATGCTCATGTTCGATATGCTACTAAAGCTACTCAAAAGTTATCGAACTAACTTAGTACAAAAGTTAACTATCTTGGAGATTGTTCAATTGCCTTGCAAGGATTGCTAACCTTCTCGTTTTGCACCTGAGGAGTGAAAATGATGGGGTGAGCTGCGAAATTCAGTGGCTTATACATTTATAGCCATGGTAACAAGCCACACATTCAAGCATATGTACATATATATCTAGCAATTCAATACTCAACAATTCAAACTCACAACACATAGTTAACAAGAAGTCATCACCTAGAACATATCATGTAATTATCCATCAAAACATAATACTCAATTATGCATGATACTCAACAAATCAATGATGAAATGCATAAAAAATGGCTCGAGAGTTTTATGGAACAAAACGGATAAACTAAAGTTTACATCGTGAGCAAACGAGTCTGATTCTCAGGATCTCGTATGCCTCAAGTGGATAGCTGGGAGAAGGCTATAGGTCAATGTGTATGTGACTAACGAAACGGGTTCCTCTCTTGCCGAATC
>JAOTIZ010000002.1:5507030-5520105 GCA_027123425.1 Erythroxylum panamense | reverse complement strand
ATGCGGGAGTAAGGGAGGAAGAGTTTAAAATTTTTTGAAAATTTTGCAAAAAAATTTTCTACTTTTAAAATTTTCAGTACTGGTCAATATTTTGTCAGTATTTTAAATACCGGCTAATATTGACCGATATTTAAATTCAGTATAAATTTTGAACCGATTTTAAGTCGATACAGTACATACCAGTCAGTATATTCTGGTATCTAAAACACTACATGTAAGTCCCTTCTTATTTGAACAATTTGAAGAAATATATAAACAATTCTCGTCAGAAGTGAACCTTTGATTAAAATTAAATAGGCCTTATTACGAGGGAAATAATATTACTGGTCACTTGTTGCATACAAATTTCAAATCCTTCTTTATGCTCAAGTGAGATTTCATGTTAAACTAATGGTTAGCTTACTAGACTCTAGGCTTATATGTTAATAATCTCTTTTTTTTATATACGGCACACTCACATATGGTATCCTTATTTCTTGCTTTTCTTAATTATGGAGCTACTGACAGAACAAAGGAAGTGCAGACTCGTAACGAGAATACTGATATGCGTACATGGCCCAGTCTCAATTGAATGATTTTGAGCAGCAAAAATCAACCACTTCGTACCAATACAATTTAAAGAATGTCACTATCGAAAAACGTTATCTGAAATGCACATGAGAGACAAAGCTTGGGGAATTGTGTAAATCTTTTCAGAGGCCATATAAATTATAAAGCAACTAAAAAAGTGGGTGAACCGTTGGCTAGCAAAACAAGAATGTCAGGCCCATCTTCCTTGTTATGCAGCTTCACATCTCAAAGGGGGTCTCTAAAATTCCAATAACAATCAAACCAAGAAGGTTAATTTCACGCTGTACACATACTAGATCAACTAGAATGATAAAAAAAAACAAAACCCATGCGCGTAAGTTGGACCAGATAATTACTACTAGCAGAAGAGGATTAAGCAACAAACTGTATTTCGATTGGTAATCATCTCTGCTACATAGCCATAGCATTGCAGCTAAGCTACCAATCTAAACCAGCTTGCGAAGCATTTCGTGAAATTCAAGATCTCAACTGCTAAAACATTCTCAAACTCTGTCCTTAAATCCATGTCCTACCCCAGCAACTTAAACAAAGCTCATAAACTTTCATACATGTCTGTTGTACTCAAAGCAAGCATAAAACGCCAGAAAAGGAATAACTTTCAACTATTATAACTGCTTCAGTGCATTGGAACTAGTCATCTCTTCCCTAGAAAGATCAACTTTTGCAATGCTTATGCCTTACACAATAAATAGGCATTCCTCATGGTTCAAACCCTCACGATAAAAATTGCAGTTTCGTGGACACAATCCGGAAGAGTAAAGATTTCCCACTGCTTTCCTACTTCTTCTACTCTCTTACATTTCTAATCAAGATAAACAACTCAGGTTCCGGGGACCTGACACTTGGGGAGAACATAGTGACACATCCTGGGAAGACTCGGAGACAATAAGCAAAGTGTAACTAAATAGCCCTCTCCAAGAAAGTTTCTTTTTTGGGTGCAGATGGTAAGAACTTATCAACGGAACCACCGTTTTGACAGATAAAGGACTGCATTTATCTACTGAGCCAGGAAACACTTGTTGACTGTAACCAAAAACAAAAAAGGAGGCCTTTCCAAATTGAAGGAGTGCTTCTGTTCCAACACAAAATGGTAGAAAGCGACAAGACAAGTAGATAATTTGTTAAAGCAGTACACAAAATGTCACATTTGCTCAGATACAATCAGTTAATCACGTGTATCTTGTACGAACCATGTACCGAACAGGCCCTCCCTAACAAGAAATGAACTGGTACGTTCTTCCATCGAAAATTTAAACATCTGAACACATGTAGATTCAAGAGGATTTAGCTCAACAAAACCAAAAAAAGACAAAACGAAGGTGGATAGATCCCTTTTCTACAATTTTTTATGCTACGCATACGCATATACAGTCTATATCTCTAATTCGTATAAGATTTGGTTACATAGATGATGACAACTCAATATAGCCTATGCTTAAAAGTATTATAACGCGTGCCTTTGACAACGACGCTTGTCTCAAAGCTCTATGTATATTTCTATTTTGTTTTCTTTGCAGTAACTATCGACAGCCATTAGTATTAGAGAAACAATTAGTAATCTCATTATGTATATTATTGATTATTATGCATGTAACCAGTGAAAGTATTATATAAAGTAGAGAGTATATTATTGAATTGCTTTTAGTATGATGAGGAGTGTACAGTGACAGATTTGTCCATCCAAAAATATGAAAACCACTTAATTCGATTATACACGCTCTTCTATAATTAGAGAAGGAAACTCACAAGTAATTAGTATGTTTTGATGATACGAAGAATGAAACATTAGAGTCCAGGACTTTGTATCTTCATAATTTTGGATGTGCTTGAATACTAATAAAAGTCAGACTTCACATGCTGGAAACCAAACAAAGCGAAAGGTGAAAAGAAAACATCACCAACTTGGAGAGACGAAGAAGATTCTCTGATGTAAATCAATTACAACTTGGATTTTATATCTGGGCTCTGACTCGGTCAAAAGCTGAGGATTTGCATCACTCGTAGGTCATAAACAATTCATCTATTTTGCTTAAATGAAATCATCAATAAGAATCCCAAACCAAATTCATCATACAAGCGATCTCATTGTATAGAATTGGTGAAGTAATTTAACTAACTAATAGCCTGCAGCTTAAAAGCATCCATTTCATTCCCAATTGCATCATTACCTTAAGAATCTACTTTTCATTCTATATTTTAAATATTTTGAAGATGCATGCGATGACTAATGAGAACAGGAAAAGAAATTACATAGCTGTACCTGTAAATTATGACATGATGTGAGTTGATTTGCAACATTTTATGTCAAGCAAAGCATTCATATGCTTCCTATATCTTATTCATCTTGTCAGGAATGAAGAGAGTTAAATAGAACGATGACAAGAAAAAAAGAGAGCCAACTCTTCCATACATCTGAAGTTGAAGGATGTCTTCTTTTTTTACTGGAAAGAAATATAATGTCGTGGGATTTGAAACAATTCGGGTATTTGTGTATACGAAGTGCGTAGAGAATTTTGTAAAATTGTGATTGTGGCGGTGGTAATAATGAACTCTACGTATTTGTTTTGTTCAGCAGCCTATTGGCGAGCACTACTTGATTTGACCTCAGTTTCGCATCCAATTTGCTCTTTCACATTTTCACACCAAGAGACTGAGACGCTCTTTGTTTCTCTCTCTTTCTGTCACCCTCTCGTTCACATTGAGTTTGACCCGCTGCCACCCACCCGCAACTCTTTCTCTCCTCCGATGGAGACCCCACCCTGAACTCTCTAGAGGATCTTCTTTTGCTAGTTTACTCCTCTGTTTTATTTTTATTTTTCGGAGTAAAAAACCTTAATAAATAAGCGTATATTATCTTCCGTTTCTCTTTTCCAGTTTTTACTTCTCTGGAAACCCTAATCTCCAGGAAGAAGGTAGAAAGAGAATAGGTTCCATATAGACCCTTTATTCTTTTACAACACGTTGAGTGTTTCTTGTGTTCTTTTCTGTTTTTCTCTTTAGTAACCCATAGTTAAGATCTCTCTGCATTTTATTTCTTTTCTTTTTCTTCACAGTTTTGGCAGAAACTTTTGCTGTTAGTGCAAGACAAGGAAGAGATATTGCCTCTATTTCAGATCAGGCTTTCAAAGATATGGAAACTTTGTGAAAAGTTTGTTTAGAAGATTTTTTTTCCAACCCAGCCTTCATTTTACTTGATGGGTTTCCTTTTCGATATCAAAACAACTGCTAAAGATTTTAGCTTTTCTCGTGTGCAACTTGACAACTAGCTTGTTCTTCTACTTTCACAATCTTTTTGTTATCTCAGTCTTTCTCTTTGTTTTCTATCTTTCCAAGATGGATTCTGGTAATAGTGGTAGTATGCAATCATCAAGTGGTGGTGATGACGAGTATGACTCTAGAGCACCGGAGCCTTCATTTCCGACCTACTTGGGACCGAGCGGTCACTTTGGTCAATTATCAAACCTACATCAACCTTCTCTTCTGTTTGATCCTTCTCCAAATCTTTTTGGCGCTTTTTCTCACTCTTCACCAAGCCTAAATCCAAATTCTTCTTCGCTAAATCTTGATATGGTTGGGTCAGTTGGCCTAAGATCTGATCCCATTTGCACCGACCATGGAAACAACAAGCTGCGAGGTATAAGTTCATCATCATCATTGACATCGAATCAGCCAATCTTGGGCACAGCTGAAGGATCAAACCAAACTCCACTTTCATCTATGCAATTGCGATCGGTACATGATAATAAGGGAGCAGGATCTTCTCAAACTTCAGATCACACCCATGTTGTAGCTCGAAACCCCAAGAAGCGGACAAGGGCATCGAGAAGAGCGCCGACTACGGTTCTCAACACAGACACTTCCAATTTCCGAGCAATGGTGCAGGAATTCACAGGGATACCAGAACCACCATTTTCTGGCTCTCCTTACTCTCGAAGGTTTGATCTTTTTGGTTCGGGTTTGAGGTCTGGTCATCATCCGGAAACAATGGAGTCGTTTTACCGTCTACGCCCCTCATTGCAAAAGGTTCATCAACAATCCCAACTAGTACCGTCTTCTTCGTCATCATTTTTTACTAATGACATGGTTAATGCCGCTAATACTGGTAGTCCTATTCCCAAGATTAACACGACCGTTGCCGCAAACATTTCAGCCACCACAAGCACTTCTTCAAATCCCAATTGTATTAACTACCAACTACCTTCGGAACTAGGGGGCCTTTCCAAGCAGCCGCAAAACCTTATGATGAGCATACAAAACCAAATGTTCCCATACCAGTCTCTTCTACCGACTCAATCTCTTCAGCCTTCTCTTAACGTCAATAATTCAGCAACTTTATCAGCTGAAGAACTGGGCTTGAGCCAAGGCCATGTAACACAAGTTAATGCAGAACTTGGAGGATTATCAGGTCATCATGCTATAACAGAAGGAAGGCGACCAAGAGATCATAATAATAGCTGGAAAGATGGGTTGGGATCTGATCAAGGGAGTCAAGATCAACTGAGGCTTTTGGAGGGTAATAATCATAGCAACTCCCTCAGAGCCAATAACTGTAAATTCAACTACTCGGCTCCCTCATCTGACTTCCGCCGTGACCGTGACAAAGGCTTGGAAAACGTTTCTTCAAGAGGTGAAGGTACAGTGGATTCATGGATTTGTCCTTCAGAGTAGGAGGATTAATGTTAAGTTCTGTAGTTGGGGAAAGAAAATACAATATCAAGACTTTACGTCTCTGCAGCTAACCATATAATGGTTGAGATGATAAGAGTGGCATTGGTGACGATTGTGATGAATAGTAGATGATTGTTCAGATAACTAGCTAGCTAGTGAGGATAAAGGAAAGACTATGCCTTTAGCATCGATCGATCGCCACTCCTGCTGTCTAGATTGTGGAATCATATTGTCCGCTGTTTTCTCTCTTAAATTGATGCTAATTAAAGTGCATAACTAGATGAACTGTTTAAAATATGTATAGATAACTTAGACGTGCGTTTCTTCTTTATAATTGGAATATAATGCAATATGTTAATTTTATCACTTGATTCGTTTCATCGGTGCTTCCGTTCACACTTGGCTTGCTGCATCTATTTCTTCTTTTCATGTGGATTTCAGCACTTTCCATGGCTTTATATTGTCTTGTTACTGCTATAAATTAACCTAACACTGGAATCCATAGCCACAGCATGTGAAAAATTTTCCTCCTCTTACCTTATCCAAGTGAGGAAACATAAATAGGTCGGTGCCGCGTTAATAAAAGATTGTGTCTGCTCGGAAAGATTTGCTTACTGCTTTTTAATGTGTGGTCCAGTTCTTGATTCTATGAACCATTTAGCACTTCCATTGAGATTTTGATGAGTTACAGTCAAAAGGAACATTTTTTGGTGCCCATAAAAGGTTAACTCATGTATGAAGTTTTTCGTCGTCTCTCTCTTTTCGCAGTGACCATTCTGCATCTGTGTCTTGATTCATGCAAGTGTATACGTCTACATTAATCAGTTTTTGTTAAAGTACTTCCCTTTGCTTGTCGCTTCATTCATCTCATTTTTTCTTAGTATTATTTCTAGCCTTGCGTTATTGTCACCTAATTTCCAATTTGTTATAGTGGGAACCTAGTACTCGTTTAACTTGATTAGCATCGGAGACAAATTATTTTAGAGCTCTGCCGAGAGAAAACTTGAAAAATATAGTTCTTCATCCTCTATTATAAGCTCATTCATGGAATCAGCATCACGTCAACTTAGGATTAGGCATAACTCGAGAGATTTTAATGACAAAGAATAGGGGAATCCCCAATTGCCACTCCATAAACTACAAGATAAGAATGTCTGGTAAACGTACTATTATTTGCGTCTATATAAGAGATCAGACGTAGTTACCTATATTCAAAGGCCTTCTCTTTCTTTTTAATTTCAAACTGAATATAATCTAAAGTTTGCACTCCCTCTAAAGTCTAAACACGTGCACAAGGACTGGCTTAGCTTAGAGTTCATCAGAAACCAACCTCAATTTGACTTAAAAGGACAAGCATCTAATTTTCTATTGCATGAATGCATTATCCAACTGAATTTTGTTCCACGCCAATTTGCTAAGGACTACCGTAGTATATTTTTTTATAAAAAAGAAACACAAACAAATATCTCCCGACAAGTCGACAATTAAAAAACAACAACAGAATCAATCCGGACAAGTTGCATATTATTTACCGGAGTTGTTATATAAAACCGTGATCCCTTCGTGTCTTTCCTTCATTAGTATGATATAATGGGAGAAGATTTTGGGTTGTGTAGCAAGTATTATCTAATTACCAAATGCTCTTAAAAGAAATCCAACTCGGTTTTTAAAAAATTTTGTTATGTTTTTTCAAGAATACCAATCAATGACAAAATAATAACCTCAAAGTTACCGATTAATTCAATGATGATTGGTACTCTTACAATTGTTGATTGGCTGTCCGAGATTTCCCTCACATGGTGTCTATCTTTTAGGCAAGAAAAGAGGTAGTGGCTTTGGAACAAATACAGTTGAAACAATAAAAGCATGATCATGTAATTATGGACACTAATGAGAAACTGTAAGGAGGTGGATAAGAGAATTTAATAGAACTTATATGTTTGTGAACCGTTCCAATGGGTAAAGGAAATGATTAGGCGTGAGTATTAGAGAGATTGGTACCAAAAACATATAGTAATAACTCATCAATACTGAAGCACAATAATGACAGATTTTTGGGAAACAAAAATAGCTGATTAGCCACGACAACTGGGGAGAGACGGTGATGCTGATGATGATCATAGTGGTGGTGATGAAGACATCTCTGAGGAGACGGGAGAGGAGTGTGGTGACATGTGACATCTTCTCTTTCGGAATCCAAATGGCCCACTCCAGAGAATAATCTGGTTTTTAGCAATCATGACTGTGTCCTCTCATCCAGCCACCTCTTTCCCTCACGCACTCAATTGCCCCCCTCATCAGCTCTCGTACAGTCTATCAAGGTCGTGTGGGAGAGAAACTGGAATTTCCTGTTGTTTCAACTGAAAGGAAGTGTACAATTTGCAGTCTATATCAGGGTTTTTTGAGGTAGGCTCTCCTACAAATGAGGTTAGGCTCAATTCAGAGGGTGATTGTGCCTGTGGCACTTGGATTCACCACTCATCGATTGAGTATTTCGATATTTAGAGTAGGAGAACCAAGAAAGAAAAAAGCACCCTCTATCTTCTTCCCTTCACTTACTCTTTTCAAAGAAAAAAACTAAACTTATAAATTTTTACTGTTTCTCTGTCATTCATTTCCATTAAATATGTGTATACATATTCTAACATGAAAAATGTGAGTTCCAGACCACCTGTTCTGAAGCTTATAATAAAATTGGGAAGGAAGAAAGAACCTCGCAGTGTTCTTTATATACAATAATATTATCTCAAACAATCATTTGAAGAAATCATGATAGATTAGTAACAAAATAATTCTTTTTTCCTGCTTAATCGCATTCACAAATATATTTATTCGATCATCTTTTTCAAGCAATCGTCACTTTTTGCACTTTTTTCTTCTGATACAGTTTTGGTTTTTCTCGTTTCAAATTTGAATCGGTGCGAGACAATATACATAAGCAATAATGAAAGAAACTTGCGACCTGACGCAAACATGTGCGTTTCCAAAGATAAGAACCAGAACTCGTGTCTTAGACAATTGGTTTTGGTTCCTATTATAGATGTTCTTCGACCTCTTTTGGCAATTCTGCCTTGATTTACAACTGCAACTGCATGAAGACATAATTTGACTTCAAGTTGCCAAAATACAATTGGTCCACCATGTCTTCTTATATAAAATATTAAGATATGTTCATCTCTTTCCTGTTTTTTGTGAGTTACTACAAGGTTAACCTTATCTTATATATACATATATACCTATAACTTAATTCATAACTCCGAGTAAATTGAAGAGTTCGATAAATTTTAGTTCATGCTAAGTCATTTTTTCTACTCTTCACTTTATCCGTTATTTTAGTTTTGGAAACCATTTTTCT
Organism: Erythroxylum panamense; assembly: GCA_027123425.1. Lineage (NCBI taxonomy): Eukaryota > Viridiplantae > Streptophyta > Magnoliopsida > Malpighiales > Erythroxylaceae > Erythroxylum > Erythroxylum panamense. The sequence continues at coordinate 5,511,491 of JAOTIZ010000002.1, read as the reverse complement.
TATTCAAGAAGTTAATTGAGTAACTTTTCCTGTTCTTCACCTTACGGAGTTTCAACCATCTTGAACTAATAGATAGAATAGGCCAGATTCAGGTATATTTTGTTCTTATTTCACACCAATTAGGCCCCATCTTTATTTTAATATCCTTTATCGGATGTTTAAAGAGAAAATTTCGTGTTATTTCACATGGAAGTAGGACATGGCCTCCATTCAAAAATTATTAGATGTTGGATTATGTACATAAATCATCAGACTCATCGTATAAATGCCTAACAGGACCTTCGTTTCTCTTCTAAGAAGAACATGAAAAGATAAATATATTTCAGTTGGAAATTAATTTTTAAGCACTTCCATTTTCAGCACTTCATTACAAACGGCTAAAACCTAAAGAATAGGCAAGGTAAGGTATATCACGTAAAGAAAAAGAGTTGGGAGGATATCCTATTCCTGGTCAAATCTCCATTTTAAGTTAAAGGTGTGGTTAGGTAGCCCACTAGATAGAAAAGTCCTTCCTTGGAAGGGAACACAAGCAGGAGCAACCGTATGTTTTATAATTAAAAGTAGCTCAAGTTCATGACCAAATAGTCGCTCCATGACTTCTCTTCATTGGCTCGTCCAACAGCACTCAGCTAAGCTTGTAACTGCTCTTGCTTGCTCCCAAAATCCCAAAGCCTCGATCGAGCAAAAACTGGAAGTAACAGACCCCCATCTTCTTGGTAATTTCTTTAGGTTGCCCACATCTAAATAAGTATTTGTAATTAAAGCAGTTTGTATCTCAAGAGTTGTTTCTATTTAAAAGTTGTTTTTAACAAAAATATGGATATTTATCGATAAAAATTAGTTCAAACACTCACAAGTCTGGAATTAAACTTTAAACAAGTTTAGTTTTGTCCCCATTAAGTGTATCAAACTTGCGTTAATCCCCTCCTGGAACGCTCTATCACTATCATAGTAACACACAAGTTGGGCACGGATGTCACGCTATATAATGGGATTCTAGCAGACAGAGACAAGACATTTGTCTGCCTTAGCGGGTCTTCTGTTATTTTCATGAACCCCACTACACACACATTGGTCCTTTTTTATTTGAATAAAATACAGAAGATTAACGTGGTAATTATGCGACCTAAATTTATTTGCCGCTATCTAACTACTTATTATGATAGAGCTCTCTGTTGGCTGTGAAAGAACTCGATTCTCTCCACCAGATACGGGGAATGGGATCAGATTGTTCCATTGTGTATATATTAAGAAAAAAGAAATGAATTTTGTCCGATGGAGATTCTCTTATAGTCCCTACACATGGCTACAAGTGGTGGCTACTGGCTAGCCACTCAGTTTGGTTTGCTGTTACTCTTTTGTGTGGTGTGGGAGTGGGACACAGATTTTCTTTTACTCTCCCAAAAATCACAACTTTATGACTAAATATGAATCAAATCCTAGCGAACATTTAAACGTTGAACTAACGAACCTGGAGAATTAAATTGCACCGTGTGAAATTAATTATAATGAAAAGTAGTATCTGAAATTACAGAATACTTATAAAATTTAACTGAAATTGATAAATAATTCGGTTGAGAATGTATTGTAATTATAAAATTATGTTCATATGATACGAGATGGAGATAAGGACGTCACAAGGAGGTCATGCTTACCATAACACAGAAGACACGTGTGGGCATGGCGTCTGTCCCTCGGAAAATGCGGGAACAAAACAGGGAATCGTGACACGTGTATGGTTGATCCCTCACGTGGGGAATTATTTAGTATTTTATTATAATACACCTTCCTTGTAGCAAGTAGGATTAAAGTTTCGAACGATGGCATTCACATATTTATGAAATTATCTAAAATAAAAATGGTGTAAAGGTTATGAATTTGGTTCCTAGCAATTACTTACTTAGTAAGGGTGGTGGGTGGGCTCCACGGACAGGGAGATGGGCCAGGCTTGTGTAGCATTATAGTACAGACGCAATCATATGCCCTTTCTCACTAGTCCCCATAGGGATCATATCTTTCAGATTTCCCTATTCACCACCTCCACTTCCAATTATCAATTTTACGTTATCATAATAAATTACCAATATTAGGCCATGATGAGCAAAGCTTGTTTCTCATCTTGTGGTATACAGACCTCATAGCGTAAGCCCGCTTCTTAGGTCACATCACATTAGACAAGAGCCCAGTAGGACCTGACTGGACTCTTTACTTTGAACATCTATTCTTCCCCCATTCAAACACATTCTTTTCCGTTACCTCCAACATTCCTATATTTTCTGGTGCCAGAAAATATAAAAGGCATTACTTACGTTGTTTAAAACTTGATTAAACTAGGCTAATTCCAAAAATTATATACATTAAGACAAGTAATTTTCTAAATTATATTTTATGAAAGTTTCACTTTTTCGGTATTCTTTGAAACATTGTGCAATTTAGACTTTTCAATTTCAAAATAAAAAACATATTCTTTTATTTTTATTATATATATATGTGTACATCTTAAACATTTGATTTGGTGGTAACTAAATATACAATATCATTTGATTTAACAAATTTGAATTTTATTTAATAATACAATAAAAACAATTTATTTTATCGCATTAGGTGCAATATGTTCCCATTTAAAACCTACTCACTAAAAATAATTAAATTTCAACAAAGAAAATATGACATAAAATTCAACTGGTTGTGCATACAAGCCATACCCATTTTGCATATCCCTAGAGACTAGAGTTGTTGGGACTTTCATTTTTGTTATAGGCAAATTGTTTGAACAATAACTTAATCCCTTTTAATCATTATCGTCAAAATATGTAATAATTTTTATTAATAAATTGAAAACCAGTCTTTTTAACTGTCGCCTCTTTCAACGAAATAAATTTAAATTTGGAAGCAACTCTTTTTAAATATCTACTCATTTTAATATTAGATATAAAATCATAATATTATTATTTTTTAATCAGCCAAAAATTCAAAATAGAAAACATTAAATAAATTAATAATCAAAATTTTAATCAATAATGCTTAATACAATCTACATGTAACTATAGTTTTGCTATAATTTTCAAGTCAGAATTAAGAAATAAGTTATCTCAATTGGTTATTAGAAAGGAAGTTGAGTGTAAGGTCTCAGGTTTGAGTCCCGGCAGCGGCAATGTGAGAGTTCATCCAATGTAGTGACTCCTTGTGCGCACTAGACACTAGATCGCTTTTCTGATAAGCTAAGTGAGATCAAACCGTGATTTACTCCCTCGCTACTCTGTCGGGTCAGGGTGTGGGGGCACCTAGGGTGGGCAATTCCACGTTTTGTGTTAGAGATTAACAAGTCGAAACATAGTCACAAAGATTATGTTAAACACAGGATCGATTTTATATGCATAGAAAACAAAAAAACACATACTTGGTTGATCGTTATAGTTCCACTGGTTAAAGCACTTTCTATTTCCAGTTTCTACTGCAGAGATCTCCTTCTCCTTGTTTTTAAACTTGAGAGAAGATAGAAAACCCGTATAAAAAACCAATACACGCAGAGACAGAGTTTTATATCTCAAACGTTGCCTTCATCCATTTCTGTATATAACTACTACCTTTAGTAGTTATTCAAGAATTGTGACTATTATACCCATCATGGGTGTATATAAGTCATCATCTCCCACTCACACATGATGAGTTTTTGTTAAACTCTGCAGTACTCATACTTGTTCAATAACCGGTGTAACCAGCATACGACGAGAGTACGTTGTCACATATCTGTTAAGAGTATATGACATCTCGATTAACAAATTGATCATGAGACTTATGTGTCCTTGAGCAGACATTGTATGCTATACCCTAGGTCATATCTCGCATTTGTACTTTTCTTTGATCTCCTTTAGTTCTTGATGTCATGACTGTATTCAAGTTCTCTAACAGAGAGACGATGGCCATTTATGAATACTTTTCATGTGAGTCAATGACTTAAATTAAATGGCATTCCTCTGTTATCAATTCTCTTTTAAATTAAATTTAATTTGCTTTCCTAAAATTATTCTATAGGATCGCATCTTGCATGATATTTTGGCAATAACCTAAAGTAACAAATATTAAATTCAATTCTCAAAAATGAAAAAAGAGTCATAAGAATATATGATGAGGTTCTTCTTAACCTTAAGGGTCTCACACAATGTAAGATGAGATCTTGCGACTTACATTAATCCCTTTAGTGGTCAGTTATGCACATATGGTACGAGTCATGTGCTACGAAATTTACCCACTTTGTTTAACTTGAATGTCTTTATTCAAGAAATACCGTACAGATGATGGTTCAAACATACTCAATGTTTAACTTGAGTTCACTCATCTACTCAAAAACTGATTCAACACTCACATCTGGTAACGTAAGATATGTAGCACCCCACTCCCACGAAGACCCAAACCCGATATCGACGGTGATATCCGAGCCCGTGACCCGCGAGGGTGGCG
>JAOTIZ010000002.1:5482095-5506930 GCA_027123425.1 Erythroxylum panamense | reverse complement strand
TAATTAATAGATCCAAGATACAAATCCATTCCACCACTGTGGAAATTTACATTAAAACCAAGTTTAACTAACATCAATATAGATAAAAGATTTCTATAAATCTGTGGAGCAAATAATACTTCATGTAGAATAAGGGGTCGCCCTCCACGCATGTCCAATTTTCACGTGCCAATTCCTTATATGACAACTTTAGAATTATCACCTACATAAAGCCATCGACTACCATGTGGGAGTTTACGAAACTCAACGAAGGCATCACGATCCTTCACTACATTGTTGGTTGCTCTTGAGTCTGTAATCAACAAAGGATGTGATTCTGTTAGATAAATAGAACAAGAAACATTCACATAACAAATGTTTATACTATAAAGTTGTACTTTCTTAGGCATAGTACAATCTCGAGTAAAGTGACCCTTATTACCACAATTATAGCACTTTATATGTTTCATGTTCTTCTTTTTGAAGGGACGTTTTTTCTTTTCACGTTAGTTCCATTTTGCCTTCTTGGATTCCTGAAGAGAGTGGTTGAATTTCTTATTCTTTTTCCACTTATATCCACTATGATGCTTGCGTTTCTTGTTTTTAACCCCATGTGAGCTAGAACTAACTGCATACGTTGGGGGATGTAAGGATGTGGAAAAAATTTTAAAGTGAGGGAGACTTGTGTGAGTAAGAGATCCATGTGTGTTGTTCACGACTGGGTGTGGGTTTTTTCTTGGTTGCGCTGTGGATGTAATGACAACCGTGAGCTGCTTGTTATTGGTAGTCAATAGGATGGAAGGGCTGCTAGGCTAACTTTACGTCGATGCTTATTCCATCTTGGTGTTGCACTTTTTATTAATTAATTGTGTGAAGACTCCTAGGTGAAGTGGGGAACAAAAGTTGGATAGGTCCTTAGTGATTCACGAAACACAAGTTGATGTGTGTATATGGTCAGTCGTGAACCTATCCATGAATTCCTTTTTGGGTGTGACTTCAGCTGGGTTCAATTGTGAATGAATTTAAGGAGTTGAATAATCATTGATGACAGCTGCATATTCTCCATCTTTGCACGACAACAATGAGCTGAAAAGTTGTTGTTTTTGTATGTTTCTTAGAGTTGTGTTTTCTTACGCTTTGAACGTCTATTGAGGCTGAGTTTTGCTAATGTGTACGTAAATCTTTGGTGGTTGTTTTTATTGTGGATGAAGTGGTAATTTTGGGCTATTTGTTGTGAGTAATTGTGTACGAAAAATTCTAGTAGTTTTCATGAATTTTGAGGCTCCATTGTTCGCAACGTTTCGGAGAGGAAACGTTTATGATTGTTGGTGATTTTTTTGCTGCTGTGTGAGGTATCCTAGTGATAATATCGAAAGACTATAACAACGTTCTTGGTAGACAACTTCTCATTCTTTTGTTGATGAAGTTACATTATTAGGGAAGTTGTTGTCTTTCTAAAGTGTTTTCGTTGAATTTTGTTTAATCACTTGAGTTGCTTATTTTGTTTCATCATCATTAAACATTATTTGAGAAAAATCCTTTGTTGAGGTTAGTACGAGACGATCGTACTAATAGGTATGAAATCCTTTCACGGGTATTGAGAACAAAGGATAGTGTCAAGAGTTAAGTAGTGTCGGCTCAATAAAGTCTTGTGTAAAACTATTATCATTAGTAAAAGAATTAAGTTGAGTGAGGGTCTCACAAACGTAGATAAAGTGTGTCGAATTACGTTTTCAACTTTTGATGTTGATTTATATTTGTGCGTTTAATTTCTAGCTTTTGATTGTGTTATAAATGATTGCGGTAAATCAAAGATTTTTGCTAAACTATTACACCCTGACGATTTTTCAGTCTATGTATTTGATGTGATGACTACTTAGCTGTGTCTACTTGATAACATCTTCAATATTTTTTTCTTTTAATCATTGTAAATTTTGAAAATATCTTTCTTTATGATATTTTGAGTTTAGATTTAGAAGTTCAATTAGAATGAGGCGAACAACATCCTGAAGTCTTTGCTATTCATAACGAAGAGTGACTATTCTTCACCAATGATTATCTTAGTTGGCAAAAGCCTCAATTTGTTTTTTTTGATGCAATGTAAATGTGTATTGCACAAAAGAATGATTGTACAAAATTCAATGGGGGTATACCCCCAGTCCATGGTGTCTTCCGCAGTTAATAACAACTAGGGACACCCATGCGTAGAGATCCACTACACAAGTAAATCCCAAGCTCCCAATACACCTAGTGACAATCATTTATTCTTAATTACTAATTCAGGATATTGGATGGCTAGTATGTGTGTGTACAAAATTTTGACTTAACGAAAAAGGAGACTTACGTCACTTCCTCAACTATACTTCAACTTTTTTTCTTTTCTTTTTGACTATTACAAAACATAAATCCTCAATTTTGTAAGTTGCAATTTGTTAATAATTCCCCTATATCCTTACACGCAATCAATACACCAAATTAGATTACTCAATATCTAAATAATGATGATCAAAACAAATTGACTATTAATCAGAACTTATATTTAATTGCACTATTTTGTCATAATTTTATAGAATTTAGCTTATTGAATTTACATCGGACAAATTCAAACTAGGACTTTGTACAGAAATTATTTCATCAAAATAGGTCTAGATTAAAATTATTAGTGAGTAATAGAGTAAAAAGCTTTTAATAATTGTGAGTAGGGTAACACTCTAATTGGAGTTTTAACTTATTTGAGAGTAATTGGTTAAGTTGAATTTAAAAGTAATCAAAATTTAGATGCTAAAATTTAATTAAGTTTAAATTTAAACTTTAATTTTGATATTTTTAACGCAGAAATCAAGAAAAATTAGTTTAAATAGTCTTAAAAGTCAATCAAAAATTGATCTCAAATTTCAAATTCTATAAAAATTAAAACTTAAATTTAAATATTCAAATCTCAATAATAATATTTTTGAACTTTAGAATGCGAATACTACTAGTGGCGAGCCACGAAGTGTACGATTTTCTATTCTATTATCTTTTCACGTGGGCTCTCGGCTTAATAATAAGATGTACACGTACTGAAGTTAATGAACATAAAGTTCTATCCCCATTTCTACAAGCAATAGTACAATCACTGCGCACGTCGAAGTCAAGCTGTGGGGTTTCTGTTGCAGGGTTTATCTGAATATTAACTAATTGAAGGAGTTGGTTACAATACAATAAATGTGAACAAAAGTTTTAGGCCCATTTTTTGTCACCATCACACTTCCTGCGGCACGGCAGAACCTTGCTGGAAACAGAATATTACACATCTTACTTTTTTTAAAAGAACAATGTATATTAAGTAGATGCTAAGTAATTCGTTTACAGATATTGTGTATATTAAGTAGATGCTAAGTAGTTCGTTTGCTAAGTGATTAAGCTTTGCCAATTCGGGAAATTTAGCAACAATCTCTTTGTTTCTTAGCTTGATTGAAAAATGAATAACTTTTTCTTAAATCTACAGTCGGTTGATATGTACTCCAATAGTTCTATTTCTTAACCCTGAATTCAACAATTCCGATGTCGCATTTTGCCAACATTAAGTCAAACACTCTTCTTTAACACTTTTTTCTTGGGCTGGTGCACCATGTCAATTAGATTAGGATCTAGAGGGGTTAGTAATTGACATATAATATAACCAACTCCTCGTTTCTTATGCAAATTAAAGCAAAGAACACAAGACAACCTGTGAGCTAGAGTCAAGGTTATGACTTTGATTGGTTTCAAAAAGTTGCTTTGTTAAAGAAGACCAAAACGATCCCAACTTGTGGAGCTTTGAATTGGGTATTAAATCAAGATCAACAAAATGGCATACTATCTCATTTAAAAATATTCCAGGATAACGCCAAGGTTATCAAACGGAATCCCAATCCGAAATATCTGGACTTCCTTAGATTGTTTTAGTAAGCAGAATCTAATAAACCCTAGTTTGACAAGAAATGAGAGGATGCAAATGCCTCAATTTGGCACGTGCTCCGCTCAACCCAATTCAATGCTTCTTTACCTTTTTGAGCAACAAGAGTTTTGGGTAAGTTAAACGGCAAAATTCCGCTTATTGGCTATCGATTCGAGACTCCAACGGATTGCTTTACCGTTACGTCGAATTCCAACGACCAAATCAGTACTTCATTTTACCAATGTACCCTTCAAGTGTTCTAACTTGGCTTCTTTTCTTTTTTTTTTCCTTTCACACAGCGACAAACAAACTCAATCCTTTTCCCTTGCTCTGTTGCTAAAGAAGGAAAATCCAAAAGGTAGTAAGTGTTTGGATAGGCTTTAGTTATGCAAGAGATTAGTGGTAATTAACGCAATCAATGATCAAATCACGCAAAAACTGGTGGTAAAGTCAACACTTTGATAGCACTACACGTGAAACTCTGTGGCCTTTTTTTTTTGTTGGAAAAAAAATTGGCCCACGAAATGATTACCAAGTGCTTGCTTGTGGAATTGAGCTTGTATATAGGCTTTACAAGATTTCCTGACTGCTCACATGCTGGGGATCTTAAAGTTAAAATGATGCAATTCTTGGATCATAAGTAGCGAATGGCCTCCACGAATACTTTTACGTTTTTACCAATTGCGCAAGTTTCCTTGAGACACGAGTAGGATCACGAGAGGAGGAAGAATATAGAAGTCCCCAGTGGCACAATAGAAAACTTTGGACACTCTTCTCACGAGCACCAAATGAATCATTTTCAGGTTGTTGGGAAATAAGCGCTCTGTTTTTTAATCCGTTGCTTGAACTGAAGAAAAGAGACAACCTAGGAAGGGTTGGTGTTGTCTTTTCGGGAGGATCGAAAGTTATCCATCATTCACCGGCTAAGCCAAGTCAATTGCTCACTGGAAAACCTACACCTGTCAGTTCCTTCAGATCGTAAAACGCTTTTGATTGAATAAATATTGGGTTTTTTAAAAGGGCGGTAAAAAGATTCAAATTGGGAGATTAATTAATTCTTCATTTTCAATATTTCTTTTCCTTTGCTTCCAAAACAACAGAACAGCAAGAGTAGCCGCTACTCATCATATGTCTTAGGGACACCTCTCTCTCTCTCTAGCATTAAAAACTGAAAGGTCCAGATCAAAGTTAGCAGAGCAAGCAAAGGACATTTTCGTCATTTAAGCCGTATAAATCCATCCCATCTACTGCTTCAAAAAGAGCAAGCCAAGAGCCAGAGCCAAACCGAACACTTTACTCACTGTGATCTCATTTCGAACCACACACACACAGCTTGTAGTGTAAGAGGAAGAGCAAACAAACACTTCTAAGTGCAGCGGTTTGGTTGTTTTCCCAGTTCTAGTATCTGCAAGGAGAAAAAGTGAATAGAAGAAGAAGAGTAATAATAACAATACGTTTTGTAGAGCAACATGGAGAGGGGTACTCCGGTGAGAAAACCACACACTTCTACTGCAGATCTGCTGACGTGGTCGGAGAATCCGCAGGCTGATTCCCCAGCCGTCGTCTCCGCCCCTCGCTCCCACCAGGTAATCTCGCCTTCACTTTTTCTTTTAGTTGCATTTCCTGTTTTTAACGAATCTTTCAATTGATTGAATGATTTGTAGCCGTCGGATGGGATCAGGAAGGTGGTCTTTGGAGGTCAAGTCACGGATGAGGAGACCGAGAGCTTAAACAAGCGGTGCGATCTGGTTCTTGCTTTTCTTCATCTTTTGGTTCCTTTTTACCTCTTTTTTTGTTTTGTTTTTAGTCTGGCATCAAATACGATCTAGAATGAACAACTTAACTGATTTCTCTAAAAGAAATATCTTTTCTTTTTGGTCCATCTTCGTCTCAGTTGCGGTTTGTCTGTAACTTGCGGTGTTTTTTGACATTTTTATAGCTTCTCTTGTTCTCTTTTACTTGGTTTTAACGGATAAGTGAGAAAAATCTCTTATTAACATTTTTACCAAGTTTGATCCTCTTTGAAACTTTGATCTATCTCTCTTTTTGCTTGGTAAAACTTCTATATATTGGACTTCTTGAAAGAATAGAAGGAAAGATGATCTTTTAGCTCAGATCAGATCTCTAATTTTATTTATAGTTTGTTGTCTACTTGATACTGTCGAGTTTTGAGGATAATTATCATTGGTCTCTGTTTAGATGTGTCAGTTGATTTCTACTTGTTGGATTCCTATCGGCTGAGAAAATTTTCTAATGACATTTTGAGATTATTGTTTTGTCTAATTGTCGTTTTTGGGGGATCATAGACCTTGCAAAAATTTTTGTTATTACTCAGCGTGCGGTTGATTTGAATAAGAACTCACGTCCATGGAGAAATAGTTTCTGAAGTTTAACCATATAGTACTTTCATATGTTTAGTCAGTAGACTTCTATGGTCAGTGCAACGAATCAGTAGTCTGTGGTTATTGAAATTTTCGGATGCTAAACGCAGTGGGGTTGATAAGGTTTATCATTGCCGCACTAGGAAAATTCATTTTGGCTATTCAGCATGTTCTTGTTACTCGGATTGAAGTGTAAAGTTCACTTTAGTTGGGTTTTTCATATTTTGATTTGAAATCGTGGTGGGAATTCCCGCTAGAGGAATTACTATTTCTTTTAATTTTTGACGACACTTTCATCTTTTGTAGGAAACCTTGTTCAGGTTATAAAATGAAGGAGATGACCGGCAGTGGCATTTTTTCTGGTAAGGAAGAAGATGAAGCATTGGAATCTGATCCTACTCCAAATAGTAGGACAGGAGTGCGAATGTATCAGGTAATGTAGTTGGAGATAAACTCAAAAGTAGTTGGGGTTATGCCGTTTCAATTTGAAGTGACAGTAGCTGTTTGTTCTTTCTGGGATTTACAGCAAGCAATCGCTGGAATCAGTCACATTTCATTTGCTGAAGAAGAGAGTGTTTCACCTAAAAAGCCGACTACTTTGCCCGAGGTAGCTAAACAGCGTGAGCTGAGCGGGACCTTAGAAAGTGAGTCAGATATGAAGTTACAGAAGCAGCCTTCAGACGCTAAGTGCAAGGAGCTTAGTGGACATAACATCTTTGCTTCCCCTCCTGAAATTTTACCTCGGCCGGCAACTACACGTGCTTTGGCATTGAAAGAAAACATTACACTGGGGGAACATGCTTCTGAGGATGTAAGAATTGCCCCCAAATCTTCTAACACGTGCCTGCATCTGCTTTTAAAAAGTTGATTTTAAATCAACATTTTTATTGATTGGAAAGCAGCTTGAACTTCTCATACTATAATTTGTACATGATAAATGCATAATGCGAACTCTCAAAGATGAATAATGCATGATAATTACAAAACGAGAACATGAAAAGATTGTGGACAAGAAGTACATGCATCTTGAGAAAAATTTACCGGTAAATTGCATGCTATTTGTATTTCTATCCATTGGAACTCTTCTAATTGGAGTTGTGGTTGAATTTTACATCCTGTTGCTGGGGGCCAGGAATCAAACGAGGTGATGAAGACAGCGAAGAAAATTTACGACAAGAAGTTCTCGGAGCTATCAGGAAATGATATATTTAAAGGCGATGTCCCTCCATCATCCGCCGAGAAACATCTAAGCACAGCAAAATTGCGAGAGATGAGTGGCAGTAATATCTTTGCTGATGGGAAGGTAGAGTCTCGAGACTACCTAGGCGGCGTACGCAAGCCTCCGGGCGGCGAGAGCACCATTGCCTTGGTTTAACATGTTAGGTCTGAGACAGACATTTAATCACGGCGTCTCTGGTTTCTTGTGTTGGTTGGGTTTGGGAGATTTATGTCGAGTCTTAACATGCCAAAAAAGTTACGACTCTCTGCTAATTGGATTGTGCATGTCCATATGGTTGTGTTTTTTTGTTGGCAACAAAATGGTTGGGCAGTTGAATATTTTATTTTGGTTCCTTGGCACAAAATTGTCATCATTCTTCTTGAGGTAATTAACCCCATTGCGTTATCAGCGTGTATATGATAAGAAATTGTCTTATGGCTCTTCTTTCGGGAGTCCGTTCCACGAAAGACATTAGGCATTTGGCAACACTTAAATGATGTTTATTGTTGTAAATCATAACCGACTAAAAGCAAGCATTTGGTGAATTTTTAGCATGATTTTTTATTAAATAGAATAATGTTTCAGTTTAATAAATTTGATCGTATTATTCAATGGTCTTTAAATGGCATGTGTCATTTAAGGGTGTAATTTCAAAAGAAAAAGGATAAATGAGGGGACAGGTAGGTAAATGGTACATATCTTTTCGTCCACCTTTTGTCCCGGAAACAAAGGCTGTTTCTTTAACAGAAAATATCCCAAAATAATATAAAAATACCCCATTTTTCTAACTGACACAGCCGTAATTTGACGGCAGAACAAAAGAGCAATAGGTACCAGGCCACTTTTTATCTCCCTAAATAAAAATATATTTCAAGACATACCACTGTTAAAATGTATATAAAAATTATGATATCACAAAAATAAAAAAAGAAAATGGGATGCGAAATTTAAAGAAAAAGTTGAGGATCTCTTGGAAGCGATGAAACAAAGTCAAATGTGAAGTGAGAAAATCAAGGTAATCTGTTTCATACACAAGATACTATTAACAAACAGATCTTAATATTATCAAATATCACTAAATTAAGATTTATTTATTTATTTATTAAACCATTAAAAAGCACAGCCAACAAAACACACCAGTCTGTCTCTGCGTTGTTTTAATTCTGCGTTTCGACTTGCGAGTGAAGGAGTTGTGTATAGTGCCGACATAACTTCATTTCAATGGCGTGAGCAGTCAGTCAGTGTAAACAGAGTCCGTACACAAACCTTACACAAAAACCGTCTGGCCAAGAGCACAGACAATGGAACCCAACACCGCCTGCACACATTCCTTCTCTCTTTCTCTCCTCATTCGCTTTCACTCACACACTAATGCGCCAATTCCCAATGACACCCGAATGTGAAAAAGTTAATTCCTTTGCCACCCCACTGTAATATACCGTCCTGTTTGTACTCTGCCAAATCATTTTGCCTTTTCAAGCCTACCGGAGTCGATTTCTGACGTGGGGTTTTGTTTTTGTGTTAAAGATGTTGCCTTTTTCTTTCTGTGATTGATTTTATGTCTGATACGTTGGTTTCTTCTGTTGCTGTCTTTGTTTTTTGTTGATATATATATATATATATGTTTCGTAGGCTTCTGGTTTGTGTTTGATCATGTTTAAACTGGGTGAGAGAGAAAAAAGGGTTATTGAGAGCATGGAGGGGAGTGAGGAGTTGTTAAGCGAAGGCCAGAATGTGCCATGTCTGAGTTTTCTTCGTCATCAGAAGTCTAAGCCTCTTGTCACTGGCTCTCCTGTGAGTAGAGTTAATATGTTATCGTCTGAGAACTCGCCTTCTTCGAGTTCATTCTCTAATGGGCGTTGCTCAACTGAGGATGGCTTACCTTATACACCTCCTGTGTTCGAGGAGGCTAAGTATCAAAGTCCTTATTACTGGAATGGACTATGTTTGGATTCTAAATCACTTCATGACTCTTATGGAAAAATAGATGAACTTGGGTTGGCTGAGAATATGTATAGAATCAATATCAAAGAAGAAAGAAACGGTGGCGGTGGCATCAAGATGAAGGGATTTCAGGTGGATCCTGATGGATATGGCATCAGCTTTGATGATGGTTCTGTTGGTGGGTTTCTACAGCATAATACTAGAAAATATGGTTTTAACAACGAGGAATTTGATGTTGGAGGTTGTAAATCCTCTCCTTTTGGTGCTGCTATGAATTCTGAGGATGACATTACGAGTACATTCCATGGTTTTCAGGGTGGATTTGATAAGGGTGTTTGCCATACAATGGGGTCTTTTCCTGCCCAGGATCAGCCTAATCATTTGTGCTGTGGTTTTGACTGGTGCAATAATCAAAACGCTAACTTGTTGCATCAGAGAAGGGAACAGGGGAAAATTTATAGCAGAGGAGTGCGTATATCAAAGCCTTCTGCTAGTAGCCCTTACCTTAAGGAGGCATTTGTTCGTCCACAACATTTCAATACGGATCCTGATGGGGGAACACATACCATGGACACGTCTGGTTGTCCTTGGCTAATACATTCAACGTTAGATGTAAATATTTGCAATCCATTGTCTAAAAGTATGCTACCAAAAGAAAAGGCTACATCAATTCCAAAGAGTGGGATTCCTCAGTCTGTTTTTTCAGTTGAAGGAACTGCTGACACTGAAGCCTTTAACCGAGAGAATGGCTTCGAAACAGGTTTGGGTCATTGCTCCAGTAGAGTACGGAATCAAATGAGATGTGCCAGAAAGAATTGCTTCAGTGATGCAACCCTGCAAAACCTACGGGGAGAAAACTTTAAGCTTGATATTTGTGGAGGAATGTGCGAAAACAATCAGAGACTAAGTGGTTTTACCTTACTTCCAAATGTCCCAAGTATTAGTTCCTTGGCTGAGATCCAGGGATACATATACTTAATGGCACAAGATCAAAATGGTTGCAGGTTCTTGCAAAGGATTTTTGATGAGGGAACAAGCCGAGATGTTCAATTAATTTTTGATGAGATAATTGATCATATTGTTGAACTCATGTTGAAGCCATTCGGTAATTATGTAATTCAGAAATTATTGGATGTGTGCAATGAGGAACAAAGATTTCAGATTGTGCATATGGTTACCAAAGAACCAGGACAGCTTATTAACATCTGCTTAAACACATACGGGTAATGTTAATAGACTTGATAGTTCCATCTTTTTCATACGTTGAGATTTCATACTAAATATTTCTGTTTCTGTAAAATTTTCCTGACACAATGGTACAGCACAAGAGTGGTGCAGAAATTGATAGAGACTCTCAAGACAAGGCAGCAAATTTCATTTGTAGTACTGGCTCTGAAACCTGGATTTCTTGATCTCACAAAGGATCAAAATGGAAATCATGTGATTCAGCGATGCTTGCAGTGCCTTAGTGATGAAGTTAACAAGGTACAGCCTTTATTTCCTCCTCTGATCATCATGCCACTCTGTATATCATACAGTGTTTTAGCTCATGATATGGAGTAATTTTGCATCTTGTCTTAACGCGTGTTTCCTTTTTCCTGTACTTTCCATTTTAACAAAACATGGTATTGGAGTAGAAAGGATCAAACCCTGTCCTTCAACTAACTTCCTTGAACCATTTGAAGTTGAACTAAGGCTGTTTTGACGCTGCGATGCATTTGAATGAAAGCAAGAACGTGTCGAACTTTTGTCTTAAAAATCACTGGATCCATAAAATCTAAACCTATCCTGTGGTCAAACAGCGTAGGGCTATGTTTGCAGATATTTTTAGAACTCTTAAGCTTTACCTCGGTCTTGAACAAATAAGTTCAAAATCTCTTTTTAGTCTCTGCATAAAACCAGCCAAATTTTGGTGCATGCTATCTTTATCATTTAATCATGTTTTGTAGTTCATATTTGATGCTGCTGCAAAATTTTGTGTTGAAATTGCAACTCATCGACATGGATGCTGTGTAATGCAACGGTGCATCGCACATTCCAAAGGAAAAAGTCAAGATAGGTTGATAACTGAAATTTCCAGCAACGGCCTTCTCCTTGCTCAAGATCCTTTCGGGTAAAGCATCAATGTTTATCAACTGTTTACAATACTGGTCTTCTACACTTTATCTGCTGATAAACGATATGGCATCGAATACATGGCACGTTATATGTTGTCAAAAGATGTGAATTTGTTTTAGTTATTCTTTACTTTAGGATTTTGTAATTTCCATAGTAACCAGCTTAGTGCAGCTTGAAAATATATGTTGCTAGGTAGTGCTATTTTGGGTATGGTGGCTTGATCCATTTGGTGCATTATAGTGAACCATGCAGGATACTGTGATCTGCTTCTTACCTGCTATTTGGGAGGGGTAGCGCACATGATAGGTGTCAAGAATTATAAAGCAAAGAAATTAATCTGACATTCACAGATAGCACTGCCTTCGATATAGAAAACAACTTAATAAATAAGCATTTTAGTTGTAAACAACACTTCTTTGGCCTCTCCTTCACCCCTTTGTAGATTCTAATACTGGTGTTGACAAGTATCATTTGCTTTTCGGTTTTTAGTTTTTGTTTTTCCTTCCCCTTCGACTTGCTTCTCTAAAATAACTCATTTCCATTGGCATTCCGGTTTCGCATAATTTCGGTTGCACGGTGAATGGCCTTTTGTTTCTATCTGCAAATCTACCAAGACATGCCTTTGTTCAGATGGACTATCCTTGGGCTTTGATCTCGATTATGAAATTCACAAGCATTTCATACTGTAACAAGAATAGACTTTTTATCCTCTGTTTGTGCTTTTATTCACTGACACTAATATTGTTGGCACCTGAATAGCTTCGTTTAAATCTTTGATTTGAATACTTAACGTGTTTCAGAAACTATGTTGTTCAATTTATTATCGAGCTGAAGAGCCCATCCGCTGTCACGAACTTGCTTTCTCAATTTAAAGGGCACTACGTACATCTCTCGACACAGAAATTTAGTAGCCATGTAGTTGAAAAGTGTCTCAAGTATTTTGAAGAAAGCCGAGCTCAAATCATTTGTGAACTACTCTCAGTGTCACGCTTTGAGCAACTGTTGCAAGATCCATATGCCAACTACGTCATTCAGTCTGCTCTAGTTGTTACCAAGGTATGAAAACTAAGACCATTACTATAATAATATGGGGTTACTGTTCCACATGAAAGAATCCTTTTTCCTGATTTGCGTCTCAAAAGCAGGGTGGTTCTCTTTATTCTTCACTGGTTGAAGCGGTCCGACCTCACATGATGTTGCGCACCAGCCCGTACTGCAAGAGGATTTTCTCACGAAACCTCTTGAGGAAATGATGTATGTTTACTAAGAAGTGATGGCAGCAACCAATTGATTTCTCTTCACCCATGAGCTTAAAGAATGTACTGTCCAAAGAGAGAATTTGGTTCCACTAGTTTTCATGCAGACGCCACCTGTATTATTTTGTTGTCTTGTTGTCTTGTTCAGCTAAACTTCAAATGTACTTACATTTCCTGCAGAAGTAGCTTCAAAAAGTATCTGTTTCAGAGTTTTGTTTAGCTTTCATTTCCTTCTTGACTTAAAATTAGCGACTTATTTATATTACAGAAAAACTACAGGAATGCAATACCGAGTTTTAATATTTTTAGGGAGTGTACTATTAATTTTTAAATATGTTAAGAATTAATTTATAAATATTTAATAATACTAAGAGTTTATTTCGTTAAGACTGATATTTACAATGTATAATTCAATTAGAAAATGTTGCTTTGTCTCACTTCAATAGTTAGAGTTACGAGACTTTGTGGACTTGTCTAGGATGTAAAAGCTATAGAGTCTTATCCAATTCGGAAAGCTTAAGTTTAAGATGTATTTACATGATGCGAGAAATCGAAGAAATGGCTTTGTAATTTAAAGATTTGTGATCACAAGACGGCAGTTGGTTTGAGTGTGGACAATAGAAGAAACGGTCATGTGCTTTACTGTCAAAAGAAGATAGCAATGGTGATCATAAGATTTGAACGTCAGGGGACTTGTATGTCTTCAAAAACATAGCAAAGACTGAAATAGAACACTCTAAACAACTAGGACGGCCATAAACCACAGGTGGCAAGGATCAAAAGTCTGGACCAGCATTATTTTGTTAGCACACTTGTTTTATTGGTACAACTAGTCCAGGATTATATATATATATATATATATATATAATATGACAGGCTTAGGCAGATTCATCTCCTACAAGTGCGAGGAGCATCTTTTCATAGTCCCCATGTGTGTCCTTGCCAATGGCACGTTCCAGAGGAACACTGCTCCTTCGCTGGTACTCTTCTTTTATCATCTTCATATCAACCTCTGCCCTTGTAGCTACAACTCTAGTCAAAGCTCCTTCATCTGTTCCCCGTCTTTCAATTGCCAAGCGAAGAACTTTGGCAAAGTACCTAGCAGGACTTGTCAGGCACTTAACTGTGGCCCTTAGTAGTGCTAGGAACTCATCCTGAGGCTCAGTTTTCAAGTCCTTCACATAGAACAATATGCATTCAAGTTTACTGGTTTATGATTATAGACCAAAAAGGTCACTGTTAAAAGAAAAATGAAATCTTGTTAAAATCATTTTTCGCATTACCTTGTTGATATCATTCCCGAATTCGTTTTTGTACTGATTCAGAGTTGCATTGATTTGAGCTCTGCTCCTGGTGGCCAAAATCCTGATGAGCTCCTCATCATTGTAACTCTTCTTTTCAATCTTATCGCGAATTATCTTAGCCTCCGACTTAGCCAGGCTCATGTTCACCTCATCTCCCTCGTAACGGTATGAACATACAAGGGGAAACAAGAGCTGGGCAACATACACATGAAGCAAAAGCCAATTAGTTGCTTTCTTCTCAGAATGACAATTGGGATATAGAATCACTTTGCTCTGGAAAACAATTCCAAGGAAATATTTTGTATGGCAAAGAACTTCCAAGAAAATTATGTCTATTAAGATGAAGTTTTTATATTTACCTTGCAGAAGTCCCCAGTTACATGCTGGGCAACATCCTCTTCCAAAGACTTCTTGTAACGAGCATGGTAAGCCTGTTTGCCAGAAGTAATTCATGTGATGATCTTGTGCAGGCAATTTCCATTAGAACCTGATTACTTGAAGTAAATTTCTTTGTTGCCACATTAGCCAACAACGCGTCTCGTTCAGCGGGATCAAGTACCCAAACCGTCACTAAACTCTGAAGATAAGAAATTGGATTTGTATGTATAAAATTATCAGTATATAGTACAAGACATTAGCTTGATTAGAACCATAACCTGATCCACCATGTTTGATACATTTGTCCTTTCCCTTCCCTTTTACTATGGCAAGTCCAAGGCAATATGTTCATGATCATGTTATTGTGTGAAAATACGAATGCAATCATATATGACCTCAAAGTCCTCTGTCAGTTCTTTGTCCAGTGCCTTGAGGAGATCTTCCCCATGCATCTCCGCATACGTTTGCTTGTAGATATTCTCAAACTTCTCCTTGCATTTCTTGGCACTTCGGTTATACCCAAGCTCACGTAATTTCCTGATAGCAACAGTTTAAACCAAAAAACAATTAAACTTTTAACTTCAATGCTTTAACAGTGAACTAACCAATAACAAGATATCTGACATAACCAATCACCAAAAAAGTCAAAAGAAGCATAGGAATTTGAGCTACAAATATAAGACCCAGATGACACTAGACAACCAAAGTTGATGCAAAATCCTACAAAAAATGAATAGTCCCTGATACAATAACACCAATTGATTCCTTTTTCTCGTGTGGGCAACTGATATTTTCTCCAAAAACGAACTACAGAGGTAGGAATCTAAGCGAAAGAGCTTATCTCAAATATTTATAACGGAAACTGCACTGAAACCAATAAAGACTACAACTTTCCTTCATCTTCCACCAAATTTTCCCGAGAAAAATACCAACAGCAAACCGAACTCACCTGGAAACCTCTTCCCATAAAGGAGCTTTGAGACTTGAGTCTCTAAATGCGCTGTCCATATCAGACCTTATCTTCAACAAAGCTAAGGTCTCTTGCCGTGGCCACCGGTTTCCGATCAAGTAACGATCACCCTCTTCAGCTTTGAGTCTTTCATCTTCACCGGCGTCCTCTTCACTCTGCCGGAGGCCTGTGGCAGCGGCTGAAGTCTCCGGTAAGGTAGAATTTTCCATCTGCAGAGGGAAAATTACAGCTTGAGAAAATTTAGGACAAAGAAGGGTGAATTAATTTCTAGGGCTTGGGTTAAATTTGATTGGCCTAATTTTCCCTTATCTTTTTCCTTTTTATGAAATAGGTGTTTTCAAGCTTCTCTTTCACTTAGTAGTACACCACCATTTTGATTGGGGTTAAGTTAGTTAAATATAAAGGGGTGAAATTAGGGTTTATGATTTTTTCTGAAGTGATAAAGTTGGTATCTTTGGGGCTAAAACTAATTGATTTTTTTTTTCGAGATTTTCCATTGGTTGGCGGTCAAATTTGGGGTTTTTGGTAGGTTGGCTTGTTTTGATTGGGAGATGTGTTGACTTTTGGTCAAATTTAGTTGCCATGAAAAATAAAATCTAAGGCAAGTGGTATGCAAAAGAGCAATTTTCTGAATTGAATTGAAGATGCATGTATGGTATATTTTGGTTTTTGTCTTTTGTTTGCTAAATTTGGTTAATTGGTAGGTCCATTTAGTCCCACTTTTGCCCTTTATGAAGTCTCCATTTCACGTTTTAGGAATGATTTTGGCTTTATTGTCTAAAAAGTTAACATTGAGGCAAATATGGTAATCTCTTAAAATATTATATACAAATATTACAATATCTAAAAACAAAGAACAATCAAATGTGAGAAAGGTAGATTGAAGAGTTTGCTTCAATGTCATTTAATCACATACTACACTAACCTTCTAAATCATAAGAATGCTCTTCTAATTAAGGGAACATGGTTACCTATTAACTCTACATGTTAAATTAAGCATTTAGGTCCACCAAGCATGGAAAATGTGTATACTTATGCAATTTAGAATATTATAATGTGAATTAATGATTGTTTCCTTCAAAGTTCTTATTAAACATATTTCTAGCCATCATTTACATGCATAATAATTATTTAAATTTAGCTAAAAGGATATATTTACATTAAATTTCTCAAAATTTAATAAATTCTAAAATGTTTAACATTTATAAATAAGTAATAAATTTAAATAATTCATTATTAGGTTCATATAAATAAGAGTTGTTATGTAAATAATGTTAAGGTCGAAAATTGATTTATAAATTATAAAATATTAAGTACTTATTTATCTAGTTATAAAAACTTTAAAAATCCATTTATATATGTATTTTTTATTTTGGTCTAATTGTTTATTTAATGTGTAAATTTGGATTGATATGAGTAATAAAAAAGATTCTTATCTAGTTGACAAAAGGAAACAAACACTTGAAAAAGCAAGAGGCTTTGTGTTAAAGATGAGAGTTACACCTTACACGTCAAGGTAAACAAGATGATTTTTGGTACTTTGGTAGATAAGTTCTATGTCACGTTACCTTTACAAAAAGTAATTAAATATAGGAACCTTCCCCACCAACTTCTACCATTTTTACACCAAGCTCTTGGTAAGACCAAGTATAAATGATAAGGGGTAAGGTAATTTTATACAGTTATCCAACAATTTGATAAAGAGTGTAGAAATTGCTTACCTAATCTAAATGATTGGTGTCTTTTCACATGTTACTTAACAAGGCTATGAAAAAAGCTATGTAAAAAGTCCAACTTTTGAACCATATAGTAAGGTAGATAAATGCATGGGACCTATAATTGATGGGGACCAAGACCATTCAATTTTGTTAGATGTATTTGCCCACTTCAAGTAACTATGTTTGGGTCCAAGATATTTTGAATGTGTGATGGAAATTTCCTCATCTCAAAGTTGAGAAATTTAGGGATTAGGGTAAGTTATTGTGATAAAAGAATGAATTTAAATAATTATGTCATCACTTACCTTGCCTGCAATCATATGATAATATAAAAACTGACATAGTATATCTTGTTATCAGTGTTAATGAAGAATTTACTGCTGGACTTTCTTTGTAAAAATTGAAAATTTGAACATTTTAGTATTAGTTTTTAAAGTTCGAATAAGTATTATAAAATTGAATGAAGTTGATAAGTTTTTGTACAATTAACCCTAAGAAAATGATTGTATAGGTTATATATAGATATAACTATAATTCTCAAAACAAATAAAAAGAAAGATGAAATATATATTATAGATTAATTAAGGAGTGTGAACATTTTTTTTGAAATCAGCTTTAAAATTAAGCCTAATTAATTATGATAAATGTTTGAGATCTAAATAGATCGATTCTAAAATAATAAAATAAAGTAAATTTGATTGAGGTCAAACTTAAGCTTAAAATTTTAAATTTAAATTTAAAATCTAAGCAAATCTTTAAAGATTAATGGAAATTATTATTATCTTTATTTATATTAAATAAAAATATTTAAATTTTTATTTATTATTCCAAATAAGTAATTTACGAATACTCTACAAAATAGATTTCTCCAATATATGTATTTATATATTATTATTATTGTTGTTATTATTATTATTTATTGTTATCATGTCTATATTTTTTATTTAAAAAAACACAAATTCTTCATACTTGCTTTCAATGGGCTTTGGGTTTTATTGGACCTCAGATAACAAAAGAACATAGTCCACCCAAATCAATTTAAAACGACAAAAATTGGAAATAATAGGCTCCAACAAAATACAAAGAAGCGAGAATTTGAAGAGAAAGAGGGAGAAAGATGGGAGTGACGAAGGAGCAAGTCGAAGCTACTTTGAAGTCTAAATTGAATCCTTCGCATCTGGTAAGCCTCTCTCTTTTTCCTTTTTGATCTCTTTAACTTCCTGGAATTGGTTTTGTTTTCTGTAGATGCATATGCTTCAAGGTTTTTGTGAGTTTACTTTGTTTGGTTACCATCCACTTTGTAATTGATCAAGTAATGATTTTTAGCATCTGGGTCGTTCTTGAACCTGACTATGAATTCTATTTTGGGTGTCTTTGATGTAAAGATATAATTTTTCCATACCGACTTTAACTCGTTCACGAGTTTGTTAGTTAAAGGTTTTTGTTCAATCAAACTCATGCCGTAATAAGCAGCTTGTGCAGAATCTATTCGACCCTTTAACACTGTATTTGCGGGATTCACGTTGGATCAAGGAACTAGTTTAGCATCTGGGCCTTTCTTAAATTTGACTTTGAATTTTAGGTGCCTTTCTATATAAAATGTGATTTTTCTTTACTGCTTTAACTTGTTGCTGGGTTAAGTTACCTAAAGGTTTTTGGCAATGAAACCCATTTAACGATAAACAGCATATATGGAATCTATTTGACCCTATAACGCTATGTTTGTGGGATTCACGTTGTGATTAAATTCTTCAGCCTGTTTGGTTTGGTTGACTGAGTGCAGTTATTGGATATGGTTCGGTTTTTAACTGAGCATTATTGTTTAGGAGAGAAGTGGACAAAGGTGGGCAGAAAAATGGTTTATTTTTTATGTTTGAGGGAAAGTGATTGAAACAAAAATACCTATTGCGAAAGACAGTGTATATATACATATATTTTGGGCATCTCTTTAGAAATTTATGAACTTATTACATTATCATTTCCCTGCTGAAATGAAATGAAATTCAGTAGTTAATATCCTTGATAGCTAACTAGATCCCTATCTATAACTGTTATTACATTTTGAAATGCTACTCCGGTTAGACAAGTGACTGGACTTAAAGTGATCGAACATGGTTAAGAAGGCATATAGACCATTTTGGCTTATACTTCTCTCGAGGTACCATTGAGTGTCTTGTTGCAACAACCCAAAAGACTTCCTTGCGACATATGCTTTTGTATGCCCACATGAAATTCGTGTCCTCGGAATATAGATGCATTTTTGGTCAGCTCATTTGTTTAAAATATGCTTTATAGGATCATCCTGATGATGTACTATTGAAGAATAAGTCAAACCTTATTAAAAAAAATTCTTATGTTTGATGTGTCCTTAAGAAGATTCCCAACTAAACTTTGTTAACACCTGAATTCTGTGAAACCAGAGTTTTGTTCACTGTGAAAATTAAGTACTAATCATCAATTGAATCAGCCTGTTCGCTCCCATGTTTATATATTTTTTTAAAGTTATCATATTGATGATTTTTTTTAGCAGATGCACAATCTATAATTTTTATAACAGATGCACAATCTATAATCTTTTCCCCTTGAGATGTTACTTGTGGAGACTCTGTGTGAAATTTTCATTATCAATGTGACACATATTCTCTTTCAGGAACTAAGTCTTTTCATTTTATTATCTTTTTCTTTTCAGGAAGTGATTGATACATCTGGAGGGTAAGTGTTGCTAATTTAATTGAATTTTAATATGCGCATGATTATTTTTATAGTCCGTTCTTACTTTGGTTTGATGAAATGTTATGCTCAGCTGTGGAGCAAGTTTTCTCATTGAGATTGTTTCTGAACAATTCGAAGGCAAGAGGCTGCTGGAGAGGCATCGAATGGTCAATGCTGCTTTGGAAGAGGAAATGAAGCAGATACATGCTCTCTCCATAAAGAAAGCTGTGACCCCAGAGCAGTGGAAACTGCAGCAGGAGTCTGAGAAACCTACAGCCGCAGCTTAAAACATTTTACATTCTGTATATTTTGTAGCTTTCTATGTTGAAACCCACACTTGTTAACTGGCAAAGTTTTACCAAATTGTCGAACTCTCGTATTGTTGAATCTTGAGTTCTATTGCTCAAGAAAAGTTCATTAATTTTTCAGATTACCAATGGTTTGCACTATTCTTTGGTAAGGATTCAAGAAGACATCATTCTGGTTAATTGTTTTTAGTAGATGAGTAGTTTCCTGCCTTAACCGCTGTAACAAGATTCGGTGCCTTGGGAAGTTTTGTAGCTGATGGGCACCGTCTATTCTGTCAAAACCAAGCCAATGTGGCTCTGAAATGGAGAAGCTTTATTTGGTCGAAAGTGCATCATTGCTCCCCAAAGTTATAAGTCTCCTTATGAGTCTTCCAACTCAAAGTGAAAGTTTGAGACGGTGAAGAAAGTAGCTGCAACTTAATTCCATATTGAAGAGGATGATTGATTGAAACAGAGAAATGTTAGGATTTGTAAGTTTTATTTAGATTAAATTTTCTATTCGATAATTTTCTCGTAAAGTGGAGAGTTTTGTATATTACGCTTTAAAAATCTGATTTTTTTTAACTAAAAAATTTAGAAGTTTGAAACAGTCAAGTATTACCTGAAGTTTGTTTTTTAATTTTGAATCGTTAATTTGTCAAATAATTCATTAAGTTTTGAATCAAATTTACAACAACAATGGGATAAGATAGGCTTTGATCTTTTTCTTCTGTAATCTGCTCAGGTAATGGATATCCACCACTAGTACAGAAACACACCCTATCCAAACAAATATTCCAAAGATAACGTTCCGGTAATTACCATGAATTGCTGTCTCCTGCTACCGCAAGAATGGTGCAAACATCGTAAGCCACCAAGCTAACAAAGACAGTAGTCAAGCGGGCGATACAAGACCCCAACTTCCAGGACATGCTTGTTCCATTTTCTCGAAAAAACAAAACAAGGGACAAGCTACATTTACCATTTCTTTGAGAGGGTTAATGTCCACTAAAGTTCTTCAACCAGCTTCTCGGTATGTTCCTCCGATACCCAGAATCACTAACATGGTAGCTTCTCACTGGTTAGTCCCACCAATTCGTCCATGGATTAAGAACACCAGATTTAAAGGAATGTTTAGGCCCATTTTCACCACCAAATTTGCAGAGCACAGCTCCGGTTTAACTGGGAACATCAAGGAGATCAAAGTGGATGTAGAAAACAGGTCACTTGCTCAAATTAAAGCAGATTTTTACAGGGTAGTTGAAGGTTTGAGCTCTTGAACTTCCAACCATTATTAATGCTTGGTGAACTTGACGAGCTATTTGAGATAGATATTGAACCCTGTTTGCATTCTTGTATCCTTACAAGGAATTGATAGAGGGGTTTTTGGAGTTCCATCTGCAAAAAGATCTGATATTGAACGTCTGGTGGAGCTTTTAGAGTCTCAGAATCCAACTCCAGATCCTACTCTAAATCTGCAGAAGGTGAAATCCATTGCTTTACCCAAGACTCAGGATTGAGTGCCTAAGAATGACGTACTGACTGCATTTGTGTTGTATAACTGGAAGGTGGGTGGCTACTGGAAACTTGTTTACAGTACTATTACTATCTTGGGTTCAAAGAGAACAAAGCTGGGACTCAGAGATTTTATTATGTTGGGTGATCTTTTCCAGTATATTGATGTTGCTAAGGTACCAATCTCCTTTCGCTGACCCTGGCTATATGCCTGATCTGACATTTACCCAGAACTTGAAATGGCTAGAATTGTAGCTTATTCTGGTTATAATTGTAATGTCATTCATTCTGATGTAATCTGCAGAAACATTAAATGTTTATGTATCTTTTACTAAGATTTGATGTTTCTATGATGTGAAATGGAGGGCAAAGCAGTTAATGTGATCAAGTTCATCGTTAGAGGATTGAAGTTGAATGGACAGCTGACAATTGAGGCCTCCTTCAGGGTTGCTTCTAATTCAGTTAACTTCTTTAACTGCTTTCTGATAAATCAATTGCTCCTATCTTTTCTCTCTTGGCAAACGGATGCAATTATGGAGTGTTCTTGATCCATGTTTGGTCCAAAAATTTTGCAGAGAGTGGATATAACTTATGACAGTTCATCAATCATTCCTGACCAGGTATGCAAATTCTGGCAGCACCACAAACAAACTGAACATCTTGCAGCTGAAAATTTTATTTTAATGACTAACATTGTATATGCTTTGGGAGAACTGTAATAGTTGATGAACATGTTCCGGAAAAACTACGATCTTCTGCTTGGCATCTTCAATCCGGATGGTTGGTTGGAAATTACGTATCCTTTAGATTTCGAGCTTTACTCATTTTTTGATGTTCTCCAAGTTAGCTGGATCTTTTTTAGTGGCAGAGAAGTGTTTGATCCTTAATTTGATGATTGTAGATATGTGGATGATAACCTGAGAATAGGAAGGGATGACAATGGCAATATCTTCGTATTAGAGAGATCAGAAGAAACTCAAACTTGAGGGATTACTCTTCTGTCAAGAACTTGATAACTCAAAACTTATTCAATATTTCAGTTGAAAATTTCTAAACTTGTTACAAGCATGGATGATGCTTTTAAAGCAATTCTTATCCTACCCTAATAAGAAAAGATAAAATTTTAATGAAAGCTTGGAAAATCCTGGAGAATGTTCTAAACATGAACAGTTTCACAAGTTTATGACTGATAAACGTTTTTAGTTCTACCTATGGCTATTCAGGACTCTACAATCTTGGTTTTCTGGGTTCGTTTCAGAAAACTCATTTATAAAATTAGAGAAGAAGTAGGAAACATTTAATATGCCATTTGGAGAAGGTAAACTTTTCCACAAATTTAGGTACTTGTTTCCTCATGCACCTATATAGATCAGGACTACGTTAGAACAAGATAAACTTCCAAGTGATCATCAAATCAATGAATGTACTGTTTAGTCATCAAATCAATGGAAGAATTGATCTCTAAACATGCAATGGCTGTTACTGAAGCAGCAATGGGACAAGACAAGAACCACCACACAATTTCTATCCATTTAATGCAGGCCTAGAAGTTGTCCCGGAAAGGCGTTAGGTTTCACTCCATTGAAGACCTCTGCAGCTGTTATCAGAAAACCTATCATGACGAAGTGGTACAGAAGACACCCCACAATTCCTAATCCTGGCATCTGTCATGAGATCTATCATGGCTTCTTGGTTAGACTAAAGAAGATGAAAGCTTGGCAGATCAGTATATCATATCATTGTAGTGTTCTAGAGACACTACTGAGTCAGTGTAGCTATGTCACTGAACTCTTGCATGAGCTTACAAATTTGAGTAATCTGATATTTAGATTTATTTATTGATATCAACTCAGCTCAATGCAAATCTCCAAGTAATATTGTAGGAATGTATGTTTTGCAGGAGTTCAGACCAATTTTAGTATTAGTACAGCATAATATTGGTTTATATATTACTTTCATTACTTAATTTATTAAACTTAATACGAATATTTTATTCTTTAAATATAATAATTATTAACTAATATATATATATATAATTTACAATTATGTTATATTTGATCAGATACACATTTGTATATTAAAGAATCTTATTTATAAGCATATAGAAGAAACAAATAGAAGAAACTTATATTTAAAAATGTTATATTCTTATAATACATTAAAATTAGAAATATACAAACTTCAATTTTTTTTTGTGCGCTCTTTCAACTAAAATTTAAAGATGATAATAGTTAAATAAACTAATATTATTTTAATTTTAATTAATAGATACTTTTGTACTGAAATGGATTATGAAATTCAAATCCGAATTTAACTTAAAATCTGCTAAAAATTTAATTTTTTAGTTAGGGTAAAGTCAAAATGCCAAGCTATTTATATGTAGAATGTAAGGCGATGAGCATGAATTTCACTAATACTTCTACCTATTCCATTAAAGATCAGTGATGGAAACACTTCCTGTAGTTATATCTATTAGCCTTTATAGAAAATCAAATTTATTTATTGAATTCTTTTGGTTCATCACAAATCATGAATAGATATATACATATAGAGAGTTTTTATTTACTCAATTGTTGTAACTCAGTTTCAGTTTTGATCGTTGATTTCTGAAGTAAATGGCATTTGATATGGTGTCTGGTATTGTAGGGTCTGCAAGCCTGGACTTGATCACACTAAGAATCTGCAGACACCTACTTGATTGGTTGAGACGTTGAGACCACGATAGTAAGTGCGGTTGTGTATGGACTATGTACCAAATCCATGCAACCCTTCCGATTCAGCTTCTTGTTACAAGGTTCATAACCTGAAACCTGGAGGTTACTGATAAAATGCGTTGAAGGGAGGTAGCTAGAGAAAATGATGACTTGTTTTTTCTGTTATCTCATAAATTCTTGGACAACCAAACTGTTGTCCTTTAGGAAGTTTAACTATGGTTAAGAAGCAAACAGATTCCTATAAATTTTGATCCTTGTACTCACTCTAACATAGGAAAACCTGATATGAGAAAGTTGGCATTATTTCTCATTCTGCTATAGCTTTACTCAAATCCATGGCATTAGTTGTTTATATTTTGTGCGTCTTAGCAATTCTTGTTTTGTTTTGCTTTTTTAACCATACCAAGAAGTGGAATCG
>JAOTIZ010000002.1:5460132-5473049 GCA_027123425.1 Erythroxylum panamense | reverse complement strand
TCCCTCCAAATTTAGCGACGAGTATTAGTACCGTCGCTAAATTACTCAATTTTAGCGACGAAAATATACTTTCCGTCACTAATTTCCAACGGTATATTTTTCGTCGGTAATTTATTACCGACGGCTATACTGTTCCGTTCGCTAATATCAGTTGCAAATTTTACCAAGACAAATTTCCTCTAAATTTAGTAACGAATATTAGTACCGTCACTAAATCACTCAATTTTTCGTCGCTAATTGCCGACGAAAATTTTCCGTTGCTAAGTTTCCATCGCTAATTTACATTTTTCTTGTAATGTTATAGCAGTAGATAACTCGTGAAAGGCTTCAAGTATAATTTTAACAGAACTAGTTTGCCCTTTACAGAAGAGCATAATGTTATCTGTAAATGCCAAATTAGTTAACTGAAGTTGCTTACATTCGTGATCATTTTTGAAGATTCAATTCATGGTTGTACATCTCAACTTTCTAGTAAAAGCCTTCATTACCACAACAAATAGGAAAGGAGAGAGGGAATCTCCTTGTGTTAAATGCTATTACTTTTATAGTACTTATGAAGCTCTTTATTAAGATTAATTGTAAAAGTAGGCCTTCAAACATATGTCATGTTCCAAGAAAAATTGAAGCCAATTAACATATTCTTAATAAATTCTCAGTTTGATTATTGCTTATAATACTGGGCAATAACTCCTTTAGTCTTAATCATATTAGCTTCGAAATGCATTTATACAAAACATTATGGCAATTAATTGGTCAAAAATACCTAGCAATAAGAGTTAAAGTAGTATAATTAACCTGTTTAAGTAACTGGCCATTCTTGGAGAACTCTAGTGTAGCCGTAGTTATATCATGCCCCATAATATCTGTTAGGAATTAATCCAAGTTTTAGATGTCATTTATCTATTGGTTATATTGGTGTGAGTGTTTACATACAATTCAGTCTTTATTTAACCTAGTTATAAATAAGTTAAGTGTGTGCTATATGGTGAGAAGAAAATTGAATGCCAAAAATAGAAAAAAGTTGTTTTGGTGTTATGTTCCATAGGTCAAGTTATGACTATTTGGTTTGATAAATTAGAAGTTAGATTTGTGGTTATTTAAAATTTTCTACATCTGGTATTAGAGCATTGGAAATTGCCAAAGTTTCTTCTTCTGGTTCTCCTCTTCCTCATCATCGCATCTCACCTTGATTCCTCTATAATTGCCTTGGATCAATCCATTAGGTAGGAACAGTGCTCGGAGACTTCTACTCAGTTTCAAAGGGACGTATCACGGCTTGTCACCAACATGCCAGTTCTAGCTTCGACCTAATTTAAATCATTGTCTCTACCAGTTTGCGTCATCACTATCGCCCAATTTGTGTGTGTCTCTCTCTCTCTTTGTTGTTTGTGTTTCTCTCTCTCTCTCTCTCTCTCTCTCTCTGCATAACTCTATTTTACATTCATCATTTGTGTTTTGTTAGTGTCTTTATTTTCTATCTTTTTGTGTGTAATTTTTTTTTATTCTTGAGGTTTGAAGTTATACTTAATAGGAATTATTCTTGTTTTATATCAAAGTATATTTTGGAACTAAATAGAAAGAATTGCGATGATTTTGAGATAAAAATAACTGAACCAGGAGTTAACCCTAATTAGACATGGCCTCGTAAAATAACCCAAATCTTGAAATGCAGCAAGTTGAAAGTATAAAACAAATGAAGCAAACAATGTAGCAAAGGGCTTTAAAAGAGCGTGAACAGTGCTATTGTACCAAAGATAAAATTGTCAAATCAGTGAATAATCTTGCAAGGAAGCAAGAAAACAACGCAGCATATGGAGACCAAAATGCAACGCAGCACATGATGAGAAGAAATTAAAAAATGACTCAGCCTAAAACACAGACGTTTAGGGAAGGCTGATGGTTTTTAAGGTGGCGTAGACAATAAACCCACAAGTTTTATTCGACAAGTCAAGCAACAGTGAAGGGGCAGCTGAGTGTGGAAGAAGTGAGCAAGCGAGAGAGTGGTAAGGATGAATAGTAAAGTGGTCACACACCTTTAATTGTTCCATCAGCTACAGTAACGAAAACAGGAAGAAAAATAGAAAGCTTGTGGCTGGATGGCATCTGAAGCAATGAAGGAGAAACTAAAACGTCAATAGAGAGGAGGATAACGCACGGCGAAAAGGAGAATAGCAACGATAAATCAAGCCACAATTACACCATTGACGGTGCCAAATAGTTAAGAAAGATTGTGTCCTTGGGTAATTGAACTTTTATTTCTTGGTTTATAGAATCCTAGTTACTGAACTCTAAATGTTGTGCGACTTTTATTTTTTATTTCAATCAATTTATTAGTCAATTATTAATTATTTTTCTAGGTCATTATTTGATTGTTTGATTTTACAACTAGGTGCGCAACTAGTTTATGATTTTATTCAATCAATCACTATATTAAACAAGTTGACGTTCAATTCTTTTAATCAAAAGTAGCAACTAGGATTTTTGTCTACTACATTAGGGACATGATTTTAGGAAAAATAATTTTCTAGGCTAAATATACAATGTATATATGTTGTTTAGTTCATCGATTTTCTTGATTCGTAAAGCTATTAATTAATTAAATCTGAGAGTATATCTAGGTTGTTGATTAATAAGAGTTAATTCAAATACATGTTTTGGTTAACTAAACATAAGAGAAAATAGGTAAATAAATTTACCACGACAAATGCTTAACTAATAAATTGGTTATTTTTAGTGTCGATGATTAACGCAAATTCAATAATGAAGGAGATCGGAAACCAATATTTGTTTCTATTGATTGTTAAATTCTCATTATTTCATTATTAGTTATTTTTTCAATTCCATATTCCAATTTAATTATGCTTAATTCATAATTAAAACCCTCTCTTTTATTGCGTAACTACTAACGTCTAAATTCTTCATGGGAACGATCCCTACTTTCCACTACTACATTAATTTGTGTTGCAAGAAGTTGGTTTTCTTTTATATTTGGTGTAGGTGACAGCAATCACCAAATTTTGGCGTCGTTATCGAAGAGTTTTTGATGGTTTATGTATGTTATGTGTTGGAATCAATATGAAAATTTATAGTACAATCCCGAAATTGAAAAAAATAACAAAGGCGTTAAGAAAGTAGATAAAAGAAAGATAACAAGTACAGAGAGAAGAATGATAGAGAGAAAGGAGGATGCAAATCACACTTTACGCCAACTAGTTGGTCCAGCTGAGGACCGACAGCCTCACTGCATTAATTTTCTAAATTTGGATGATAATAACACTTTTGAGTTGAAGTTGGGACTGATTCACTTGTTACTCACTTTCTAAGGCACTTTAAGAAAAGATCCTTATAAGCATTTGAAGGAGTTTGATGTTGTTTGTATAAGGATGAAGCTTACTAATTTCACTGAAGAGTAAATAAAGCTTAGGGCTTTTCCTTTTTCTTTGAAAGACAACGCCCAATGTTGGTTATATTATTTACCTGCTGGAAGTATTAGAACATGGGCAGAGATGAAGAAGTTTTTCCCAGAGAAGTTTTTCTCAGCTACCAGGGCTGTCAATATTAGAAAAGAAATCTATGGCATCCGAAAAAGCCCCAGGGAGTCATTATATGAATATTGGGAGAGATTTAAGAAGCTGTGTGCAAGCTGCCCCCAATATAAAATCAATGAGCAACTATTGATTCAATATTTTTATGAAGGTCTTTTACCAACTGAGAGGAGTATGATAAATGTTACAAGTGGAGGAGCGCTAATTGATAAAACACCAGCAGCGCATAGGATTTGATCTTAACTATGACTTTTAACCCTCAACAATTTGGGGCCTTTGAAAGAAACTGATGCCATAATCCAACTTGCTGATCGATCTAATGCCTATCCTAAGGATGTTCTTGAGGGTGTCCTAGTTCAAGTTGATAATGCTGCTGACTTTTATGTCTTACAGATGGGTAATGAAGATTCATCCACTTCAGTCCCAATTTTATTGGGAAGAACATTTTTGAAATCTTCCAAAGCAAAAATTGATGTCTATGATGGGTTTTTGACGATAGAGTTTGATGGTGATGTGATTAAGTTCAATATTTATGATGCCATGAAATTTCCTAATGATGATCAATCTTTTGTTTCTGTGAGTTTTCTTAATACTTTAGTGCAGGAAACATTCCATTTAGATGGACCAAATAAATTATAGACTGTATTAGAAAATAGCTTGGATATTCAGGAAGGAAAAACACTAGCCAATTATCTTGCAATTCCTAAGGAGCTGGATACCGCTATCCATATTTTAGAGTGGAGAAAATATTTGGAGGAGCAGGTATGTTTTTTAGAGCTAACTAGAAATAATTTGAAGTTGTTGCCATCTCTTATGCAACCACCAAAATTGGAGTTGATGACTCTTCCAGGTAACTTGAAATATGTGTATTTAGGTGAGCATGAAACTCTTCCTATTATTATTTCGAGCAAACTAACATCTTTGCAGGAAACACAATTATTGGGTATGTTGAAAAATTACAAAGATGCTTTTGGATGGACTGTGGCTGATTTGAAAGTGATTAGCCCATCAATATGTATGCACTAAATTCTATTGGAACATGGAGCTAAGGAAATAAGACAGATTCAATAAAGATTGAACCCACCAATGATGGAGGTAGTAAAGAAAGAGATTTTGAAGCTCCTCGATGTGGGAATAATCTATCCAATTTTAGACAGCAAATGGGTAAGTCCAGTACAAATGGTTCCTAAGAAAATTGGAGTAACCGTAGTGGAGAAAACTTGGAGAAAACTTCAGGTGAATTGGTGCCCACCTGTGTGCAAAATAGGTAGAGGGTTTGTATAAATTACAAGAAGTTAAATTCTGTTACTCATAAAGATCATTTTCCACTTCCTTTTATTAACCAATTGCTTGAACAATTTGTAGGGAAAACTCATTATTATTATTTACATGGTTATTCAGGTTATCACCATTTTTTTTTTGCATCAGAGGACCAAGACAAAACGACTTTCATATGTCCTTTTGGCACTTTTACGTGTCGAAGGATGCCATTTAGACTATGTAATGCACTTTCCACATTCCAAAGGTGTATGGTAAGTATTTTCTCTGATTATTTGGATGATTGTATTAAAGTTTTTATGGATGACTTTACAGTTTTTGGTGAATCTTTTGATACTTACTTGATTAACGTTGAAATTTTTTGAAACTTTACATTGAAAATAACTTGATTCTGAATTATGAAAAATGTCATTTTATGGTTGATCAAAGGATAATCTTAGGCCACATAGTGTCTTCTAAGGGAATTGAGGTTGATAAGGGTAAGATAGAAATCCTGAAGTCTCTTCCTTACCCTATAAGTGTACGAGATGTTCATTCTTTGCTTGGACATGCAGGTTTCTATCGACACTTTAACAAAGACTTCTCGAAGACCACTCAACCTTTATATAAGTTACTTCAAAAAGATGTGGAGTTAAAGTTTGATGAAGCATGTAGGAAAGCATTCAATGAATTAAAAGAGAAGCTAATTTCTGTTTCAATAATCCAACCCCCAGATTGGAGTCTCCCATTTGAGATAATATGTGATGCAAGCAACTATGCGTTAGGCATTATTCTAGGGAAAAGGATGAACAAAGCGCCACATGTGATTTACTATGCTTCGATGATGCTAAGCGACACCCAGAAAAACTATTCAACAACAGAAAAAGAATTATTAGCAATTTGTTTTGGGCTAGAGATGTTCGGTTCATATCTATTAGGCACACACGTTATATTTATTCAGATCATGCTGCATTGAAGTATTTGTTGTCCAGAAAGGAAGTAAAACCACGTCTTATTCGTTGGATTCTACTATTGTAAGAATTTGATGTGGAGATATGGGACAAAAAAGGAACTAAAAATCTGGTTACAAATCACCTTAGTTGTATTCGTCTAGACACAACTTCAGACAACCTAAAAGATGAATTTCTAGATGAACATTTATTTGCCACACAACAGGTAACACCTTGGTATGTTGACATAGTTAATTTTCTGATTACCAAGTCTTTACCTAGTACTTTATCACGAGTTGAAAAAGATAAAATCAAAAGAGAGGTTAAATATTATGCATGGGATGAGCAACATTTGTGGAAATATTGTTCTAATCAAATTATTAGGCAATGTGTATCTGAGGATGAAATCCCTCTATATTGATTTTTGCCATCCTTTTGAGTGTGGTGGACACTTTAGTCCTAGAAGGACAGTCCGTAAGGTGCTTGAATGTGGTTTGATTTGGCCTAAACTATTGTATGATGCTTATATATTTTGCAAGTCTTGTGATAGATGTCAAAGAACAGGTGGTTTAGGACCAGAAGACCAAATTCTGCTCACAAATATCCTAGAAAGTGAAAATTTTGATGTATGGGGAATTGATTTTATGGGCCCTTTTCCTTCTTCTTTTGGTAAGACATATATTCTCGTTGTTGTGGATTATGTTTCAAAATGGGTTGAAGCTAAGGCTACTCATACTAATATTGCTAAAGTTGTTGTTGATTTTGTTAATTCTCATATCTTTGTCAAGTTTAGAGTGCCTAAAGGAATAATCAGTGACCATGGGACTCATTTTTGTAACCAAATAGTTGAGGTTTTATTGAAAAAATATGGTGTTACACACCGAACTTTAACAACATATCATCCCCAGACAAGTGGACAAGTTGAAGTTTCTAACAGGGAAATCAAATCAATTTTGGAGAAAGTGGTTAATCCTAATAGGAAGGATTAGAGTTTGTGTTTAGATGACAGGCTATGGGCATACAGGATAGCATATAAAACCCCTATTGTTATGTCGCCATACAGGTTAGTATTCGAAAAGCCTTGTCATTTACCTGTAGAATTGGAATATAAGGTTTACTGGGCTATCAAACAATGCAATTTGGATTTAACTGAGGTTGGAATTATTCGAAAATTACAATAGCAAGAGTTAGAAGAGATATGCAATGAAGCTTATGAGAGTGATAAATCTATAAAGAAAAGACTAAGGCCTTTTATGACAAAATCTTAATTAGAAAAGAATTTTCCATAGGTCAAAAGGACCTTCTTTATCACTATAAACTAAAGCTCTTTCCTAGTAAATTACGATCTTGTTAGATAGGTCCATTTGTTGTTACTAATGTTTTCTCACATGGTTCAGTTGAAATTTAGAGTTTAGACATTTTTACAGTGTTTAAAGTTAATGGACACCGATTGAAACCGTATTATGAGAATTTACAGGTTGAAACTGCAGAAGAAATTAAACTGGTTGACCTAGTTTACTCTAAGTAAGTCAATAAAAGTTTTTTCATCTAGCTAATATGATGTTAAAGAAGTGCTCTTGGGAGGCACCTCAAGCTTTATTTTAATTTATGTTATTTTAATTTATTTAAAAATAATAAATAATATTTTTAAATTTTAACTTGCTAGTTTTTCTTTTTGATTTATTTTTAATTTGTTAAAAAATCGAAAACTCTCTTCACGCAACTCTCTTCTGTAACTCTCTCTTACTATTTAATGAAGTGACAAATTAAGATGGGGGTTTTTGGTCCACCCCACTATTCATGTTTAACCCTCTTTGATTGCATCTTGGCCAAAGTGTCTGCGTTTACATTAAAATGCACCATTCTCTCTTCTTAAAACCCATTGCAGACGATGTCTACCCCTCGCAAAGCTCTATTCTCTCTGTATTAAACATTCTCAAATCATTCTTAATGTATATGGGTTGATGTTATCTTTGTTCCTTCTTTTTCCAAAATTAAATATTCTCTCGACAGAAATACCCCACAACCTTGTTTTATTAGATTTTGTAGTAACACGGCCACCAAGTGTTTGACAAACTTTCCCACCACACCTCAAGCCCTCTCAAGCCTGTCCATTACTCATCAACCACAACCTAGCTTTATACCACCAAGACGATCAAGTCGTCTCAATACCTTACGGCTCAACAAACAATTGTAGCAACATTGTTCTCCAGCCAACCCCATTAATGCTAAAGATAGTCTAACATTACCTTCTTTTGCATATTCTCCACCATTATCCATAGATACATAGCCACCTGTAGTTCCAAGAGAATCTGACTCCTTCAACATAAAGGAGGACTAGCAACAACCAAAAGTAGGGGAAACACAGGACCCTGAACAAGTAGAGCAAAAATAGTGGAAAAAGAACAGAATATGGACGTAGACAGTGGCGAGATTCTTCCTACAACACACAACCGTAGCAAAAAAGGTAAAAATGTTGTTTTCTAGAGTAGGCTTCAACAGAAAAGTGATAAGGATCGATTCAAAATTATTTGTGATAGGTTCCTTATAAGTTTATATATGATGAAACTTTGGAAACTTTGAATATTAGTTATGAAATTAAACATTATGTGGATAAAATGGGTTGGATGCGTTACATTAATGTTCGATACCTTACATATATTGAATTGACTTAGGAATTTTATGCCAATTTTCATTTCAAATTAGTTGATCCAAATTTAAACTAGTTTGCACCTAGTATGATCGAGTGTAGGCTTATGAATTAGTGGCATTCATTTTCTGCTGCTTCATTTTGTGCAATAATGAAATTTGTGCCAAAATCTGTGGCTAAAAGTGTTGCATTTTTAAATTGTTGTTGTTATTATGTGGCTGAATTTGATCCATATGCAATGTGGTAAGAATGGTATGTTGATTTTGAGAAATATAACCCTTGCAGTTCTAGAAGTTCTTTTCTTCTTAAACCAACTTTGAAATACATGCATCGTTTTCTGGTTTACAAATTTTCTGGTCACAGCCAAACTGCTGGTAGTATCATATCAAAAGCTGAATTTTTTTTATGGTGCATAGAGAATGATGTCTCAATTAATTTGGGTATTTGGATGCTTATTCAAATGCATTCCATATTAAAAAAAGTAGAATCTAGCTTTAATCTTAGGCTCATATATCACTCAACATTCTGTTAATATTGGAGTTTTAGATGTTGATAACAATAACCTCACAGTTGCTTGTGAGATGGAACCATTGGATTGTGAGTGTTTGTATAGGATGGTACTTGTAGTTGCCGATGAAGCTGATGAATACACATTTGCCGCACTTGGACCAGCTGTATAACCTGATCCTTGTCCACATTGGTGAAGAAGAAGAACTGCAACTACAAACATCTCCATAGACACAACTTCATAACAATCAACTCTTATCACAACACATCCTTCTGCAAGTGATCCGACTATTTTAGTACTACTATAATGCATAAAGTGCAGATTGGATAGATTGGAGCACAACCAGCTCGCTTTCTTCAAACAACAGAAGTTTCAACCACCTTTTCCTCCAACACCTTCATGCATTAACAACGAATCTTCTTAAACCTTTATTTTCTTTATTTTCTTGTTTTTTTTTTCTTTTTGAGAGTACATTGAGGACAATGTAGATTAAGTGTGGGGGAGTTTGGAAACATTGAATGTTTATGTGACTGTGTGTTTTGAATTTACTATTTCTTTATTCATTTTATTTTTGATTTTTCTTTCTTTTCTGTCTTTTAAATTGCATGTGATGTGTGTTAAACCATGAAATTCTATCTTAATAGTTGGAATGAGACTAAATTGCATGTTTGAAGTCGAATTAGTCCAATTGAATAGAAGGTGAATCATACTGATCGATTAAAGTAGTCGGTTACATAAGTTTACTCAGAAATTGATGCTTGAGTGATTAGGTAATGTATAGAAGCATTATGGATTTTCAATTGAGACTATGTGAAGAATTTAAGTCATTTCATTTCTTTGTGTGTGTGATACTCCCTTAGGTGATTACCTTCAAAACTTACTCTGAACCGGTTTGAATCTATTGGATGCATGCTAGACAGAAATGATTAAGGCACTTTTTCTTTTAATCCTTGACTTAAATGGCCCACCTATCTTATTTACCCTTGCAAACCCCTTTGAGCCTTTACCACTTTTGTTTCTTAAAGAAAACACCTCATCCTAAAACATCAAACCCCATTAGCCTTACCTATTCACATGTTTAATAAAGTACTAAGTTAGCTAGTTTTGGGACTTTTGGCTATATTTTTTCTAAGACGAGTTTACGGATACTTCTACTCATAGAGCATATTGTATTTAGCTATTGTTATTGTTTATTGTTTCCTTATTATAAAAAAACAAAACAAAAAAGAAATAAAGAAAAAAGAAAAAAGAAAAAAAGAAAAAAATCAATATAGTAGCAATAATAAGTGTTGAGTAGTTAGTTATTTATATGCAATTCTCATAAATATATTTTGTTGTCCTTTTGTATATTTAGTGCTTTATGACTAATTGTCAAGAACCCCTCAAGCCCCTTTTGACCCACCTTAATCTTAGCCCCATTACAACCCCAAATAAAGCCCTTTTGATCTATTTTAGCATGTAATCACTGTAGAAGAGAATTGGTGTATTTGTAAGCCTATAGTAGTGTGATTTCCTATAGGGAGTTTTGAGTGAAACACAACCTATAAACGCTTGAGTCAAATGAGTGAATTTTATGAGGAAAATCCATTGTGAGTTTATGCTTATCTTTGAATGATAGTATCATAAGTTGAGTTTGTTTACGTGTACTTATGAAAACTAATCATGATGTGTGTAGTATCTTGACATTCAATTGGTCAAAGTTTGATTGATTGCATGCACTTAGTTTCTTTGAAGAAAATTGATAGAATTTGATCATCGTGTTTAATTTTCTAGAGGGCGAGCAAAAGGTTAGATGTGGGGGAGTTTGTTAGTTTCTTTATTTTCTATCTTTTTGTGTGTTAATATAGCATCGTAAGGCACAAACAAGATGAGAGCTCAAAACAAAAGCCAAGAGAAGTGGATCAAGAAAAACGACGCGATCAAAAGAAACACATGAATAAACACAACGTAGTTAGCTAGATGCAAGAAGCCAAACCCAATGCATGCCAAAACACACAGCTATTTGCATTTCATGCCAAGCCCAAGATGATGTATAGTCAAGATATAAACGTAACGCAGCATATGATGGGGAGCAAGGAATGATGACACACGAACACACAATAAGTAGCCAAAATGTACATGTTTGGAAGGAGGATTTCAACAGAGGCGTGAATAGTGAGGCGGTCCATCAAGGTTTAATTGTCCCATGATAGTCCCAATGCCTACGACAATCCCAATGCCTGTGACAGTTTCAAATAGAAATCAAGCCACAACAATGCCCGTGACAGTCCCAAATAGTTAGGAAAAATTATGATTCTGGGTAACCAAACTTTTATTTCTTGGTTTACAGAATCCTAGTTATTGAACTCTGAATGTTGTGAGGCTTTCGTTTTTTTATTTCAATCGATTTATTAGTCAAGTATTAATTATTTTTTAGGTCATTATTTGATTGTTTGATTTTATAGCTAGGTGCACAACTAGTTTGTGATTTTATTCAATCAATCACTAGATTAAACAGGTTGACGTTCAGTTCTTTTAATCAAAACTAGTTACTAGGATTTTTGTGTACTACGATAGGGACATGATTCTAGGAAAAATAATTGTCTAGGCTAAATATACGTCATATGTATATTATCTATTTCATCGATTTTATTGATTTGTAAAGCTATTAATTAATTAAATCTGAGATCATATCCAAGATATTGATTAATAAGGGTTAATTTGAATATATGTTTTGGTTAACTAAACATAAGAGAAAATAGGTAAAGAAATTTACCATGACAAATGCTTAACTAATAAATTGATTATTTTTATTGTCGATAATCAATGCAATTTCAATAATGAAGGAGATCGGAAACCAAGATTTGTTTCTAATGATTGTTAAATTCTCAATGTTTTGTTATTAGTTATTTTTCAATTTCATATTTCAATTAAATTCTGTTTAATTCATAATTACCCACTTTTATTGTGTAACTACTAATATCTGAATTTCTCGTGGGAACGATCCCTACTTTCTACACTACTACATTAATTTATGTTGCATGAAGTTGGTTTCTTTTTATATTTAGTTACAGGTGACAATAGTCACGAATCTCATACATTTGGCAACATCTTATCTTGCATGTCTATGCAAAAAATTCATAAAAACAATTTTTATAAAATTTAATATGGAATTTACAAGCATGCATGTTCATCAGATTTTAAGAATTTCCCAAAATTTCATACATGCGCCAAACTGAAACTAAATTCGTAATAAAAGAGTAAAAGACATTCAATGGCAATTTCCTTTGATAAAAACATAAAATAATACCTTATAAACATTTATGTGGAAGAAAATTCAAGAAACATTCTAAAATTATTACAAAACTTTCAAAATCAGCACATGCATTCATTTTTTAGAAATTCCTAGAAACCATCATATGAACAAACTAGATATAAATTCGAAATAAAATTGCAAATTACATTGAATTGCAATTTCCTTTGATAGAAACATGATATAACATCTTATAAAAATTTCTATGAAAGAAAATTAGAAAAAAATGTAGAATTTATATGAAAGTTTCCAAATCAACATGCATTTTAGTCACAACTCAGCAAGCACTTTGCATATGTTCAATACATCATCTAATACATGCATGACATTGCTCTGATACTATTGTTGGGGGATATATGGATTCATGCATCATTTGTATGAAAATGTTGTTGGATCAGAAAAAGAAAATATGCTATATTTGGAGAACCTGTAGATTTCAAAACTTTTTAGAATCTTATTAGCAGCGGAAGAAATATATCCAAATCATCATGCCAATCTATACATGATATGGTATAAGGATAATAATAAACATAAAAAAGATGAAGAGTATTACCGACTCCTTTACTACAACTTTAATTCCCTGCTTCGCTATCCTCTCCTTCTTCTTGTATCTAAAGCCTTTGCTTTTGAATCTTTTCCTTTATCAATCTATCTTCTTCTTGTTTTTTTATCCTCAACCAATTTGATTTACCTCTTGTCCTCTTAGGACAACTTG
>JAOTIZ010000002.1:5428659-5452829 GCA_027123425.1 Erythroxylum panamense | reverse complement strand
ATAATTCAAACATTAGGTTAGTCTTAGAATCAATTCTGCACTGGTTCCTTGAGAGTCGACCCGAGGTTGCATCCTGTGC
Source organism: Erythroxylum panamense (assembly GCA_027123425.1). NCBI lineage: Eukaryota > Viridiplantae > Streptophyta > Magnoliopsida > Malpighiales > Erythroxylaceae > Erythroxylum > Erythroxylum panamense. The sequence continues at coordinate 5,452,750 of JAOTIZ010000002.1, read as the reverse complement.
TGCAATCCTTGGTACAAATTTATTTGACCGGTTTCTAAGGATCAATCTTAGGATTGAAAGATAAGCCACGATCACCTGATCTCAAATCTATCTTAGAAAAGACCCTTGCCCCTTGCAACTAATCAAACAAATCGTTGATGCGTGGGAGTGGATATCTGTTCTTGATGGTGACATGGTTGAGCTTCCTATAATCCACACACATCCTTAACGATCCATCTTTCTTCTTTACAAAAAGGATCAGAGCTCCCCAAGATGAAGAGCTTGGCTTTATGAACCCTTTCTCCAATAATTCTCCCAATTGCTCCTTAAGCTCCTTCAATTCCACCGGAGTCATTCTATAAGGTAGAATCGATATTGACATTGTGTACGGAAGAAGCTCAATGGGAAATTCAATTTTCCTAGGTGCTAGTAGTCCTGGTAATTCTCGGAAAAGACATCTGGGAATTCCATGACCATAGGTATTTCTTCTAACTTCCCTCTATCTACCTTTATGTCTACCACATAGGCCAAAAATGCTTCACATCGTTTCCTTATCAGTTTTTCTACTGTTAGATCCGAAACCATTCTAGTCGGACTCGATTTTCTGTCCCCCATGAATGTCACCTTTCTGCCATTGCCAATTTCAAACTCCACAATCTTTTGTTTGCAGTCCAAGTTGGCGTTATACTTCTCTAAGGTGTTCATACCTAAAATCACATCTAATCCTTCTATCCTTAATGGCATTAGATCCACCACTAATTGGTCCCCTCCAATATGTATTTCACAGTCTCTATATACTTAACTAATAATAATACATTGACCAATTAGAGTACTTACCATCAAAGGAGTATCCAATGGGCTCAATTCTCTACCATTCATAATTCTACTTGATGAAATAAACGAATGGGTGGAACCTGTATAAACCAAAACAAAAATATCCCCATCAAATAATTTAATCATACCAGTTACGACTTCCAGAGCTGTCTCTACATCCTCCCTTGTCATAGCAAACACTCTAGCTGGTGCTTGCCCCTCGGTCTCCCTAGAGGGTTCACTTTCTTGGCCGCATCAAAACTTCTACTAACCACTTTCATTACTGTCCTGTGTCCCACCGTCTCAGCCCTCGTTGAAGCTTGCATCTAACTTCTCTCATGTCTTGTATTTTGAGGGAACTCTCTTATTGTTGCGATCTAAACAAAACAATATAAATTAAATTATATCTAGACCAATTAGAGGCAAGTGCACCTCGTCTACAAGTAATATAAAACGATAAGAATGTGGTATCGTACCCAAGGGAAATTCCAACACGTAAGACAATTAAATTAAATGATGAAAAATTACTTGGACGATCAAGAATTGATTGATTTGAAAATAAAATAAAATAAAGTAAGCAAATCAAGGAAATATGAAAATTGCAAGGTATGAATTAAAACAAGTAGATTTAATCAAATGACAGAAATCGGTTAACGTATTCGATTTCAATTGGATTGGACATTAAAAAAAATTATAACGGTGGATTGATTTAGGAAATACTTCACTTCAACAAGTTAAACCCAATGTTCATGGGTATTCTCTTCCCTTCTAAATCTAAGTCACTCACTTAGTTCATAGATAATTTGGAATAAAAGGCGTTAAATACAAGAGGCCTAAAATAAAGTTCGTTAATCGTAGGTATCCTCACATAAGATCCTAAGGTTAGTCTACACTTTAGTCTCAAATATGTTGCTTGATTAATTTTCCATCAAATTAAATCCCATTGGTTATGGAATTCAATCATCTAAGGTCTTAATCTTGGTGATCAAGCTAAATTATGACTAAATATGCATTCATTCAAGCAATTTATGTTACATTGATTAAATCCACACAATTAAAATAAATAAGGAATAAAAAAATTAAAATTAAAAACACCCAATGTTTAATTTCTCCCGCTGTTGTATTTTCTCTCACGCAACTGATCCCTTCTATTCGTGCACAGCTACTGCAGTCTTCTTTGCTCCATTCTGCCACCAACCTATGCTTCCTCTTCTATCCTATAATTTGATGTCACAAATAAAATTGTGATTTGGTCCACACACATTCACTTCATGCACCTCACTCTCTTTCAGCATAACCATGTTTTTGCTCCAACTTCCTATGTACGGCAGCTTTCTTTTTTCTCTTCTTCTTTATGTGCCACCAGCTGTTTCCTTCCTTGCCACCAGCTACTTCCTATGAGTGGAGAGTATGTTGAGTTTTTTTCCACCAGGTGTTATTTCAACTAGGTTGTGCCACCAGCTACCAACTTTGCTTCAATGTAGCTTCAACATTTTTGCTTCAACATCTCCTTGTTGCAACTCACGTACAACACTGCCAACTCTACTCTCCTTCACCACGCACACACACCACTTATGTGTTTTTTTCTCACATCCCAGCACCACACCCGTAGACATCTTCCTTCATTTCATGTCCCTCAACTCACGAATTACCACCTTTCTTCACTACACCAGCTGTCTTCTTTCTTCGTGATTCTAGGAGAGATTTTGGCCACCTTTCATGCACGTGTTGTTAGCTTCGTTCTCCTCTTTTCATGCCCACTAACTTCTCTTTGTTTCATGCAAACTCATACTATCACTATTCATTTTTGGGACAATTAAATGTGAAAGGTTTTGATCTACTTTCACTGTTCATATGTATGCTGCCGCCCTTGATTCTTTTGTTTCCTCTCCATTTAATGTCTACCAGGCAAACTCATGCTTTTTTTTGTCTCTTATGTATTACATATCCATCAGCTCATGCCCTTCACTCATGCTTACGTCCTCTGTCTTCATGTCTTCATTTTTTAATATGGTTTTTGATCTAATACCTTGTTCACGCACACTAATCTCTCCACTGCCAGCTATTTTGTTTTTTTTCTCCTTTTGTCACCACCCATCAACTCTTCTCTGTATTGACTTTCTTCTACGTTGTGTCCCAACTTTATATTCTTTTTCTGCGTATATTTTTATTCCTCCGGGTGTCCTCCTTCACGTAAAACCCTCATTCTTTTTATCTTCCAAAAATGTTAAATGGACAAGAGTTTAACAAATTATGTACCTAAAATTAATATAAAAATGCCCATTAACACTTGCCATGTGTCCTTTCTCCTTACAATTGAAGCATGTTCTAGTCAATCGGTAACATTCCCCTCTATGAAACCTTTCGCAGTGTTCACATTTGGGAATGAGTGGCATATCCCCATCTCCTCTCCTGCTGCCTTTAGCCATTGAGGCTTGACGTGAGGCAGATTTCATCTGTCTAGCCCTGTTTGCTCCACTACTCCTCTCCTCAGGCTGTGTAGGGAAGGTCCTGACACTCCTCTCTGACATAGGAGTACCGCCTCCCATTTTAAACTGTTCTCTCCCTTTCCTCTTTCTATTCACCGCACTCTTGATGTTCTCCACATTTTCCACTCTCAATGCTGCTTCAACTAGCTGTTGGAAATCGCAAAAATTCTATACCACCACTTTCTCTCTAATGGCTAAGTGCATTCCTGCTTCAAACCTTTGGCACCTAGCTGCTTCACTCATTATTAATTCAGCTGCATATTGGGTCAATTGTGTACATCGACGCTCATATTTGCTCACCGTCATCTCCCTCTAGGTGAGGCTCAAAAACTCTCTCTGCTTTTGCTGGATGTACACTTCAGGAAAATACTTCTTCTTATAAACATTCACGAAGTCCTTCCAAGCTAACCCTGATGGCTTCATCTGACTTCCTAGTACACTCTCCCACTAATGCAAAGCATCCCTTTGTAGCAAACTCGCAGCATATTCAACCTTCTCATCATCTTCACAATCCATCTGCTCCAATATCTGTTCCGTCTTTCTCAGCCATGTCTAAGCTTCCTTGGGATCAGTAGTCCCCGTAAAAGTCCACTGCTTCGCACTTCCTCAACTTGTCAAACTACTTCCCCTTCTTAACCGAGCCCAAAGTAAAAGATTGTGAAATCTGTCCTATAGTTTGGACAAACGCATGAGTGAAGGCTTGGATCTAAGGTAGGCACTTGTTCTGACAGAATAGGCGACTCCCGTGTCTGTGAGCGAGAGGGCCCAATACTTTGCCCTACAGAAGCCTCAGTATCTCCTGATGCTCTAGACTCATCCGTGCCCTCCTTTCTTAGTAGAGGGTTAGGTGCAACTGATCCTTGCAATATTCCTCGTGTCACTAGCAATTAGCTTACATTTTATTCCTACGTGTATGTATGAAATGCATGTCATTTAATACAATTAATCAATTTGAAAATGCAAACAATTAATCACATAGCATAACAATTCGTCCTACTATGCATTCTAAGCCTAAGAAAAATCAAAGCTTTGATACCACAAGATGTTGGACCCCATTCCCAGAGCCCAACTATCATTCCGAAGTCAAAAAGCCTGAGCGGGTTTACTAGTAGGGTTATTCCAATGAACCCTCACTTTGCCATCATCTCATGAGGGTGGCTTGCCCACAGTAGCCAATCACCCACATCATAATTAACTTCTTCAAGACAATTGTAGCTTTATGTCTTTAGTTTATTTTGAAACAAGAACCATCTCATTCGGAGCTCTATAGCTCAATATATACTTAAAAATCCAAAGTATGTTTATAACCTAATTATGCCCTTCCAACCGATCGCTCATTTTCCATCCGTCAATCTTTATCAAATCGACCCCAAAAGCTACAAATTTTTATTTATATATTTGAAAATGTGTCAGGAATCTATTTCTTTAAGAATCACATAGTTTGGAGGTCGGTTTATGAAGTTATGGTCAAAAGAATCAACCATGCTCATGTCCTCAATCACGTTGTACCTATCTTGGAAAAATTGGCAAAACTTTCGCTAGAGATATCATAATAATGTATTATTTAAATGATTTCAAAGAGGACTTCTAGATCTACAACTTTTGTGAAGAACTAGAAAAGAGATTTTGTCATTTTGAGGGTCAAAATATGGGTCGTGTGAAACTACATAAGTTGACCGTGTAACCTTCGGGTCTGGAAATTTTTCTGCATTAGGAATACACAGCCAGTATGAATATACACGGTCTGATCGTGTAACCTTGGGGTGTAATGAAAATTTTCACCCTCCAAGACCCCTCCAATGGATCCTAACTCCATTTTAACATCCCTTTTACTCATAATCTCCTCAAATCCACCTCTTCTAGTGCAATATCACTTCAATCTCCATAGTTGTTCCATATATACATCCTTTGCAACACCCTAACTTGTAATGGTCATAACTCTCAACTCTGATATCCAAAATTTGCTTACTTTATACCATTAGAAAGCTAGAAAGGCAAACTACAACTTTCATACAGATAACTTGGGCTAATTTTACCTAGATTGATGAAGTTTTTTTTTTGAATTCAGAAGACAATCTCTCCACCTATGAAAGCTTGCAAAATGTAATATCTCTTTATATCAATCCAACTACTAAGTACTTCTGAATCTCACCTCAATGATTCATCACATGCAATCCTTCCAACTCTAACATGTGATTTTAATACTAAAAACAATTTGCAGTCTCAACAAAGGAAAAGATGCACATACACATTCCATTATACTCAACATTTAAAATAACATAATCATACACAAAAAGAAACTTCTCAATTTCTCATCCTTATTTCTAAACAAAGTAAATGTTGGAACAAGCTTCACTTACATATCAACATACACATCAAACTTAATACAAAATACAAAAGGATGATCATGTTTGATATGCCTATAAAGCTATCCAAAATAGTCACTAGCTTAGTACAAAATATTTCCAGGTATATTGGAGTTTCGAATGCCTTGCAAGTCGCTAATCTTCTCGATTTACACTTGAGGAGGAAAAGTTATGGGTTGAGCTACACAGCTCAGTAGCTAATATATTTATAGCCATTGGCAATAACCCATACAATCAAACATATATGAATATTCATATAGGCATACATATCTTGTCTTAATCCAGCAATGAAATTTCAGCATTCATAATTCCAATTCACATCTCATAATTCAACACACAATCACATAGAACATATTGGATGTAATTTATCATCAAAGTACAACACTAAAATTGCATCATAACTTGACATAAAAATGCAAATACATAAACAATTGACTCGAGGGTTTTGTAAAACAAAACATAGAAACCGAAGTTTACGCTATGAATGAAACCAGACCACTTTTCCTATCTCGTGTGCTATAAGCGAGCAGCCGGGGGAAGGCTTTATGTTGACGTGCACATGACTACAAAAGGTTCTACTCTAGCCCAAACACAATCAATCTTTGATATTCAATTCAACCAATCACAAATTCATATTCTCATGCTTTTCTTCTTTCCATTTAAATCAAAATGCCATGATACAATTCCAAGGCATAGCATGATCATACTCACAATTCAATCATATCAAAATGCCGTACATCTTTCAATGCATAACATAAAACACATCATAATGCATTTTCCACATCATTGCAATTCACAATTTGACAATTCAAGCATATACACACACACATAGACACATTGCCCATTTATACAATGACCATAAACATTTTACCCACCTTATAACACTTGAAAATCCAAACTCAAATTGGCCCTTCCCCTTGCTCTTGGGTAGGATTTTCTCGATTTCCTAAAACAAACCAATTTTTCATTAAATTTCAATTCAATAAAACCCCTAAAACTTCAAAATCACAATAAATGAAACAATTGCTAAATTGGTTTGGCATTAACTTACTCATAGTCTATCTAGGTTAGAAAAGCCAAAACCTAGTTTAGAAACCCTAAACATCAATTGGGTCTCTCAATCACCTTCTTCCTCCATTCATTCCCATCACAAAAACCTATTTTTTTCTACTTCCTTTTTCAAGCCAAACAAGAAGAAAATAACATGGAGCTTACCTTCACAAGATGATTCTTCTTCTTTTCCTTCTCTCTTCTCCCACGATTTTTCTTCTTTTTTTTCTCTCCCACGTTTTTCTCTCTTCCTCTCTTCTCTTCAACGACTTTCTCTATTCTCTTCTTCTCTTTCTTATTTCAAGTCTCATCTTTAGCCAACTCTTCCAAAATTGCCCCTCACTTACTTACCTTTTCTAATTCTGCCCCTCCTTTCATTTAATCCATCTACTAACTCCTTTAATCTTCTCAATACCATACTCTAATTTAATTCTAACATGCCCATTCAAAATTCTAATTTCTACTTAGGCCCACTAAATTAATGACTCAATTCTAAAAAATAAATAATTAAACAAACAAACAAAACATAAGTAAATAATTAAACAAATAATAAGTAATTTAGTAAAATTTTCAGGATCCAACAAAAATGACCTATTGACTGCTCTGAATGTGATATGTGAAGTAAGTGATATGTGATGCTACATGATAAATGAAATGATGTAAATTATATGAATGTATGATGTGATGTATTATATGATTTGAGTGAACCATTGAGGTGGTTAACTCATTGAATTCGCAAAACTCACCAAAATTGCAACATTATTTTTCAGGCTCAGAGGAGTTATCCTGTTAGGTAAACATGAGTCTAGCCATTGCATTAGAGTAAGAGATAAAGGTCAGAATCAATTTGCGCCTGTATATGTATTTCATTATTTTGTATCAAAATGTGTGTTCACAAATACTGTATAATGTATATATGAATAATTTTGTAATGTAATGACATTATCACTAAAATATTTTGTATCTAAAATAGGCCCCAGTAACTAGTGAAATTCTGATGAGTTGTATAATGATTGTAACTCTTGTGATTGAAAATGCTTATGAATAAAACGGGCCAAAATTGATTATTGATTTTCTGCATATACGTGCGATATTTTTTAAAAAAATTTATAATGAGTTCGATTATTGATTGTTCTAGCATGTCACCCTTACGGGTTAGGTACTCGGACATCAGTCAAATGTCGGATACGTGTCTTGCGAGAGTGGGGTGCTATAGTGAGCTAGTATGAAATAGTTTGGGGGAACAAAACTATCCCAAAGGTAGCTCTAATCCTCTAGATGTCCATTAAACGACAACTACCCATATAGGATAGACCCAATAGATATATGATGTTCCCTAATAGGTGTACATTGTGAAAAAAAGACAGTGAATCGATAAGAGTCATATGCTATTCATTTATCAGTACACAAATGTTATATGAAAAGATCTAGCAGGTAAATATGGGGCTTAAGACCTACCAGATTGATGGCAAGATGTTAACAGTTGGAGAGTGCAATTGATGCGAATATAGAACAATAGCAAAGCATGAATATATAGAGTGGGGTTGGCTTACCTGGATATAGGTATTTAGGAGGAGGGAACCAAAGAATATTCTCTGAAAGGGCCTTGTTTTAGACGTCACTTGGGATGGCCATCAACGATAACATTAGAATGGATATTGTAACATTTTTAGAATACAAAGAACTGCATAATGAGATTAAACAAGCGTAGAGAATAACTTGAATCAAAATTTTTATGAAATAAATCAAATAAGACTCACCTGATTCTGAATCCAACCAACTGAGTAACGATTTCTTTACAACTTGGTTGAACACTGCTTACCTATAGTAGCGCAATCCAATGGTGGAGAGAAGGTAGTCCCTAAAGACATGAGAATATCCAAGCCCTAATCGGGTAATGATGTTTTTTACTATTCTCTCGTGTTTGTAAGGAGAAATGTTGTATAACATCGTTGTTCTTGTTTTTGTTTTTTGTCATTTTATGGAAACGGTAACATATTGTACCATATCTCTATTTTTCATAGCTTTAATGAAAATTTTAATTTTCTAAAAAAAAGTTATTACATTTATTGTTAATATTGAGTTTGTTAGATACTTATAAACACCAAAATTTTATACATTCGTTACTTTTAGTTCCTAATTTTCGTTATGTGAACATGTTGGAAGTTTCTTTCCTTGTTGGTCAGGTGTGAATAGCTTGACCCAGTAATTAAAATTAGAAATTTTATTTCACCGTTGTTTCGGCTTATGAGTTGATTGAAGGTTTGGGTCGTAGTCATACCAGTGGGTTATGGGACTTTGTTTGAAAATGGCCCGATCCTTAATGAATTAGATCATTTTTATGGTTGTTAGGGCGGGACTGCTTACTCACTAATCAGCAGCAAGTTCTGCATCATCTAGCTACTGATGGGGTGTGCAAATGTTGTGGTATGGAGGAATCTTCCATACATGTGATTAGAGACTGTAGACGAGTAAAGGATATATGGATTGCCTTTCCCTTAAATGTTCCCCAAGGGGATTTCTTCCAGCTAGATAGACATGCTTGGATGCAAAGGCATCTACAACGTCATACTCAAGTCTATGAATGCGATTGGTCCCTTATTTTTGGAACAACATGTTGGCTTGTATGGATGTGGCGCAATAAATGCTTGTTTGAAGAACAATTTGTATGGCCAAACAATGGTCTTAACATCATCCAAGATTATGTTGTTCAATTTATTGCAGCTAAAGAGGTGCAAATTTGAGTGTTAAATCTGGCTACTCTGCACTCTAAACAATTCCTTTCTATGTGAAGGGTGGATGAAGCTTAACACTGATGGCTCTTCTAAGAGAACTGGGCATCAAGCTACTACTACTGAGGTTATAAGAGATCATACTGGGGCTTAGTTAGGGGTTTTTGTTCATAATATAGGCTCTTGTCTGCCCTTGAGACAGAGCTATGGGGCATTTATTCGGGCCTTCTCTTGGCCTGGGACTTAGGATATCGGTGTGTGGAATTAAATTCGGACTCTTTAATTGTCATCAATATATTATCAGACTCAATAGGGAGGAGTAGGATGCATTGCTCCTTAGTTCAGGCTATCATATTACTATTAGAGCATAATTGGGTAGTAAAGTTGCGATATGCATCTCGCAAAGGGAATCAATGTGCAAACTGGTTGGCTAAATCTACCAGCCTCCATCAGTTTGAGACTCTGTTCCTTTTGACGGCTCCGTCCGTTGTTTCACCCTACTGTTTCAAGATATAACTATTGATTCGGTCAGAGGCGTAGTTAGTAATTAGGCTCTTCTTATCCGTTATATGAAAAAAAAACATATAAATTTTAGGGGATTCCGAAACATTAGTAACTGGATTAGACAACACAGAGTACAGATAACGTCTTTTATTGCTGTCTTTAAAAAAAAAATCTTAATGACCGTGATTGTAAGTACTATGTATTTCACTTATACATAAAATAAGGTTAGATTAAGTGCAGTCAAATCGAATATTACTTCGAATAAGAATCCGATTCTTTTTCTATTTTCAGAATAGTGAGTGAAGTTGTTAGACCTACCCGGGTTAAAATTGGGAAAAACGGTCTCAAAGTCGTTGCCTATAAATCTGGTAAAATAAATTATGATTTATTAGTGCAAAACAATGTTTTGTATTTTCATACAGAACATGGAATCTGCATTATTGAGAGTTGTGAGAGCTACAGGCCGCAAGTAAAGCCAAGATTGAACACGTAAGGGATGACTTAAGCCAAGTGGAGACGGATATCGGCGATGATAAGCACGGAAGGGTGTACGACATGATGTCTTATCATATCTTTATTGTCACGTACTCGTACTTCACAAAATGGAGCCACCCTCCAACTCTCGATATCGCGAGGTTTTCATATATTATATTTGCAATTCTTTCTATTGTCCGTTAGCCTTTCTGATTCCGAGAGGCCGATTACTGAAGGACCAAACACTTTGTTAGGTCACATCAAAATAGCCAAGTTTGGTTTGATGAAAGATAAAATATAAATAATCCTCTCCTCCCAAAATTCGTCTTATGGAATGCAACATTAAGGACTTGCGTGTATTACATTCCTTAGCATACAAAAATCAGTCACATCAAATCTTACGAGAATCTTCAGAAAATATGATTGAATTATAGGACTCTTAAAGCTACTTTTATTTGTTTTAATTTTTAAATGTGTGATGCATACCTAAAGGTGACAACATGCTAAGGTTGGATAGCTCCAAATTCGACTTAGTTTTGTTTAGCCTATTTTTTAAATTTAAATATGAAAACGAGGCCTTGAGGTACGTTATAAATGGACTTATTGAGCCCAAAAAAAATTTTTTTGATGTTAGTTGCCAACTCTAATTAACTTTGTTTGCGACTTTTTAAATATTATCATTATATATTTAGTCCGAAGTTTCGTAATAAAACGAAATTTAGGAAAGTTTGATAATACATAATTTTATCCATACATAATAAAGAAGCTGTTTTAAATGTGTAACCTACCATTTTGGAGTAGAATTTGAAATTATAAGATGATATTAAACTTTAAACTTATAAAAATTTCCGTTGTAATTAACCGTCTTTAAAAAATAAAATATTTAGATTTTGTGAACAGTGTATAGGTTTTATTATTGCATGATGTGAGAAATTCGTAGATAAACTTAGTTAAACTAAACTTATATTTAATTTTAAAATTTCTCATTAAATTAACATGTCAAAACATTAAAAACAAGAAATTATTTAATTTTAATTAAAGTTTATTAATTTTTAATTTATGTTGTATTAAATGCATAATAATCTTATAAACTATACTTTAGCATGTTAACATATTATATAATTATAAGTAACATATTATATAATTATAAGTAAAATAGAAAGTAAAATATCTATTTAGGTCTTCCTTTTTTCTAAAAAGGAAAAAGAAAGGTGTGGTTGTATAATTAGAAAGAAAGGAGTAGGCAAAGAAGGTATGGTTTTAAAATGGGACACGCGGCTTAAAATGTACTCTCTCAGAAAGGTGGTTGGAAGTCTCGTGGGCCTCGATAACCCAATAATTTATTGAGGAAGGATATGTCCAAGTTATCACATGTGCTTGTCGTTCGTATTAATGTCAATCGTCAATTTCCAGCCTCAGCTCGCATCTAACGGCTCCTGTAAGTTGTTATCTTAGAAATGCCACATCTGATCATCACTCCAACCTGAGTAATAACATCATTAGAACCACCACCATTAATCATATACATTATAAAAAGTAGCTGAGTAATGGAAACTTTACTAAACTGGGAAACAGATAATGATGCTTAACTAAGAGTTTCCGAGTTTGATCTTTATTTTTAAAAATGCAGTAAACTTCTGGGTTATCGATAGCTTTCGTAAGGGATGTATTAATATTTCGAAGGGAAATTAGTCACCGATTTCGACTTAATCGACACTTCTTGGGGAAAAAAAAAAGAGTTTGGCAACAAAATAATATATATGAACGTCGTTCTAATTATTAAACAAGAGTCAAAACTATATATTATTTTATAGATAAGAAAATCACACGTAAACGTAAAAGGAATAAGGGTACAGTTGTGTGATCAGTACAGAGATTATTCCACAGGTCCTAAGATAAAAGAATCCGAATTGGCATGGAAGAGTGCGTAGGTTTTGATTTTTTCTGGTGTTCACGGGGTAAGCACTAAGCCGTGTAGCATCCGCGTAATGATTTGATTCGTTAGTTCGGACGGTCGCTTACGCTCACAACGCTTACGCTCACAACGCTTACGTTTGTTTGTTGTCTATTTACTCCTCGTCTCTTCTCTGCCTGACTCTTCCAACATTCTCCACCATAACTTCTTCGCTCTCTCTCTCTCTCTCTCTCTCATTCTGCGGAATCTAATATAAATTTGGTTCCATTTTCCTCAAAACTTTATTCTCGACTGCAAGGACAAGATCGATTCGGGTTATTGTGCAACAACGAAAGTGGACACTCCAGGTAGGTTTAGCCTAACGTTTTATGCTGTCTTGTGTTGTTGCAGCGAAAAAAGGCTCTATATAATTCTCATCAGTTTCGTTTGCTAACTGTGAAACATCGTAAAGGGTTCATCTTTTTCTCCAGAGGTTTCGACCCAAATTTTGGTTTCTGGAAAACTAAGTCTAGAATGCTTCTTGTCTTTGTCCTCAAACCGTATTGATGTTATTGGGAAATTGTTACGCTTCGTTAGGTTTCCTAGTAGATCAATGGGGACCTCAGAAAATCCCCTTTGTTCGTGAAACTCTCGTCTTTTTCGATTTAAACAAATCCATCTTCCTTGTAATTATTTGGATCCTTATGGTTGTTTGAATATGCGCCAGGGGAGGTTTTGCAGAATAGTTTCTTTGAAGCTTCTCGAGAGGAGCTGCTGTTCATACAACTCTGGCCGTCATTGTGTTGATTCGTAGATGTACCGGAACAGACATCGGTCATTCGTTTTCCGGTCCGCAGGCATCATCATCATCTTCATGTTACTGCACTCAGTCTTTGGTTTGGGGTCTTCCCATTGATTACGGCTAACTTTTAGTCCACAATCTTATATGTAATCCCTACTTCTCAATATTGTTCTCTGTACCCATTCAATTGGCATTTCCTTAGACATGTAACCACCAGCAGCACGGATTTATCTGCGAAAAGGTAAAAGAATTGGGGAAATAGTAAGTTCAAGGGATTAAACAACGCCTCTGCTGACGAATTTTGAATAATTCCTCCTTTTAAGATGGCAAGATACAGCTGCTGCCTTTGGCTGCCTGGGAGAAAGAAGGAAAAGATGGTGAGAACTAATTGGATTTAGACTATTGACGTATTATGATTTTGAAAATTGCAATTTCTTGTTATCTGCTTATTCTTAATTTCTCCTTTGTGTGATTTTAGGTTGGTGACCAGTTGTTCGATAAAGTTGATGACTTCAACAAGGCTCTGAAGTCCCTTAAAGTCGGGCCTGAATACCCAGTAACACCTTTAAAGATTGAGGAGTTGAAAACACTGACAGCATCTGCTTTGCCAGCATCGGATGATATGCCCAACCAGTTTGCATGTGCTGGGGAGATGAGCCGCAAGACTCTCAAGAGGGATGACGCTTCTGAGGTGGCATATGAAGGAGAAGATGAGCATGAAGAAAATGTCTCACTGAGGAGGGATGTGTCTGATCCGGACCTCCAATCTTTCAAGGGTGATTCAAGTGGATGTGAACTTAGTGCTGATAGGAGGGTGGCCTCCTTTAATTCTTTTGCCTCTGAGTTTACTGAACAAAATGCAAACAAATCTGAAAAGAATCACGAGGGTATCATTGACGTGATCCAAAGTGGACATGTTAGTGATCCTGGTATTACTAAGGGAAGATTCTGCGATTCACCCAAGCTCAAGCGTTCCTGCTCTAATCTGGAAACAAGCAAAATGCTGAAAGTAATTGCAGAGGTGCTACCACCTTCAAAGTTGCTCCTTTATGGGGAATCAAATGAACAATCAGAGAAGTGGAGGACTCCAGGCAGCCCTGCATCTGTAAGAAGCCATTGCAGCGCTGACAAAGTAATATTAAGGAAGCATTCTTCAAGCCAAGTCCTACCTTCCAGGAGTAGAAAGCTGTGGTGGAAATTGTTCCTTTGGAGCCACAGAAATCTACATAAAGTGACTGCAAAACAGCAGCAGCAGCCACAATTTGTAGGTACAGATTTGAACCAGAAAGGTGGATACCACTCAGATACAGTTGAACCAAACCAAGCTATGATGTTGAGCAGAACACAATCACCCGAGTCACTTATAGGAGAATCCTTGAACAAGGAACCCTACAGAAATGGAGAAATGGAAGAAAGTTGGAGAGGTATTGGGGATTCATTTTCTGGTTTCTGGCCCCAGAACCGGTGGGTTGCTTTCCCAACAGAATCTACGTCCTACTCTAGAGTTGATGAATGGGTTAAAGATCTTGAGACTCAAATGCCACCATCTGATGATGATGTTGATGATGACAATGATGGTACTGGCACTGATGAGGGCATCATCTTCCCACCCTCTCCTTTGAAAGACAAATCACCACTGAAAAGCACAGCTGCAATTATCCGATCTCCAGATAATAATTTATCTGAGGATATTCTAATTGCTAACAGTGTGATCCAGTCCCTGAATTCTTCCACAACTGCGGCACATATCTCCGCTATTGGGTTAAAAGCCACTCCCATCATGTCACACTTCCTTAGTCTTCGATCTGTGGACCTATCTAATAACTCCATAGGTATGCTTCTAGCAAAAGCAGAAACACAATCTGGCTGAAGTCACATTTTATCTTAGGAATGAAAGTTACTTATTGGTACTAACAGAGCTGCCTGTTTGCTTTGTCCTTTTTTTTGCAGTCTGCATAACCCCAGGATCATTGCCAAAGGGCCTTCATGTACTAAACTTGTCAAGAAATAAGATTAGCACTATTGAAGGACTTAGAGAACTAACTAGGTTGCGAGTGCTTGATCTCAGTTATAATCGCATGTCTCGAATTGGGCAAGGTATCATTGATGTCAGTCCTTTCTCTATATGATTTTCATGTTTTCCCTGACACTGAAAACTTTCAATTTCTCTGGTATAATGATTCTTGGATGTTTGTTATGTCAGGGCTATCAAACTGCACAATGATAAAGGAACTTTCGCTCGCTGGTAATAAAATTAGTAATGTTGAGGGACTGCATAGGCTCCTAAAGCTTACGGTCTTGGACCTTAGCTTTAACAAGATTACGACTGCTAAAGCTTTAGGCCAGCTCGTTGCCAACTATCACTCTCTGCAAGCTCTAAATCTGTCGGGAAATCCTATTCAGACCAACATTGGTGATGATCACCTTCACAAAGCAGTTTGTAGTCTTCTTCCGAAGGTTGTGTACTTGAACAAGCAGCCCATCAAATCACAGAGAGCACGGGAGGTTGTCACAGACAGTGTTGCCAAAGCAGCGCTGGGGAACAGGTATAACTCTCGTAGAAATGCAGCAAGGAGAGTTGGCAGCAGTGGCTCACCCTCGAGCGGTCATCGGAGCAGTGCTAGTGTTTCACACAGATCAAGCAGGAATAGATCCAAAAACCGAACCAGTTATCCAAAGGCAACACGATCTTTACTTGCCCCTTCATCCCGTTGAAATATTTCCCCATCCAGTAGTCATAGCTCTTGGTAAGTGTTTTGCTTGCAACCTTTATCATCACACTTGTGGTATTCCTTGGGACATTCCTCTCGTATGTTTTTTATCTTGTTTGGATTCTTGTAAGCAGTGGTTTCGATATAATGTATTAGCATTTGCCTCGCAAGTATAAATCTGGGAATTATAGTGTTAGGCCACCATAGCCTCCTCGTGGAATTGATGCGAGCGATGCTTTTTCTTTCTAATGGTTTTAAAAGATTTGATTCATGTAGTAACTATGTTGTTAAAAACAACATTTATTTTATTGTATGGTACAAGTCCCTGTCAGTTTCTTCAAAATGCTCAATCCATAAAAATAGATTACAGAGTGGTCATGGCCGATCAAAGGAACCTCAAAGACCAATCCCAGCGATTAGATTTCAGTCCCACCCAGTAATGTTGCTCATGTACAATACAAAATGATCAAATCATCTAGACCTTGGTGAAATCGAAGAAGTTCATATGCCCAGCACTTTTCATCCACTACAGTTCTCTTTTCTTCATTTCGGCAAACTTATACAGCTTTTCATTAAAAACCACCTGTGGGTCCTTGTGAATCAAATACCCATTCTCATCACGCCCATCCTTCAAGAACACAACCCAGTTCATCTCCGTCCCAGCAAGATAAAAAATTCGAGGCTGCTTCTTAAGCATATCGTAAGTATGCTTGGTCAACGAAAACTCCTCCTTAAACTCTACAATATGATGTATAGAAGCCCTCTTCTCCAAAGTCAAGCTCAAGAACTCATGCAGAACTCCAACTCTATACTTCTCGGCGTCCAGGCTCCAGACATCCAGCTTATGCCCATCACTATATGGTGACACCAACGGCAAAGTATTCAACAAATTCAACCTCCTCGTATCATCATATTCCAAATCCAAATCTTTGGCATGCTTGACCCCAAACTTAAATGCCCTTTTAACCTTATCCTCATTAACCATGAACTCTTTCTCCAACTCACTCACTGCTAACTTCGATTCCCAATTCACCAGTTCCAAAACCCTCTTCCCATCGCTCTCGACAGCAATCCGAAAGTAATCAGGATACTTAACGACTCTATCCCTAAAATCATCGGGAATCCCGAACAACGATCGACAATGGTGAATCTTACTCAAAGGGATCTTCTTGTCCTTAGACATCATCAACAACTTACGAACCTTAGTGACACGATCAACCTCCATAGAATCCATAATCCCCCTCTCTTCATCAAGCAAGTCTTCCATGAGATCAGTGAAGCCTACCCACATCTTGTTGTCGGAGTGTCGGTAGGTCTGGAAAAGGAGAGGGTGTCGGTCAATGGAGCGAGCGACCTTGCGGCCCCGGGGGAAGCCGAGCTCGCGGTGCAGCTTGCCGGCGTCGTCGAGGCGGAGGACGTGTTCGGGCTGTTGGGAGAGGAAAATTTTGGACTTGGCGAGGAAACGGAAGTAGGAGTCGAGTTCGACGAGGGACTCGAAGTGGGCATTGCGGGTTGATGGATGTTGGACGGGTTTGGTGCGCGGAGAGTCGGGCTTTTTCCGTTTCTTGCGGAATTTTTTGGGGAGTTTGGTGATGAGGAAAGAAGTGGAGAATGGGTAAGTTGGGTTTTGGAAGAGGGATGGGGTTAGGCATAGGGTTTTGGAGTTAATGAATTTGGAGAGGTAAAAGCGCGAAGCCATGAGAGTTTGGCTTGGAGGTGAAGCGTTGAACTTTGTGATTCTTATATTTATAGCCCGTACGTGTGTTAAATGGGAAGTTGCCCAAATACCAACACCAGCGTTTTACTGCACAACCTGGAACAGCAAAGACAGTGTGACCCAGGTAAGTTTCTGAATGAATTTCACGGAAGTCGCATCACGTAATGGTACTCTCTCATTTACAAGTGCAAGAGAACCCAGAAAACCTTGTACAGTAGAAAAAAATGTTTGGAGGGCGGCAGGAAGAACTCTACTGGCATTTTCCTTTATAGAGCACCAGACCAAAATTCACCACTTTGGATTGCAGAGATCAGATTCGTGCAGTACTAATTTAGCTAGAAGCATTTGCAACAACTGTAACAAACTGACAAGGCTAAGAATAAAAGAGTGAATTTGACAGGTGATAAAGATTCTATATAATACATGAAATAGGAACTTGCTTATTCTGTAACCATTTTCACAATCTTAATCTTGAGGTTGTATAGTTATAGTTTGAGAACAAATGGAACGTCAAAACTGGAAAATCTAATGCTGTACTTCTTGCTTGCTGCCTGCCTCGACCGAGTAATTACATGACCCTCCCCGAAGCCTTACGGTTACGGAGGAACTCTGTGGTTGTTTCCACCAGAATACACGTTGTTCGCTCTTCTCTGTTCTCTGCTTTCGTCTTTAGTTCTTTCTATGGCTGAGTTTTATGAACATTAATTAACTTAACAAAATGAATAAGAATAAATATGAACCTCCTTCAGAAATCAGCTTGCTTGTTTCTTGAAGAAAGGTTTTTGACAGATGAGGAGTTTTTCGTCACTGTCACTATCAATTTCTATAGCGCGGGCTTCCCACTTCAACCGAGTGGCTAGAGCTCTTGCCGATTCAATGAGCGGTATTGTGTCACGAACTATTACCCAGCCCTGCACCAAACATCAACATCAGTGAAAAACAACGTGAACCACATCTTTATGAATATCTGCATGTGAACGACATCAATGGAAACCTCGTCTACTAAATATTTGAAGAGGGCTCTTTAGACGGTGAACTTGAATGAAATAATGAAAGAACTGGTCGAAGCACAGTAGTTTTAAGTTTAGAGTATCCAATTTCATCAAAACTGGGTAAAGGGAAGTATATAACAAACTTCTTTAACGCAGCAACACCACTTAAGTAAAGCCTAGCACCATGGAAAATAAATGTTTGCTTAAGTACAACACTGCACTACATACTACCTAGCAAGGTTCTCAGGGAAGATCTAATATATTCTGTAGATCTTATTCTAGCATCATTTTAAGTGATCAAGGAAAACCGTAATATCCACCCAGAATTAAGCATCTAGAACGCAAATCTAGCAAGAAAAATAATTTAAATTCTAATACTGCTGCAACTCATATATGTAATCATAGTAGATGGTTTGTAACATAAAAAATGAACATCTGCATTCCATATATGAAGCTCATAACAACTCAAATTTCCCCAACACTAGCAGCAAGTGTAAGAGATAAAAAGAATTTAGAAGTGGACATTTTTGAGTCAGGTACCTCGGGTCGAAGTAGTCGATCAATCTCAGCGAATATATCCAGAGTGCTGCACCTGCGCTGCTGCCCAGTTTCAAGGGACAGTAAGCCTTGCATATGCACCAAATCATAAGTTCTAGGGTATGTTGGGAATGCTTCACACCTGAAATAGAAGTATTTAATACAAAATTAAACAATATAGTACAATAATGAAAGCATAAATTGGTTACATGCACAAATATGAATGTATGAAGGAATTATTCAATCGTGACATCTATTTTATATAATCCTAGCTCACAGTTGAGCACACCCAAATATTATCCTCTTTTACGACCTTCATGTTTGAAAATGTGCTCTGAAGTATCCATATTATCAAACTCAGGCCTTTGTGTCAAGCATATTCCTCATCTTAACTAAAGCTAAAACCTTTATCAGTTGATGGAAATATTATTTCCAGCTCATTCTCAGAATTAAAAAGAAATCCTCAACTAAACAGTAGACATTAAAGTTAGTCACAAAATTCACCAATGAGATAGGATGAGCTAAAACATGTCATCGTATATTCTAATGAACTATAGCCTACAAGAATAAGATCGTAAGAAATATCGTGAGTTGGAAATAAGTTTACCAATCATGCAGTACACCAACGAAGCCTCTATCAAGTATCAAGGGAAGAAGATTAGGTCCATTTGTCGGGACCACATTCATAACCCAGACGGACTTGCCAGCTTCCAGCAGTGCAGAATTAAAGCCACCAAGATGAGCATTCGTGTCTAGCACATTTCTGAGCATGTTATAAGGTGGAGAAGGATCCTCATCGCCAGGTCTCTTTGGATGATCAGAGAATATTAATGGTGAAAGAAGAGACCAATAATTAATGATAGCTGCTTTCCAGTTGTCAGCATCCTCCACAAACTCTTCTGGATGCAAACCTGACAAATTGAAGCAAACCACAACATAAATAGTAAGGCAAGTGAACAATCTTTTAAATACTCCAAACTAGAAAAAATTTTCTATTCAAAATGGAACCTGAAGCAATGAAATAAAAGTAGGGTACCATATATTGCAAGCTCGCTGTTCGTCAACTGCGACCTAGAAGGCCAGGTTCTCCTCTCTTCAATTGGAATCCAGCGACGACTGTGTGTCCCAGCTATGCATGCTTCAAGTGGTCGATAATAAGGAGATTCAACATCATGGCCTTTGCTGCATAGTGAAGGACCTGAGCTGGACTTCCTGGACACATAAGGCAGTTTTTGCTAAGGATCACCTGATGTAGGCACATGAGTCTCGGAGATATGATATTTTAAACAAAATCAGACATATTCCAATTTTGTGTATACAAGTAAATGAAGTTGCTTTGCGAGTCACCTTAAATCATAGCAGTTCCTTTTGCTAGTCTTCTTCCACACTACAGTTTCATCTTGTTGAGATAACATCTCCCAACAGAGATTTTTTGCAAAATCTTGAACAAAGTTCCACCTTTTCTGATTCTCTTTGTTACGAGCATTAGTAAGTGGTGAACTCCAGACAAAGTAACCACCAGGCTTTAAAACTCTATCAACTTCAATCAAGTAAACACCATCTGTAAAACAAAAGGAATATCGACTCATTTTGACCGAAATATTAATCTGAAAACTGATCAGGCAAAAGCATGAGAGCATTAAGAATGTGATGAAATCTAGTGAATAGTCCAAATCAGACAACTAATTTCTCTCTCTCTCTCTCCAATTTAATATGTGATCATAAATGAATAACTGATACCTTTTTTGTCCCAATCAGTGCCACATCTTGAGCAGTGCACCATATCAAAGGATATAGAAGGATATGGCAACTGCTTGGAAGTAAAAGAACCAATCATTGCAGGAAGACCTCTTTCAAGAGTAAGCTGAACTTGGCTCCCTGAAGCCTCATAGTTTGCAATGCACATTGTTAAAAGTTGTTTCGAAAAGAGATGTGCTCCGAAGCTGCCATAGCCACATCCTATATCCAAAATGGTTCTGACCTGCATAAGTTAGTAAATATAACAGTAATTGTTAAGTATGATTTCAAGTAGAGAAGAAGTCAAATGAGAAGTGATGTTTCAGCAGTAACCTCAAAGTTCAAAATTTAAGGCTTAATTTCCAAAGCAGCATAATGAAATAAAGCAGAAAAAATGTCGCCATTACAAAATTTATATAAGCTAATCTGCCGTAATCTTGACAGGAAATAGAAGAAACATTCAGAGAGGACTTCGTTATACAGCAGTAAAATGAATTACAATCCTCATTGCAAAAACTTCAATTTCCACCGGGAAAAAAGAAACATAAATGAGTTATATATGCAACAGTGGCAATTCACCCCAGCAACATATATGCGTTATATATGCAATAGTGGCAACTCACCCCAGCTTGTATGAAGTTAGATTCATTTCGCAGGCCAATCATTTCAGCAATTTGATGTGAATAGTCTTCGACACCATCAAACATTAATGAGGCTGAACGAAAGGAAATTTGCTCTTCATCCAGCATCATCATCCTGGCATCCACATTTAGAAGAAGAAATCATGAAAAGAGACCAGAAACTGAAACCACGTAAGGTTTCCTAAATGGGTCTAACTGTCGTTCACCTTTTGGTCAAACTACCAGAGGACAGTACCTCCTGTGCAGTGATTTTAACATTTGAAACCCAGATGACATCTCTTCCAGTAGGCCATCGAAGAGGAATCTTGTAATTTGCTGGTGGTAGCACAAGACAACTTTGGCTTGACTCTTGGCCACAATGACGGTCACTCACACTAAAATCAGAATTGCCTAATACAAGAATGTCTGACAAGTTGAAACAAGGTACATAATTTTCAGACTCCTCAGAACAGAATTCCATCTCTTTCAACCTTAAAGAACCAATAGACAGCTCTCCAATATCCCAAAGGTCTGAAACAAGTTGCTCTTGGAGTCGTCTATAATTATGTACTATTTGACCTCTTGATGATGTTGATATCGAAATAGTCCACCAAAATGACACAGTAAGAGCAAGAATTACTATCACAACCAAACTAAATCTCAGAAGTAGCAAAGCTAATTTGTGTCGACTCCTTGCAGTCCCTATGCTTAATGAATCAGACCGAAAACCGTTTTCACTAACGCTACACTTGGAAGGAGAACTACTACCAGGAAAAAGTACCCGAAAGGGTAATTTTAGGGCTGGATAACTATGATCAGAAGACCTGGTCCTTTCCAAATCTTCTTTATCTGGCTTATCTTTCATTTCTGAATCCCATAAATCACGACTGTTCCCAGAGATCCGTGTCCCCGATATGCCCCGATGGAGAGGCCTTGACATTTTCTTTCCTGCAAATTCTAAATCAAGTGAATATGGAACTGAAAATCATGTCCTACCAGAATAAATTCTACATCTTTCATTAACCAGCTGTAGAACAGGACAAAGACACAAAACTTTTCATAGAAGTTTAAAACTGAGAATACTTATACGCTAAAAAGAGTTTATACGAGGTGGTTATACAGAGTAAAGACGAAAAAAGGAATTTTGGTTGAATATCACCACTTGAGAAATTATATTAGATCCACAAAAACAAGTGCATAAAAGAACATTCTTCCCTAATACCAATTCTAAAACTCAACTCAGAAAGAGTGTAAAATAAAGGAAACTTTGATTCAGATAACGTAAAAGACCGGAAAACCAGACACATTTGAGGCCATAGGAGCATAAGAATAGATGTCAGTAAGATCATCGACCAGAAAAAAAAAAGGCTCTTCTCAGTAAAAATTCGTTGTAATTTAGTACCTAAAGCTACAATCTAAACTGAAAGAGAAGGATTTCATATGGAACAGAAAAATCGGCTAAAAGAGAAGCGAGGAGCACTATCATTTCTAATCCAATCAAAATTCAGCAAGAGAGAGTGAGAAGTGACGTAGTCAAAAGAAGCAAAGGCCGAAACACTACCTTTAATGGGCACGACAGAACTGCTAGCGTGATTCTTGATGAGAAATGCAGAGAGCTGGCAAGGAATTAAAATTTTGGAGAACCCCAGAAAATTAGGAAAAGCTTCATGTATGGTTTGGTTAAACCCAGAAAGAAACGGCAGTTCTTGTTCAAAGGTCTCTTCTGTTAGCTTCAATGGCTGCCTTTTTCACTTCCTCACACCTGAACTTTTCTTTATTACACTTGGAAGGGAAAAGAGTGGATTTTGATCGATCCAATCACAACAGAACTCTCGTGAGAACTGAATACAGTCGCTTTTATATAGTATTTTCTTTGAAAATTGGGAGGGGGAACCGGAACACACACAAATCTATCAAAAGCAGAAATGTAAAATATTTATAAGCAGTACTACAAAATTATAATGTTTTATTAATTATTACATAAAGACGCGGTTACGTACACTCACAGGCACACCTGACTCCAAACTCAAAACAGTAAATAATTCTAAGACGCCTCACTAGAAGTCTCCACAGTAGGTAAATTCACTAGCAATCTCTTTCACTATCCCCTTCTCTGCGACTCTTTATCTTGGAGCATTTTTTTATATTACTTCCATTTTGGGATCGGCTCTCTCTGTCGGCAGATACATATTTTATCTATCCTTACTATGTTTTGTAATGGAGAAAGTTGGTTATCTTGGCATTTTAACTTCCATGAACTGGAGCTAGAACCTTGAAGCAAAAGGAGTTTGACGTGTGTGTAGATCTGAGGGACAAAGAGAGAAAGAGACAAAAACACGCTCCAAAGACAATTTATAAACAAGAGAGGCTGCTTGTTTTCATGAGCTCACGTTTTGACTTTGGCCCAACATTACTCCATCTTCACACTTGTAATCAATGCCTGTATCTGGCTATACGCATTATTTAGTTTCTAAAAATTGTGTAGAAATGTATCTTTTCTCTGTATTTATTCTGTATTGTATAGTGGTCGGGTAGACCGTGCAGGACTCGGACCCAATCAAGATCACCTATGGGCCGATCGGTCCATTCCTACTTGTCACGTCAGGCCCAAGCCCGATCCACATTCCCTGCGGCCCGTCAGTATGGGAAAACCTTCCATGCAGAGATAGAAGTC
>JAOTIZ010000002.1:5391838-5403367 GCA_027123425.1 Erythroxylum panamense | reverse complement strand
GACACAAGCTAGTAAACTTACACATCTACTTGTAGGAAATGGCCCATACCATCTTAAAGTGGCAAAGAAATAACGCGTTTTTCTATGTTTCAGTTTTGTCCCTGAGTACAGTAGTTGTCAGCCAGTAAACAAATATCGTATATATGACTTTGTATCGGTTGTCACCACAGCGAAACAATACGAAATTAAATTAATGAAATGGTGGGGAATGCAATGCTCCCTCAAGAAGTGCACAACAGCACAAGCTTAGACATGATCATTGACAGCTACTCGACCTTACCTACTCACTGATGCAAGGGTCAGCTCACCTTGGGAATTACCTAGGTTATAATGATACCTTCTAATTTATTTTATTTCGATGTTATAGTTCATGTTTTTTGAGGAAAATCATTTGCACAAGCTTATGACAACCAAGTGCGAAGGGTTGAAATGGCTTGAAACTTCAAGCAGAAAGAGTAATTTCCAATGGGGCCATCGTCCATAGCCAGATCCTCTTGTTTCCTATCCTGTTTTATTAAATTTTAGTCATCTATTTATGTGAAATTCACACAAATAAATAACTGAGATTCAATAAGATAGAATAAAGAACAAGGTAAGGGACAGTGGATCCATTCTCTGCCGTCCAGTCCTTGTCGCTGGTCCCATGGCACCTAGTCCGACGTTAAAAAATGTGCTACTGTACATGATAACACATAGTACAGTACATTTACGAATAAGTCCTCGTAGTCAAAACGAGGTTCTAGTCAAATAGATGTTCCTATGGTTGTCTTCACTAGGTCTCGTATTCTCAACCCGCTTGGGGCATGAACGAGTTGGCCTCTAACAATGTTAGGACTAACACTTTCCCAATAGAAAAAGGATAGATTTCAATCAAAGCCACCAGTGCATTTGGAGGTACTATATCTTTGCTCCTTTGGACGAACAAGGCAACGACACAACGATATAGTCGAAATGTTGTGCTCTATTAGTAGCTAGTAGACTAAGAATTGTGGGCCACCTTGTCTGATTGCTGACCACTAAATAAAGTTTAAAAATTCACTTCCTCCATACGATATGGAAGATTTGACATAATGTTGGAACATTTCAGAAGAGTTGGGCATGACATCGGTTTTCATGGTAACCTAACTAATATTAACCACCATAGCCACCATTATCTGTTGGTAACAGCTGCTCCAGGGCAGGTCCCAAATGGCAGAGGAAGTAGATTCTGAAATAACTATTTCGCTCTTCTTCTATACTCTACACCTAAATTTAATTGATTCCACTTCTGCAGGTATCCACCCTACTCATCTGACTACGGGTACCACCAGGTCTGTCTGTCTGTCTCCTTCTCTATTAAATTCATTGTATGTAATAGGAAAAAAAAATTACTGGTGACATCATAATTTTGATTGGTTTTTTTTGGTTCTCTACAACCCACAAGTTCAACAGCCTCAGTACTATCAACAACTATACGGTGCATCCTCCTCCGGCCTCCACGATGGGCTCGCCGTACTATTATGACTATTCTATGCATCCCCCAAGAGCATTGCTCTCTACAACTCATCAATCTCCTCAACATGTACTTGGTCCCTCTTATATTAACTACCCAGGTTCCATGGAGGGCTCTTTTACTACTACATTCCCTCCACAACCTCTTCAACAACGGCAATCACCCACCACAAGACAATCATTCCCTTCATCTACAGGTAACTAAATAATCATCACATTGGGCTTTAGGCTTCACATTAACAATGCATAAACATGTTGGAACACAGATAAAGTATAGCATAATATGAATGAGGCTTAGAGGGGGCCGCATGGCAAGCTCAACCATGTGGATGAGCTGTCCCTGTCTGGCTATTGCACTGACCCAGATAATGGGTCAATACTCAATAGTGTGAAGTGATGACAGAGAAGCATGTAACATATGTGTACGTGAAATAGTGACCGCATGTGGTTTCAGTATCAAGATGATTGCTGATTCTGAAGTTGCAGTCAACTTGTTCAGAGGCCCACTTGAGGGGACCAGATTTTCTGGTCCATTGTATCTGAACCAAAAGTTAACTTTTGGTTCAGATGTAATATTTTTGGTTTAGATGTAATGGTATAGAATAAGTACAGAAAAAAAAGACATGAGGATTTGACGCCTCACCTGAGTCTTCGTGTTTGCTATAAATTATGCATGCATTACCTTATATTTTTAAGTATATACAACTCGTAATTGGCAATAATATACTCGTCATGTATAATATTATACTATGGAAGTGAGTTTGCATAAAAAGCCCAAACAATAGGCTTCTTGTTGAGTTTCCAACAGGTGATAGCTAGAAAGTATAATATTAGCTTTTTTGCTTTTTCATTCTCTTAAAATTATTTAAAACTGTTTAAAAGAACTTACATAAAAAAGTTTAATCTACTGACAACATGTTCTCTCAATTCTAATATTTAACTCACATTACCTGTATGAAATAAATATACATAAAAATAAGTGAAAATTTGATTACACACAACCAAATAACATTAAAAGGTGAAGGTTGGTAACGAAATTTTGATTACTAACGGATTGTTTGTTTTTATTTAGATTTACTATTAACTAAGTATATATTTAATATATTAATTATTATTAATAATTATGAATAATTTAATTTAATATCATGTTTAATTAATTAAAATTATGAATAATTAAAATGAATTAAATAATTTTAATTTAGTAATAAAATAAAATAAATAATTATTAATAAATGTAATTAAATCTAAAATATCTTCAAAAAATATATAATTCAAATGAAAATTTAATTTAATAATTAAAATATATTTGAACTAAACATTGATTTTTTATAAAATATTTATTTTAATAAAAAATAATTTTATTAATAAATTATTAATAAATATTGTATAAGAAATTAATCAAATTTAAATTATTGTTATATTTAAGATATTAATCATTAAACAAAATATTGTTTTTATTTAAAAATAAAAATTAAAAGAAAAATTTACGGCAGCAAAACAATTTCAATCTGACTGAACTGGTACAGAATTCAGAAAATGACCGATTCAAGCCGAACGGCGTATGTGGGACAATTGTCGCTGACTTGTCAAAAATCAATTTGCCTTGTGAGCTTTCGTCCACACTCCACGCAAGCCAAAAAGAAAAGAAGCATCCCTTTGCTGCTTACAAGGACGACTCTCCATCTAGGAACGGGCCAACGGAAAGAAACTAGAGAGGCGGATAGATAGAGAGACGTGAGAGACCTTTTCCTGACGGCACCAAAGTCAAAAAAAGAGGGCGGTCCTGGTCCATTGCATAAAGTAAAAAATAGTAGGAAAATAAAAAGAAAGTCAGTCGTGAACAAATTGTTCACGCCCTGCCCTAGCATACGCATATTGTTCACGCCTGAGTATACGCATATTGTTCACACCTGAGTGTAACCGTATGGAAGCCTATAAATAGGTCTTCTCGTATTAATTTTCTAATATGCTATTAAATTTTCACAAAACTTGTTTTATTTAGCCACAAACTTGTTTATTTTTACGGCCACAGATCACAGATGGTTTCTCCGGCAGAAGAAAGAGTCCGTCCTCATGCAGTCTGCGTCCCAATGCCAGCACAAGGGCACATAAACCCCATGCTAAAGCTAGCTAAGCTTCTTCACCACAAAGGCTTTCACATCACCTTTGTTAACTCTGAATTCAACCATAGACGCCTGTTAAGAGCTACTGCATCCGACTCTCTCCCTCAACTCCCTACGTTCCGGTTCGAAACCATTCCTGACGGCCTCCCACAATCCGATGCTGACTCCACCCAAGATGGGCCTTCTCTCTGTCATTCCACCAGCAAAACTTGTTTAGTTCCTTTCAGAGAACTCCTCTCGAAACTCAATGACACAGCGTCGTCCCTTGTTCCTCCTGTTACTTGTATAGTCTCTGATTTCGGCATGAGCTTCACCGTCAAAGCTGCTCAGGAACTAGGTATTCCTAATGCTCTTTTCTGGACGGCCAGTGCTTGTGGCTTCATGGGTTACTTGCACTATCCCCATTTACTTGAAAAGGGATTGGCACCACTGAAAGGTATAGATTCAAATTCCTCCCTCGATGCTTGGTTTGACAAATCTTTTTATTTCTAATACACCGTGCACATGATTAAATGTTCAGTTTGGTATATGATTGATCTTCGTTTTTTGAGATCTTTTTTTCCCCTTTTAATTGCATTACGTGCAGATACTAGTTGTCTAACTAATGGGTACCTAAACACTGTTATTGACTGGATACCTGGTCTGGAAGGCATCCGCCTTAAAGATTTGCCAACTTTCATAAGAACCACCGACCCCAATGATGTTGTGGTCCATTTTGTTATTGAACAATTTGACAACGCTCATGAAGCTTCAGCGCTTATATTTAACACGTTTGATGACTTAGATCATGAGTTTTTAGAGAGTTTTGCTTCAACCTTCCCCTCGATTTATTCCATCGGTCCTCTCCCGTTTCTTGAAAAGTATGTACAGGACAGTTCTTTAAACTCCATTCGATCCAGTCTATGGAAAGAACAACCAGGTTGTCTGCAATGGCTGGACTCAAAAGAACCAGGAACAGTAGTTTACGTGAATTTTGGCAGTATCACAGTCATGACTCCTCAACAGCTAATCGAGTTTGCTTGGGGACTGGCTGATAGCAAACTCACTTTCTTATGGGTTATCAGGCCTGATCTTGTGATTGGTGACATGGCAATTGTACCGCCAGAGTTTTCGGCGGAGACCAAGGAGAGGGGACTGTTGGTAAATTGGTGTCCACAGGAACAGATTCTACAGCACCCCTCAATTGGAGTGTTCTTAACACATTGCGGATGGAATTCCATGATGGAGAGTTTGTGTGGTGGGGTTCCCATGATATGCTGGCCATTCTTCGCAGAGCAGCAAACAAACTGTTGGTTCGGTTGTGGTAAGTGGAGGATCGGGTTAGAGATCGACAATGATGTGAAGAGAGGTGAAATCCATAGCCTTCTGAATGAGTTGATGAAGGGAGAGAAAGGTAAGGCAATGAAAAGGAATGCCATGGAATGGAAAAGAAAGGCTGTGGAGGCAACCGCTAGTCCAAGTGGGTCGTCTTACGTAAATTTGGACAAGATAATCGAAAATGTTCTATGCCACTCATCAACCATAATCAGTCAGTCTCCCGCTGAATGAGTTTTACTGTTTTAGTAAACAAATTAATCTTTTGTATTAATTATAACGTGTCCATGTTTTAATTTTAAAATAATTAAGAAATGTTCTCGTTACTAGCAATATAATTGTATTTAATATCATAAATATACTTTTAAGACAGTTCACCATAAACACCACAAGTCCACCTAATAATCCTTTTTGTTAAATTATTTTTCTTATCTTCAGGAATCTAGAAAATACATAATATTAAGTTTGATTAGAATTGTCATGGAGATGATTTCCACCTCTTTTAAAAATAACAGATAAAAACTATTATAACAATATTTTGTAATCCCAAAAAGAAGACGAAACTCGCATAAATTCAATAAGGAAAATTCACATGGTATTCTAACAAAGGAAAAAGCTCCAAATATCTTGGGTTGGTACTTTCTCGTTAAGAATCTTTTCTTTTTTTGCCCGTAAAGCTTGATTATGCGAAACGCAATGGAACCAAATCAATCAGAACATACAAATCGAATAGATTATGCAAAAGACCCAAGCAACTTCATTGCATATGCTGGACATACTGCTAAGAAGGTACGAATCTGAGAACGTGAGGAAGACCTTCCTCCCCACTCGCCTATTCCACATACCCTTCCAACCAACTACAGTGCAGTACTTACTGAAAATTCAGGCCCTGGCAATGAAGGAAAGGAATTAATCTGGCCAGAAGAAGAGCCTATTGAAATCATTGATTGGGACATCACTTTGGTACAAGGAAATTATGGCATGGGTATAGAATTATCAAACACTTTCAAAAGCCAGCTTGACAGTCAATGGGCAAAGGCCGTAGTGGTCAAACTATTAGGCAGGAAGCTGGATTTCCACATGCTCAAAACCAAACTCAATTCCATGTGGAAACTCACTGGATCCATGAAAATCGTGGATATGGAGAATGAATTTTACTTGATCAATTTTGTCGAGGAATCTGACTATCTACAAGCCCTCATGCAAGGACCATGGGTGATTTCTGGGCATGTCTTGTCCATACAACCATGGTCCTTCGACTTTCGCCCTTCTGCTGGAACAGCATCGAACGTGGTCGCCTGGGTTCAATTTCCGAAACTATCGGTTGCTTGCTATCACCCGTCTATCCTCACCATGCTCGAAAACCTAGTTGGTCGCACGGTTTAGATTGATGGCAACAACTAACAAGCCCAGAGTGGAAAATTTGTGAGAATCGCCGCCAATATAGATTTAAGCTCCCCCTTGGGTCAATCATCGAACTAGATGGAGAACTTATTAAGGTCGTGTACGAGGGCTTATCACAAATTTGCTTCTTGTGTGGATTAATCGGCCGTGGCGCTCCCAGTTGTCTGAAACAACACATCGAACAGCCAGCAAATGGGGGCATCTCAACAGAGCAAGAGTCGACCAGAGTAACTGAGTCTTGCCCAGATCCGCCGACGATCGCCTCTCGAATGGAAGGTTATGGCCTATGGACCCAGGTCCAGCGTCGCACCTGACGGCCACCAACTCCATTAACGGCACAAGGACGTGACAAGAGGGGCAGAGAGAGGCACGAGGAGTTAAGGGGCTCGAGGTATATAGTTCTGTCAAATCAGACGTCGATGGATGCAACGAACGATAATATTTCAACTAAGGCAATGCATCATAGAGACGTGAACTCACCGCTGTTGACGCCAAATCATTTCCACCGAACAACTTCAAATCAATTAAAGATAAGAGATTCTGGAATAGACGGATCAACGTCTAAAGGGAACAACCGGACTACTACCCATACGAACAAAACTAATAAAGCAGGCCATGCCCAACCCAACCTGAAGACCCACTCCACAACCCGACCCACCAACCCAAACCCAACGACGTCATCCAGGACGACTCAGCAACCAAACCCAACGACGTCGTCCATGATGACTTAGCAACCAAACGCCCACCACGTGACCATCTCTCTTCCATCCCATGCAGAAATAATCATCCAGGATCAGTCACTCGCGGAGGCCATGCACAAAGAAGGGCGTTGCAAGGACACGATAGTAGAGCTTATTGATGTCTGTATGCACACCACTGAACTCCCATCGCCAACTGAACACCTTATCCCACCATCTCATCCACCGGACACCGAAATGGAGTCACTGACGGTGAAGGACATTGACGTTGTCTATGACGCTCAGAGGTTCGAGAGCCAACTAAATCCAAGGGTCACCCATGCTAAGCTTCCGAATGGAATCTCAGTAAACACTAAGGTTCAATAGTGTTTACTCCATCTCTTGCTCAATTTATGTCGATATTTATTTGAAATTGCCAAGAGGCTGGGGGTAAGACCTTCAAGCCAATAATGAAAAATTATATCTGCCTAGTCTTTTAGTGCTACTTGAACCTAGAATAAGTGGCCATCAGGCACAGAAGGTGATTAACAGTTTAGGTTTTGAGCATTCCTTTATGATGGAAGCCACAGGATTTTCAGGAGGCATTTGGTTACTTTGGAAAGCCAATATTGATGTCCGTATTCTTCTTGCTTATTGACAATTTGTACCTACTTATGTTGAATGGGGGCAAAATTCCTTTGCATTCACAGCCATATACGTGAGTCCCACATATGCCTTACAACACTACTTATGGAATTCTCTACGAAAAATTGCTAGGGTCATGAACATACCTTGGATCATGGGTGGAGATTTCAATGCTAAATTAGAGTCATTGACAAACGTGGAGGATCTAGGCTTCACCCAACAGTTAATAATCAATTTCGGGATTGTGTACACTGTTGCCAACTATAGGATTTAAGATACACAGGCCAAAATTCACTTGGCGTAGAGGGCAAATCTTTGTGAGATTAGATAGAGTTCTCTGTTCTAATACATAGTAATCAACATTCCCGAACGCTAATGTTACGCATTTGACTTTCCTAAAATCTAACTACCGACCCTTCTGCTTAATCTTAACCAGATCATAACCGTCCCTTTAACCCCTAGGGTGTTTAGATTTCAAGCAGCTTGGCTGACTCAGGAAGGGTTTGAGCAAATTGTTAAGGATAATTGGACTCCTAGCTTGATAGATTTTAGCAGAGCGATCCGCAATTTCTCGGAACGGGTACAATAATGGACTTCTGTTAATTTTGGCAATATCTTTCAGCGTAAAAAAATACTCATTGCCTGACTAAAAGGTATTCAAACCCACTTAGACAAAAAGGACTCAACTTTCCTAAGAAAGCTAGAGGACTACCTACGCTCTCAACTAGAACGGGTCCTTTGTCAGGAAGAACTGTATTGGCATCAACGCTCCCGTTGCTAGTGGTTAAGCCAAGGAGACAGAAATACGAGGTATTATCAAGCCATCACCTCTTCTAGAAGACGGAAAATGCGAATTGAGACTCTAAAGGATGAGAATGGGTGTGTAGGCTCAGACACAGACAGCTTAAAACAGACAGCGAAGAACTTCCTAAAAAAACTTTACACAAAAGATACTCATACACCTAAGAACCTTCCTGTCTAGGGTTATATCCCTTCTATCTCCCATAGGACGAAAACCGAATTGTAAAGTCCAATTACTCCTAAAGAAATCAAGGACGCATTCTTTGGTATGGCACCCAATAAAGCACCAGGCTATGATGGTTTTACTGCATTATTCTACCAATCCCAATGACATTTTGTCGGATTGGCTTTGACTCTCTTCATACAGAAAATATTCCGACATGAAGCCTATGAGTCTGAATTGAATCGTACCATCTTGGATCTTATATCAAAGATGCCGAATCCCACGTCAATTACCCAGCTTAGGCCTATAGTTTTATGTTCAGTGCTATACAAAGCTATCTCCAGAATCCTTATCAACCAGTTCAAGCCGCACCTAAATGGCCTCATAGCCCCAACTCAATGCAACTTCGTTCTAGGATGACTAATCACAGACAATATTATCATTGCCTAAGAAGTCATCTATACAATGAAGAAGAAATCGGGAAAGAAAGGCTTGCTTACTATCAAATTGGACCTTAAGAAAGCTTATGATAGGCTGTCTTGGGACTTTATCCCTGAAACTCTCATTGGAATTGGAATTCCGGACTCGATGCTAAATCTGATAATGAAGTGTCTCTCCTCGGTAACTATGTAAGAGAATTGGAATGGCTAACTTAGTGATGCATTCACACCCACCAGAGGTATTTGACAGGGAGATCCATTATCCCCATATCTTTTTGTATTTTGTATTGAAAGACTGAGACACCTAATACATGCCTCTGTGTCCTAAGGCATCTGGAAGCATATTCAATTAAGTAGAGGAGGACCCCAGATCTCCCACTTATTTTTTGCAGGCGATCTCATTCTATTCTCAGAAGCCTCCTTAGAACAAATGCATATGATCAGAGACACATTACAGACTTTTTGTACAGCTTCAGGCCAACGGGTCAGTCAAGACAAATCCCGTTGTTTCTATTCCAAGAATATCCATCATTCGAAGGCACGCTACTTAAGTAGTGAATTGAGATTCTAACAAACTAATGACTTAGGTCGATATCTTGGCGTTCCCCTTTTGCACGAGCGATCACGAAAAGGACCTATCAACACATTCTCGACAACGCTCACCAACACCTATCGGGGTGGTCAGCTAGTCTATTATCACTCGCTGGACTCACCACGTTGACACAATCTGTCCTCGCAACTCTTCCCACTTACATTATGCAGACAGTTCGATTGTCTAGGAATCTTTGTGACAAATTAAAGACATTAATACACAAATTTTTGTGGAGCCCGATTCAGGATAACAAAAGGATCCACTTAGTAAATTGGGATAGAATTTGCCAACCTAAAGAGAAGGGAGGCCTAGGCATTAGGAAAATTCGGGAGACCAATGATGCTTGGTCAATGGTTTCCAAGTCGTAAACATTGTGAGTACAAATCCTCTTTGCTAAGTATAAATTTGATGCTAACCAAATTCCATCTTCTCTTATTGCTACAGGTGGTTTGATGGTTTGGAGAAGTATCAAAGCTACTTGGCACCATGTCTTACAGGATATGAAGTGGATAGTCTGCGATGGAGCCCAGACTCGATTCTGGTTAGACCCCTGGGTTGGCGATTGGGGTCCTCTTATTCACCATGCAGTAGCTTCTATTCCCCAAGCAACTACGAATCTCTGCATTCAACATTTTGTGGACATCGCCGACAATTGGAAATGGAAAGTGTTCCAACATCTGCTTCCTTCTATGATTTGTATGCCCATAACAGGTACCTTACCACCCTGGCCCTATCTAGGCCCGGATAAGCTAACCTGGGGCAAGATAGACAATGGACAGTTCACCACTGCATTTGCCTACTCTATAATAATGGATCATGACGATGCTTCAAACATTGGGTATTGGAAGCTAATTTGGCAATGGCAAGGCCCACAACGAATTAGATCATTCCTTTGGCTCCTATCACATGATCGACTTCTCTCAATCCAACAAAGGGTTCAAAGACAGCTAACAATCGATGCTACATGCTACCATTGCCTATCCGAAGAAACTACACTACATGTAGTTTAGGATTGCCCTAAAGCCCGACAATTGTGGAGTATATTCCCTCCCCAAGTAGTCTCCACTGATTTCTTCACCATGACAACCCGAGAGTGGCTATCTAAGAACCTACAAACACACCACATTATTCTTGGATGGGATTGGTCAATCATCTTCGGTATTGTTTGCTGGTTTCTATGGACTTAGTGAAACATGGCCCTTTTTAAAGAGTATTTTTCCTGGTCGACTTCCCCAACGCAGCATGTTCTAAAGTTTGTGCATCAGATCCACAAGGCATCTGTCTGGGTCAGTAAACCCAATCTTGTCAATTGCTCTTAGTGC
The DNA here is from genome assembly GCA_027123425.1 of Erythroxylum panamense. Lineage (NCBI taxonomy): Eukaryota > Viridiplantae > Streptophyta > Magnoliopsida > Malpighiales > Erythroxylaceae > Erythroxylum > Erythroxylum panamense. The sequence continues at coordinate 5,392,395 of JAOTIZ010000002.1, read as the reverse complement.
GAACAAGTTCTCGGACGAAAATAACCACCCAGGGTTGGGTTCAATAAAATACAGATGAAACAAGCAAAAGATCGCTCGCATCGGCCACAGTGGGGGGTCTGATTTGTGACAGTTCGGGTGCTTGGTTTAGAGGCTTTGTACAGAACATTGGCTAGTGCTCCTCCCTCTCTGCTGAACTTTGGGAGGTCTATTTAGGACTTAACCTCGTCTGGAACCTGGGACACCGGAGAATCGAGTTAGAGGTCGACTCACAAGAGGTGATTCAACTACTAGCATCCTCATCCCTACGACAAATGTCTCTCAATCCCCTAGTTCTGGGTATCAATGAATTGTTTGCTTTGGAACCGATCATCTTACCCCGACACATTTATAAGGAAGGCAATCAATGTGCAGATTGGCTCGTGAACTATGCAATGCAGTTTGTGTTGGACCAGGATTTTTGAGTGAAATTTAGAAATATTAAGTGAATTTAAATAAGTGGTTTTATATATGTATTGTGAAATAGAAGTATGTATGCTTTAAGGAAATTTATGAGAAAAGAATAATTGGGCTTTGAT
>JAOTIZ010000002.1:5355544-5366898 GCA_027123425.1 Erythroxylum panamense | reverse complement strand
TCTGAATCCAAGCATAAACCACGCATAGACATAAGCTACGTGTAGTCTCACATGCCCAACACTTGTCTTTATTGCATGTCTTCCACTTGTCTACTAAATAAGCTCCTATTTGTCTCATAACTATAGGTCCACATAGCACACATGATTTTATCTATTTGTCACTATAATTTGTCCATTGGTCAACTAATTTCTAATACAATTGTCACATTTTTATTTGTCCCTCATTTCAATATTTTTCCTAGTCTAAAATATCTCACATTTTTTTTGTTTGGATACATTCCTAAAATATCCGAAATGTCTCCAAAAATGTGGAATAAATTCTTATGCACATCAAATTTAATTTTCAAGATAATTAATCCATAAATCACCAAAAATACCAAAATATCCTAAATAATACCAAAATTTCCAAAAACACATTTTAATCATATTTATCAACTCCATTGTACCCAGAAATGCCAAAGAATGCATGTACAATAATATGAATGTGCAAAAATGTGTATGTCACAATTAATTTATGCATGACGTGCATTTTTCTAATTTATCAGAAATTTCTCAAAATTCACAATTCTTGCCCTAACATGGGTGACGGGATGTTACAACAGAACTATCATGGTTGAAGGTATCCATTTCAACTTAGAGACCTTTGTGCATCTGATCATGCATTTTAGACCTTTAAGTTTTATATCTTCAATTAAAGAAGTATTACACCTTCTTAGACAACCAGTTCTAAAGCTACCTAGACCTGATGATCTTGATCTCCTAGAAGGAAAACAAACATTAAACCTCCAAGAAAGTAAATTGGTGTTAAACCTCAAGAAATGTGTGTTTTCTAAATCCCGACTAGAGTATCTAGGTCATATCATATCTACTAAGGGTGTGCTAGTGAATCCCAAAATATTGTCTACCATGGACAGATGGCCGACACTTAAGAATCTGCGAGCATTGAGGGTGTTGCTTGGCCTAATGAGATACTACAAGAGATTTGTAAGACATTATAAGAAAAATGGCTGCACCACTTATAGCTCTTCTAAAGAAAGACACCTTCTTATAGGGCAAAGAAACCCAGCAAGCCTTTGAAGAACTCAATAAGGAAATGACCACTATGCCGGTCCTAGCTTTACCCAAATTTTTCCATCCTTTTGAGTTGGAGACTGATGCGTCGGGGTGGGAAGTGGGGGTTGTATTGATGCAAAATGGATGCCCCATTGCATATTTCAGCCAAGCTTTCTCCTCAGCCAAGAAAAAGAGTTCATTCTATGAGAGGGAATTAATGGCCATTGTTTTAACAGTCAAAAAGTGGCATCACTATCTGTTGGGACACCCTTTCATCATTGAAACTGACCAAAAAGTTCTTAAGCTTTTATTGAAACAGCACATTCTCAGTGAGGATCAACAGAAATGGGTATCCAAGTTAATGGGATTCAAGTTTGAAATCTTTTATAAACTCGGCAAAGAAAATAATGTGGCAAATGCTTTGTCTAGGAGAGAGGATAACCTAGAACTTAAGGCTGTCACAATATGGCAGTATGAAGATTTTGGAGCATGGGAGGAGGAAGTTAAGAAGGACAAGAAGTTATATGCAATTTGGCAAAAGGGGATTAAAGGACAAGACCTTCCGACAGAATTTTCAGTCAAAGGAGGTAATCTTTTATTCAAGGGTTGAATGGTGCTTCCCAAGGGTTCCTTAAGAATTTCCTTACTCATAAGAGAATTCCACTGCATACCAATTGGTGTACATTCCGGGTATTTACTAACACACAAGAGGTTATCTACTTTTGTGCATTGGGAAGGAATGAAGAAAGATATTCAGCAATATATTGAAAACTGTCAGGTATGCAAGCAGTGCAAGTATGAAGCTTTAAGCCCAGCAGGACTTCTATAGCCGTTACCCATTTCCCAAAGAGTTTGGGAGGATATTAGCATGGATTTCATCGCGGGATTGCCAAAATCCAACTGGTTTGATACTATTATGATGGTGGTGGGTCAGTTGACAAAATATGGACATTTCATATCCCTTTCTCACCTGGAAGTGGCTACTGTTTTTGTAAGGGAGATAGTAAAACTACATGGATTCCCCAAATCCATTATTTTAGATAGGGATAAGCTGTTTATGAGTTTATTTTGGTAGGAAATCTTCAAGCTCTCCGGAACTACCCTTCGATTTAGTTCTTCCTAGCATCCAGAGACGGATGGACAAACTGAAGTAGTGAATCGAGGATTGGAAACCTACCTCAGATGTTTTGTTAGGAGTCAGCCAAGAAGGTGGGTGAAGTGGTTGTCTTGGGCAGAATATTGGTACAATCCCAATTTTAATCAGTCCGTATGGATGTTTCCTTTTAAGACCCTATATGGGAGGGACCCCCTACCTTGTTCAAGTTGGAAGACTTCACTTTGGTTGTGGAAGATGTTAATGAGTTAATAAAGGAGAAGAATGTAGTAATTAAGGAGTTGAAGGACCATTAAGAAAAGGCTCAACAACGCATAAAGAATACAGCAGATAAACATCGAAGGGATGTGGAGTTTGGGAGAACTAGTTTACATCAAGATTAGACCTCATCAAATGAAGTCCTTGACAAAGAGGGTGAATGAGAAGTTGAGTCCTAGGTTTTATGGACCTTTCAAAATAACTGAGAAAATTGCCAAAGTTGCCTACCGCCTGGAATTACCCCCAAATGCTAAAATACACTCCACTTTCTATGTTTCTCAGCTAAAGAAGTCAGCACAACCACCTCCTAACCCGCAACCTTTACCAGAGTCATTAACCGAGGACAATGAGCTACTGTTATAGCCATAATAGGTAAGGAAAATCTAGAAAGTAATTGAAGGCATGGAAGAAGTATTAGTGAAACGAAAGGATTTACCAGATCACGACAGTACTTGGGAAGATTATGAGACTATTGATAAGCTCTTCCCAGATTTTCACCTTGAGGACAAGGTGAAATTTGTCGACGGGGGTAATGATAGACCCTTAATTACAAAATTTTATAAAAGGAAGAAGGGACACGTGGGTTGAGTGTATATTCTAGAAGACGAAGAGATGGGCTGCGAGGGCAAAAAAGGGGGGGACAATCCTAATTAACTTGGCAGCAATAAGGCCCACTATACAAGAGTGAGGAGGGGTGTATTTCTGTGAAAAAGAGATGGGGGAGAGAGGGGAGGGAATATAGAGAAGTTTGGGAGAGTAGTTAGCCTCTCGAAAGCTAACCTTGGGGGCAGAAGGTGTTGTATGCTTCTGGAGGCTCTTTTGAGGAGAAAGTCTGGGAGTGTGCCTGGATGTCCTACATTACTACTATACTTTTCTATTTTTTTGATCTACTACATAAGGGATATTCTCTTAGAGAACACTGGGTGTACTGGGTGTTTCGATACTATAATAGAATATATACTCATTAAGCATTGCTAGTGTCCTATTAGAATGCTTAGTTGAAAGTTTCTTGAGGAGATTTGTTAAACAAGAGGTTACCATTTTTAGGAATTGTTACAGAGTACATAGCCTGTAGGGTCCGTGAACTCTGGCCACGCGACCGCTACTGTAGAGCCCGGCCTTTACCGCCATCACTCCATGTATTGTCCTCTTTAGTTCAGGGGGAGCCACGGCTCGAACCCAAGACCTCAAGGTTTTGTTGCTTTTACAAGCACGCCTCTTACCATTGAGCCAACAAGCAACAAAACCTCGAGGTCTTGGGTTCGAGCCGTGGCTCCCCCTGAACCAAAGAGGACAATACCTGGAGTGATGGCAGTAGAGGCCGGGCTCTACAGTAGCGGTCGCGTGGCCAGAGTTCACGGACCCTACATTAAAAAGGCGCGGCTCAATGGTAAGAGGCGTGCACTTAAAGTGCAACAAAACCTTGAGGTCTTGGGTTCGAGCCGTGGCTCACCCTTGACCAAAGAGGACAATACCTGGAGTGATGACGGTAGAGGCCGGGCTCTACAGTTTTATCACCAACTGTTTACTAGTGAGGGATGTAGTGCTATGGATGAGGTACTTCAAGGTATCCCTAGGGTGGCTATAGTTAAGATGAATGAGAATTTGGTTTCTGAGGTAACTGACGAAGAAGTAATGGCAGTAGTGTTTAGCCTTGGAGCATTGAAAGCTCCATGACCAGATGGGTATAATGGGTTGTTCTATCAAAAGTTTTGGCATATTGTTAAGACTGCTATTGTTGCTGGTGTTAAGAGTTTCTTTCAGAATGGCCTTCTGTTGAAAGAAATGAATAAGACTTGTGTGACCTTGGTGCCCAAAGTGAAGACTCCAGAAGATGTTTCACAGTTTAGACCTATTAGCTGTTGTAACTTCAGCTATAAGATAATTTCTAAGATCATGACTGAGAGATTGAAGGCTTATATGGGTGCACTCATTACTTACAATCAGAGTGGTTTTGTGGAGGGGAGGCAGATACAGGATAATATTCTGGTGACAAGTGAAGTACTAGTTCTCACGCTAATTTCAGCCCAGATGAGTATGATGTCAACATTAATCTAGAAGTAGAACATTATCCAAGGTACATTAAACTACTAGACGTTTGTCAGCCAAAACTAACAACCAAAACAACACAAAAAAAATCACAAAACACCACAAAAAATGCAGTAGTATAAGATGGATAAAATCGCCAAAAATTAGTTGTCAAATATAGTTTAATGTACTTGAAAATACAACTACCAAGGCACCATGTTCTGATCATTTTTCCCACACAAAATAGCCTCTCAATTGTCCATAAATTTTCATCATTACCCATGGAATGCAACTACCAAAGATAGATAAAACTTCTGAAATAGGCTATCAAGAAGAGTCCAAAAATCTGCATCTTATTTTAATCAAGATATGGTAGTTTTATTCCAATTAAATCCTATCTTAACTAGTATTTTATCCTAAATAAATCTCATCTTTAAAGAGTTCCACTTAAGGTAGAATACTTGTCATAATTAAATTCCACAAATAACCAAAGATGTCTAATTACAAATAATGCCCAAAATATCATAACACATATCTTAACAATCTTCTCCTTTTTGGCATTAATTGTCACATAACAAAACTCCCCTTTAAGAAGATAATTGGACACATAACGTCAAGTCCATATAACATATTGGAACTCATCCTTAATTGAACATCGAGTTCCAAACATAACATCAAGTTCGTCAAGTTCAAGAAACACCCAAAGAAATAATAATCCTAGATAAACAATTACCCAATCATCCAAATCTCTCCCCCTTGGACAAAAAGATGTCAAAAAGTAAGACTAATACTCATGGAGATACCCTAAAATCTCCCCCTAAATTGAAATGTCACCCAAAAAATCCCAAATACCAGATGAAAATAAACAATTTTATTTCCCTCTTGAGAAAAACAATGTCAAAACGAAGAATGCCTTCAATGCGATCAATCTCAGTGAATAAAGAGGCATAAAAATCAATAGTAGGTGCATCATTCCTAGGATTTGGATTCAGTGCACTTCATTTGTCCAAAAATTCATTCATGATAATGGCATTTTGTCTGTACATCATTGGAGAAATATAATAGCATCATAACATCCAAGACATAATGTAATTCTTGCTTATATGAAAACAGAAACTTATCATGATGAATCATACCCTCAGGCACGCTAGAATTCATCTTATCTTTGGAAGTAGAATTATTCACCACAAACTACAGAATAGGTAACTTACTAATAGCCACTCAATAACATGATCACAAACACGTCTTTCATTCCATTTATACGATCATTCAAGTTTTTCCGCTTCATCTCACAAGTCTTAAGCAATTTTACAGTGAAAGCATAATGCACAAACTCATACAGCCCACGATATAGAGAGAAATTGAGATAAAAATTGAAAAACCCAAATCATAAAAAATCTAAATCTTCCTATAAGTCTCCAACCAAGCAACAACATTTTCTCGACATATCTCCGTAAAACAAAATCCAAAAGTAGAACTCTCAAATTGTCAAACAGAGCCTCATTTTCACATTAAATATACTATTTAACAAGTAAAGAAAAATTCAAATACACACTAATCAACTGAACCTTAGAAAACCTATAAATAAAAACTTAGAGCACCTAGATGTTAACTCCTTCAAACCTCCTTTTTTTAAGAAACAACATCAATATAATTCAAAAATGTAAAGCACATAGTCCTTGTGTCCCTCAATTCAAACTTGGTCTTATTCCTAGTCACATTATCTCTGTCATCAACTATTTGATTGGTTTCTTCTTCTGAAGCAACTAACCTATCTTCTGTCTAAACAGTTTCTTTACCAGCAACAATTAATTACATATTTGGGCAATTTTTGGTTCTTGCTTCTTTGCATCTTTAAGCTGGTTCATGAGGCTGGTTTTGAAGATTGTCTTTAAATACAAAGTTGGTTTTTAGACCATCCGCATGAAGCACATTTTTGAAGTGTGGTTGTTCATCCACACAAAAGGTCCCTCTTTCAATAACCGTGGCTATCTTTCCATCTCTAAAAGTAATGTGGCCATCCATACAACTTTGATAATCCATCATGTAGCTTCTTTCACCCTTTCTAACCCAAGTATGCTTTGGTAAAGTTAGTTGTTTCTGGAAATTCACCGTAGAATGTCTAGACTTTCGATTTTGAGCCCTATGAAATATGATTTGTAACAACTTGTAACAATTTGGCCTTACGTGCTCGTTTGTCTCACAAAAGTGACAAGTAGGTATAAATTTTTTTTCCTCGTTAAAGTTTCCCCTTGGGCAAATATGGCCACACTATTTTTCTCATAATTCGATTTAGAACATTCATCTTTATAGGCAATGTTTTGAAGGTCTCCTTTAATCTTAACAATTTATAGCAACTTTTTTAACTTTTTGGTCCCTCCATTTAACATTCTTATCCCTTTTTCCGTATTGACTAGCTTCAACTTTGTTCATCAAGCTCATCTATTTTAGATGACATCTTCTTTTCTAGATCTTGAATTATGGTCTTCATGGTGGAGTTTTCCTTCTTTAGCTTCTCACGCTTCTTGCATGTTTGCACCCATTTAGCATAAATTAACTCATAAGCTTTACAAATATCCTCCCTTTTGTATTCTAAATCGCTATCATCACTATCATAATCTGAACTGAATCTATACGTTTTTTTGGAATCTTGGACTAATTCATCTTCGTTTTCTTCATCAGTTTCTTCTCTAGTTGTTGTTAAGCAAGGAACTGAACTTTTACTGTTTAAAGCAACTAACACAGCATTATTGCTCACAAATTCTTCTTCACTACCAAACTCATTTTCATATTCATTCTCACTCTAAGTGTTTGTACAAGACTTCCCTTTTCTCTTCTTTAAAGTGTTAGCACATTTCGCTTGCACATGTCCGAAACCTTGATACTATTGACATTATATCTTCTTTGTTTTTGCTTGTTGTTTGAAATTACTGTTGAAATAACTCCCATCATTTAGTCTAAACTCAAGTTTATCTTTTTCACCTTCTTTAGCCATTTACTGAAATTTCTTTTTAATAACTTTATATCTTCATTCTTATCAGATTCCTAAAGCATTCACGACTTTACTAACCTCAACTTGTAATGTCAATCCTTTGTTCCTCTCACGCTTATCCCTCAACAAAAAGGGTGGAAACTATGTAACTTGGAAATTTGTTAATATTTCATTTCTAAGGATGTGGTATTTATTTAAATTGATGTCTTTATACCAATGAAGATGTTTTAGCTGGTGATTTAAATGAAAAAGGAGAACAAAATTGCACCAGTGACGGTGGGAATTAGATAGTGATAATGAAAAAAAATGTATTGATAGGATGGGTAGCAAATTTGAAAATGATTGTGAAGGGGGAACATGGAGATAATGTTGAGGTGGACATCATTGCTTCTGCAGAAAATCTAAGAAAGGGATAGCGGGTTAAGCTTCCTTCTGTGCGGCTAAGGGATTATATGATTAATACCTTGAAGTTAAGCCCCTTAGCGTGCTATTGTTCCAATCAAATTTCTTAAGTACTATTTATCCTATAGCACATTATGTGAATTATGATAAATTATCTATACAACATTAGTCATTTTAGCTAACATCACCACAGGACATGAACCCAGCTTGTATGGTGAAGCAGTCAAAGAAGATCTATGGAGACAAGCAATGAGAAAAGAAATCCAGGCTCTTGATGAGAATGACACATGGATAGTGTTGGACTTACCACCTAGGTAGAAAGTAATCGGTAGTAAGTGGGTGTATAAGATTAAATATAACTTTGATGGAGGCATTGAACGATGTGAAGCGAGATTGGTGATTCTTGGAAATAATCAAGTGGAAGGGATCGACTATCATCAGATTTTTTTCTCCCACACTAAAGATGGTTACTTTGTGCACTTTTATTGCAGTTGAGGTTGCGAAAAACTGGAGTTCGCATCAATTGGATGTGCAAAACACCTTTCTTCATAGTAACTTGGATGAAGAAATATACATGAAAATGTCATCGAGTTTTGCTACTCACTGTTCAAGCAAGGTTTGTAAACTTCAAAAATCTCTTCATGGTTTACGCCAGGCTCCTTGATGTTGATTTTCTAAATTTGCAGAGTCTTTGAAGACATACGGCTTTGTACAACTAAGCTCTGATTAGTCTTTATTTGTTTTGAAGGGTGGGAATGTTCAGTGAAATATTATTGTCTATGTTGACGATCTTATTATTTTGGGCAATGATGATGTGATAGTTCAATATTTCAAGCATTATTTGAACCCATGTTTCCATATAAAAGACTTGGAAAATTAAAATATTTCTTAGGAATAGAGGTGGCTCAGAATCCTAATGGCATTCTCTTATTCCAATCGAAATATGCGCTAGATATTATCTCTGAAACCAGTTTGCTGGGAGCTAAATTAGCGAAGGCCCCTCTTGATCAGAATCATAAACTAGCTCTTACAAATTTGAAGGATCCAAATAAGTATAGGTAGTTGGTGGGACGACTTATTTACTTGACTATTACTCGACATGAATTGTCTTATCATGTTCATACTTTTTCTCAATTTATGCACCAGTTGAAGCAGGAATAATGGGAAGCAACCTTGTGTGTTGTTCGTTATTTGAAAGGGAGTCCAGGAAAAGAGATATTTTTAAGTGCATATTGTGATATGAGTTGTATAGTTATTGTGATTCTGATTGGGCTAGTTGTCCCTTAACATGAAGATCTTTAAAAAGATATTTTGTTTTCTTAGGCACTTCTTCTATTTCATGGAAAACCAAGAAACAACATATGGTATCTCATTCCAGTTGAAGCTAAGTACAAGTCTATGATTACAATAACTTGTGAACTGAAATGGTTGATCGGTTTGTTAACTTCTCTTGGTGTTAGTCATTCTTGGCCTTTGCATCTCTATTGTAATAGTCAGGCAGCCATGCACATTGCTACTAATGTAGTTTATTATGAACGTATAAAACTCATTGAAGTTGTTTGTCATTTTATTCGTGATGAGATAAGTTCGGAGAATATTGTGACTGAATAGGTGCATACTTTAGTTCAGCTTGCTGGTATTTTTTCGAAAGCTTTGGGTAAGGACATGTTTGATCTTCAACTTTGCGAGTTGGACATTCTAGATATTCATCTCCAACTTGAGGGGGTATTAGGATGTGTATAAGATGTGTATTTCTTTTGCCAATCTTTTTCCTATTTTAGAAGATTTCTGTTTGTATTCTTCTCAGGGGCTTAACTTATATAAAATAGACATCGTAAAAGAGAAAGAGACATATTTTTCTCTCCAATGTGCTTTGTTTTTACACCCTTTAACTTTTTCACTCTTTTTATTTAGTGGGGTCTGTGTCATTTAATCAATTCCTACTCTGTGTAATGATGTAATGACCTTTCATCCGCAAATTTCTCTTAAGAACTCACTAAATGACACAAACAATCTCATCCCAATTTTGTGACGTTCTATTTACTTGTAGATTCGACGTTAAACCGATCAATCTCTTCTGTTTCCAATGCTATTTCTGGGTCTACTTTATTTTCCACAATTGAAGATCTTAACATCTTTCTATGCTTATTTTCCATTTTCATCATAATTTGTTTTTGACTACATTAAAACGGCTGTGGGCGACTTATTATTAGTGCAATACAACTGTATTTTTGGCTGCTTTAGGTGTGAAATTAGTCCACATTGCAATTCCTAAATGCCAAAAGCAAACAAAATAATGGCTCCATTAAAACCGCTGATTAATTGCCTTCTTCTGTTTCTTTCTAAATGGTGACGAAGGCGACAGGCAATGGGACAAAAGTAGCCCATAGCATGACGATGAGCGTGACACACGTACACTGATCTTATGTGTCGACTGGTCAAAAGCGTAGCAGGCAATTGAGATGGCTCATGGCCCCTATGTCCGCAGTATTTCATTCCAGCCAACCAAGCAAGTGGGGGCCAGATCCTCTGCCCCTTCCCCTAGCCTTATTCTGGTCCCCTCTCATTTGAGCCATCCACTAAAGTAGAACCTACCTGAGTGGATGACTCAAATGAGAGGGAGTCAGAATAGGACCAGGAGAAGGGAGACAGAGGATCCCCTTCCAAGCAATGGGGCCAGATCCTCTGGCTCTTTCTCCTAGTCCTATTCTGGCCCCCTCCCATCTGAACCATCCACTAAAGTGGGACCCACCTGAGTGGATGTTTCAAATGAAAAGGAGTCATAATAGGGCCAGAGGAAAGGGGACAGAGGATTCCCTTCCAAGCAATGGGGCCAGACTCTCTGGCCCTTTCCTCTAGCGCTATTCTGCCCCCTCCCACCTGAGTGGATGGCCTTCTTAGAGGTAAGTCTGCTCATGATGCATGTTGAAAACAAATTAATTACTTGTCATAACCAATGGCCTTCCTAGAGGTAAGTCGCACATTTATCTCCTAATAATCAAACTTCGGTTTTGTCTATACGGGATTGTCTGTTAGTAATTTGGACTTAATCTAATTTAATATTAATAAATTAAACTTTGAATCATGAAATTCAAATGTAATGGCATCTTAGTCAACTTTAATTTAATCGAATTTAAGACTGCAAATTTATACACAATATTATGTAGGTCCTAAAAAACAAATGAACGAATTAATTAGTCGACAAGAAATGGAGCAGTGGTGTAACATCATGCATTATGTTAATAAAAATTTGCAGCAGACGGAATTTACGTCGGCATAACTACAGAGCATTAAAAAAAAAACAGTTGATAAAGCAGAGATCGGATAAGCTTGTAAATATCTATCCGTTAAGCTTGCAGTCTGTCCTAATCTCTCGGAGAAAGAAGTATCTCGTTGATAAATTTGTCCACATTCTGGTACGACGACCCAGTTGCACAAGTTGTGGCGTCTTCTGCCAGCTTCTTCCATTCTGCAACTTTCTTTTTCATTTCTTTGCCCTTTACTCCT
>JAOTIZ010000002.1:5332056-5350429 GCA_027123425.1 Erythroxylum panamense | reverse complement strand
TAATTAATTAATTAAAATATAATTAATTAGTTACAATATAAGTAATTAAAATATAATTATTCATTAATTAAAATATTGTAATTAAAATATTATTAACTAGTTACAATATAATTAATTAAAATATAATTAATTAATTAATTAAATTATAATTAATTAATTAATTATAATAAAATTTTATTTCTTTGTATTTTTACAAACCAACCACTATCAATGGTAATGGTAATCATTCCTTCCTCTTAGCCAACCATCATAATTATAATGATAATATTCATTATTATTCCTTACTGTATTCATACATATTCCTATTACCATTTTCTTGTACAAACCAACCGCACCCTAATACTTGATTTTCCTTTCATATCGAAGCGTAAAGTTTGATTGAATTTGGATTAAATAAAAAAAGTCAAATGACCATTATTCTTATATTTTGCTTTACTATTTTAGTATGAATGTAATTCGAATTAAGCGTTGATTTCTGGTATAATAAATTCATTGTAACTTCAATTCACTCTCAATTCATCTTAACAGTTGAGTTTGGCTCGAAAATTAAAGAGACAGAAGAATTAATTATTTCTCAAACTAAATGTAGAAAAAGAAGTGTAAGATGGAAGAGTCACTTAATCATTTTTTTTTAAGATAGAAGAAAAATTATATTAATCTAGTAAAAACTACTATACACCATTACAATGAGTCATATGATCTAGTTACAAAATTATATTAAGAACATGTATAACAAAAATAGCTACTACAAAAATTACAACAACCAGCTCCTTCTCATTACTTGACTAAGTGAATTTTGTTTGTAATTGATATTGAAAATCCCTCAAATCCAATTCACAATCTGATATGCTAACTGATGAGTGTCTACTTTAACTCCTTTATAAATTCTCTTCTTCCTTTTTTGTTAGCTCAAAGTTTGTATTTAACAATTTTGATAATAACTATAATATTTCAAATTTTAAATTAAATTTATTTCTTTGTAAAATTAACGGTCTAATTCTCAAAAAGGAAATAAAATCATAAAAATACGCTTTCTTTTTTACAGTAACTTTCTTTATGAACTTACTTTATTAGAAATTGTTTATCAGAAAAGATCCTACTAATTATGAATATTATATATTAGCTCCGTGATTACTGAAAGATCTTTAGCAAAGATGACATCAAAGTTATTTAAGGTTAAATTCATCCAATTGACTAAAGATGCGAGTGAAGCAACGGTTAGTTGAAGAAATTGACTATTGAAGATAGAGCAACAACACTCATGAAGTGGAATGAACATATTCAGATTGTCAAAACATTTTGAGCAGCATTTATGCTCTTGAGAATCATATCATTACTATTGTGTTTTAGAAAGTGAAATTATTCTTTTTAAGAGAGAAATTGTTATTTTGATTTTTCTGTGAGCTTTTTAGAAGCTTGTTATACACTTCGAGTGTGAAAGGTTGGAGAACCTTGAAAAATATGTACTTATGAGCTTTGAGAGGCTCATCAAATTTAACACTCGATTTTTGTAGTGAAACACTCAAGTTAGATACTTGGGGACTGAACTTAGACTTGGGTTGTAAGCCGAACAAGTATAAATCGACTAAGTCTTTCTTCTTTATCTCTTAACTTTTAAATTTCTGCATTATATTATGTGTGCATTGTCTTTAAGAGGCTCCTTCTGTTTTTAACTTGCAAGAGGTTCCTTTTAGTTTTATCAAGAGTCTTCTGTTTTTAAATTGTTTTAACAAGATTTATCATTTAGTAGGCTCCTTTTGTTTAAGCAGGGTCCTATCCCGTAAAAGGTTCCTATTGACTAACAAGCTTCCGTCATTTAAAAAGGCTTTATCATCTAACAAGCTCCTATTGTTTTAACTAGAATCTGTTTATTATACGAATTTAAAGAAATTGCAAAAAACTTTTATATACATAATTAACCCCCTCTTGCGTGTGTTTGCTTTTATCACTTGGTATCAAAGTGAGGTTTCACATTTTTGTATTTTATAGCACGTGATAGATCTGACAAACACCTTGAGAAGTTTTGAAGGATAGTCCGTTTTAAAGCCTCCTTATTTCAATGGAAACAACTACTCATACTGGAAAGAGATAATGATCATATATCTCTAATCTGTAGCTATCGAAGTATGGCAAGCAATTAAATTTGGTGTTATAATTCCCACTTTCGATAACGTAGAAGTATGGAATGATATTGACAAGAGAAATGCATAACTAAATGTTAGACAAAACATCACCTGATATGTACGTTGTCTCTAGAAAAATATGAAAAGATATCCTACTAATCTACAAAAAAAGAAATGTAAGACAAACTTCAAGTCACGTTTGAAGGAACAAATAAGGTAAAGAAGTATAGAATCAGTCTTTTAGTGCGTCAATACGAAACTATTGGCATGAAATAGGAAAAGACCATAGACCAAATTCTTCAAACGCTTCAACAATATCATCACGACCCTAAAGAACTTAGGAAAGATATATCCGAATGACGAGCTCGTAATGAATATTCTAAGATTACTACCAAAGGAATAAAGACTAAAGGTGATAGCTCTAGAAACAGCAAAGGATCTAGATACTATTTCACTCAACTAGCTATGAGGAAATCTAATGGTCCATGAAACCGAGTTTAGGCGAGATGAAGGATCTTCTTACAGAAAAGGAATGTCACTGAAAGCAACTGACGAATCAAACGGTAATGAAAGTGACACTGAGTTGCAAATAGATGGAGATGATGAGTTCAGCTTTATAGTCAGAAAATATGTCAGCTTCTATAAAAAGAAACTGATGAAGAAAAGAGAAAGAAATAAGAAAGGCAGAAATAATAGGTTCATATCAAAAGGCAGCAACAACAATAGCAATCCATAAAACAATCAAATCATATGCTATCACTGTAAGAAGCCAGGACACACAAGACCAAAATGTCCTCTTCTTCAAAAGGACAAGTCAGAGAACAGAAAATCCAGAAAGTAAGCGATGACTACAGCCTGGTCAGATGAGAATTCTAAAAGCTTTGATGAAGAAGAACCAAAAGAAGTCAGCAACGATTGCTTCATGGCTGAATTAGGAGACACTGAGGTATACTGCTCTGAATCTGATATTGAAGTTAATGAATTAAAAGATGCATATCATAAATTTTATTATTAGTGCAAAATGTTGACAGTGAAGTATTTCAATGAAGTTGAGAAGTCCAAAAGCAATGATACATCTCTGAAGAGTAAGATCAATTCATTGGAATTTGCAAATGAAAATTTGGCAACCAATAATAAGTCTCTTGAGATTGACTATAAGCAAAAAATTTCTGAAAAGGAAGCTCTAGAAGAAAGAGTAGCTAAGCTGGAAAATATGCTGCTAAAAATGATTTTGATAAGGTAAAACAGTTAGAAGAAAAAGTCACCGCCTTAGAAATTGAAAAGGAGAAAAATGCTGGAAAGATTTTATCTCTGGAGAAAGATCTGAAAAATTTCGTTGATGAAAGGAAGAATCTTGATGCGTTATTTGCTAGCAGTAAATACATTTTTGGTAAGGCCGGAATAGGATACAATGAAAATAAAAATATCAGGTCATAGAAAAACTTCTTTGTTAAATCCAACATCAACTATAGCCAAAATAGTAGGAATCTGCTAAGTGGAAAAAATCATAACAATTATCTTTCATCTGTTTTGTGTGATTACTGTGGTAAACATGATCGCATTAGTCAATCTTGTAATTTTCATAAAAAGAGATCATCTTTCATGTATATTTAGAGACCGAAAGGCCAAAATACTAACCTGGAAGGACCCAAAATTTGGGTATCCAAAATGAGATAAAAAAATTTTGTTGGTATGCTTTAAAACATAGACAAGAGAAAATTAATGGATAGTTGATAGTTGATAGCGACTGTTCGAGACACATGACAGATGAAATATTGCATTTCAACTATATTGAAAGGAAAGATGGAGGTAACGTTGTCTTTGTAGATAAAAATAAAACAAAGGCCACCAGAGTTGGTAAAATTGGTAATTCTAATTCTACCTCCATTAATAACATTCTCTTTGTTGATGGTTTGAAACATAATCTATTGAGTGTGAGTCAGCTATGTGACAAGCGTTACAAAGTCATTTTCTATGCATCTCATTGTGAAATTGTCGATATTCATAATAATAATATTGTGTTTGTTGGTTCTAGAAATCATAATATATATTGTGCTCAACTAGAAGATATGTCCTCACAAAATGTCAAGTATTTTGCCTCTCTAGAAAAGAATTTGTTTATTTGACACAGAAGATTCGGACATGCTAACATGAGCATTCTATCAAACTTGTCCAAAAACGAGTTAGTAAGAGAACTACCGGCCTTAAACTTCGAAAGAAATCAAGTTTGTGAGGCTTGTTTAAAAGGAACACAAGTTAGAAGCAACTTTCCTTATAAAAATATGGTGTTTGCTAGCCAACCACTTGAATTTGTGCACGTGGATTTATTCGGTCCCACAAAAACTCAAAGTTTTGGTGGTAAACATTACGATTTTGTTGTAGTAGATGTGTAGCATCCCGTCTCTCAAATGATTGAGAGATTTAAAGGGTTAGATTAATGAGTCATATGAGTGTTAGGATGTAGAACAAAATTGGTACATCCATGACATGATTTTATAATTGTGTTCAAATGCACAATATGAGCATACACACATTAATTGTGAGTTAGACAAACGACATTCAATGAACATATTCCGGAATATGGAATTGAAGATAATATGAGATATGAATATGTTTTCCCAATGCCTAGTACATTGGTTTACTAATGACAAGAATTGATTGATTAGCATTAGCAACTTGGAATTAATTTTCATAATTGGAAGATTTATAATTTATTATGTACATTTAGTCTTGGAAAAATGCCAAGTGACAAGATTAATTGAGACATGAAAATTTTGAATGATTTAGCTTATAATTGAGTGACATTTGACATAATTAAATTGGTGATAAATAGACTAGTAATTAATCGACAAATGAATCAATCATTGTGTGACAAATAGGCTAGTAAATTGATGAAAAATAGCATTGATAAATGGACAAATGGTTGCTATACTTAAATGCCTTGTGACCTAGCTTTAATGGTGACATATGGTGGCATATATACTTGATACATTTTGAACATGCCTTTAGACATATGACCATTCCATTAGATGATACCCAACACCTTAGGTGTCAGGAGCAAACTTGGTTCAGCCTATTCTTGTTCTTTCTTCTCTCACACATACTGCCGAAACTCTCTTATTTCAGCTCCCTGAGTTTGCTTATGGTCATGCCTAATTGTTGCACAAATAATCCATGTTTTAGCCTCACAAAGTTAAGTAAAAGATCAGCTTGAAGTTGCCTTATTGTCCTAGCTAAAATCCTTCCAAGTTTTACCTTGAATGTGTGATGATTATGCATGTTTGGAGTACTGATTTAGAGTGACTTTTGAGCTGGGATTAGAACTAAACAAGTAAGTAAACTATTAGTGTTTATTTCATGTTATAATGGAGAATTGATGATGATGAATTAGGATGAATTCCATATGATGTTAATGATGAGGTGTGCTGGAATTTGATAACTGGAATATTTTTACTGAACATATTTTAGCATTTTGGCTATATTTTGATATGTAGATTTTCAAATGAGATGATTCTTGATTTAAATTAAACTAGAGACATTTGGCTACAATTTTTAACAAGAAATTGAAGTTGAATTGTGTCCTTAAGAATCTTGAAATTTAGCTTGAAATTGAATTTTGGCTTAGGCTGTATCACCACCAGTGATAGAAATCATGTCCTATTGTTATTGAATAAACTGTATTGATGTATGTCGAATCAGACAAAGTATATTCACAAAAGTTGTAGCTTATTTCATTAACTTTCAATTGGTATAAATTTTGTAATTTTTGGATATTGTAATTGAAAGATATGAGTTGTACAACTTGAATGCATGATTATACCCTAGCCAAAATTTCAAATGTACTCAGTCTGTAGTATTTTGAGCATAACTCAAAGAATAATAAACCAAATTGTATGATCTTGGTGTCATTAGAAACTTAAGGCATAGGGAAACAATTGTTTAGAAGAAAGTGTTACAGAAATACACCATTTTCCTTTTCATAATGATCATGTAAAGTAGACTCGAAAGTCTGTTTTGAGGAAAAAGCTGGAATGGTTAATGAATTGAGCATGATTAAGTGTATTTAAGGTATTAACCTAAGTGTTAACAAGACATATTCTAGTGATAATGTTTGAATGATTATAAATTGTGATTAAGAAAACATACCCTGGATAGTTATTGAGCATGCATTGCATATGGCACATATATATATGCATAGTTGAATATATATTTGATTGATCAAGTAAGTAATGTGTACAATGTATGTGTATTTAGACGCTCAAGACATACACCATCATTTCAATATTGTCGGACCATCTAGGCTAAGCATATATGGGAGCGTACTGTGAGTAACCTAAGATGGTCTCACCTTGATTTGTTCTATTTGATAATGAATTGAATTGATATGTGATAAATATGTACTGAATTCCGGATATGAAATGTCCGAGGAGTTTGACGTATGAATAAAACATTGGAAGTGCTATTTGAAAGTGAATGTGATTGACTACTTATTTCTCAACTTAAATGTTGAATGCCGGACTAACAGTCTGATGACAAATGTGAATGAGAAAGAATGTGAATGTGACTGAATGAGCATAATGATTGAATTTGTGGAATGCATTTCATTCCAATTCATGAAATATAAAGGTAGTTATGACTAATGTCGCCAGTGAAAAAGAGCTTAAAGCATAAACATTTGTGGAAAGAGCCTAAGGCTCAATGTGTGCAATGAGCCCTGTATCTCCAACAGATAGGAGACATTATGAAAGAGCCCAATATCCACAACGGATACGGGACAATGAAAAGGGCATACAGTCACAAAAACGTAATAAATGAATTTGAGTCTCATAAACATTGCATGCACTTATGATATGAATAAATTGAATGATTGAATTGTTTTTAGGACTTTTCTTGTATGAATACGTGATAATTTATCGATGATTGTGTTATGCAAAATTGTAAGGAAATGATGAATTGTATGGATTTGAGTTTGAAATATGACATTTGTGAACAAAGTGTTTCGTGATATTACTTTGATGATAATCAAGTTTATGTGAGTTTTATGATAACATGAATTGTTGTGTTGTATGACAAGAGTGAACCATCGAGGATGGTTACTCAACTGAAATCGCAAAACTCACCAAAATTGTAACGTGGCTTTTTAGGTTCAAAGAAGTTATCCAATTAGACCAATTGGAGTTTAGCCACTGTAAATGAGCATAAGTTAAGGTACAGGATCAGTTAGCACCTGTATATGTCTTCAATTAATTGTATTAAGCATTGCTTTATACAACTGTTGTATTATGTACACATGAATTCTGAAATGTAACGACTTTCTCATTAAATATGTTTGTATTGAGATGGGCCCACAAAATATGAGTTGCTTAAGATATGTCTAATGCGTGAAAAGTTTGTAATGTGTTATTTCGATAGTCTTAACATACCATCCCCGTAGAGTATATTCTCGAATATCATCCTTATGTTTGATAATATACCCTATAAGAGTGGTGTGTTACAAGATGATTACTCCATATTTACATGGGTTTATTTCTTATCAAATAAGGATTATACTTTTGAAGTGATTAAGAAGTTTTGCAGAAAAATTCAAATAGAAAAAGGGTACTGCATCACTTCAATTCGAAGCGATCATGGAGGAGAATTTGATAACAAAAAATTTGAAGAATTATATGACAACAATGGTATAACTCACAAGACGCCTCAATAAGATGGAGTTGTAGAGAGAAAGAACAAAACTTTGGTTGATATGGTCAGGACCATGCTGTGTGAAAGTAAATTACCTCATGGAAACCGGGCAAAAGTAGTATCCACGACATGTAATGTTCTTAACAGATGTTTTATAAGACTCAATGTTTTGAAAACCGGACCAAACTGGTGACCCGAAATATGAAACGGTCCGGTTTAACCTGTATTTTTTGTAAGTGATTGGTCCGTTCATTTTGCGGTCAGAACGGTAAAAACCGCTGAGCCGGTGAAAGAAAGGACCGGCCGGTTCACTTAAAATACCTTGATTTTGATGATTTCAACTTAAATGAATATTATGATTAGTGATTTTTTTTCTTAATCTTTTTGATGAAATATGACTAGTGAGCTTTATTATCTTATTTTATATTGTATTGGTGAACTTTAAAAAAAACTTGTATATTTTGAAATTTAAAGGTTTAAGTTAAGTTTACAATTAGATAAATAATTAAATAGTATGTTTAAAAATTATCTTTATTAGTCACTGGTTCGATCACGGTTGAATTCCGGTTGAACTATTGACCTTTGAATCAGTTGCTTCTCCGGTTCAGTCATCGGTCTGGTTTTTAAAACATTGATAAGATCTATTCTGAAAAAGACCCTCTATGAGATGTGGAAATGAAGAAAACCAAATGTTGCTTACTTTCAAGCTTTTAGCTATAAGTGTTTCATTCTAAACAATGGAAAAGACAATATTGGAAAGTTTGATGTGAGATGAGATGAAGCTATTTTCTAGGCTTTAATATCGCCAGTAAAGGATTCAGAGTATATAATAAAAGAACAAAGAAGATAGAAGAATCAATACATGTGGTATTTGATGAAGTATTACCATCGACAACAGCAGCCGATTCAAATGATGAAGAGCATCTTTTGATTCATAAAAATACTTCGAAGAATCAAACTACTCCAATAATACCCTCAAAATTACAAAATAAAGAGAACTCCTCTGAAGTTAGAACAGAGTAGGCTTTTTCATCTCAACAGGAGCCTATGTAACGAAAAACACTGAGAGAATGAAGAGTTCTTGATACACATCAATATATTCTTGAATATCTCTCTAAAATTCTAAGAACAAGATCATTGTTCAAGAACAACATTGTGACTCTCATCTCATAAATAGAAACAAAGACCGTTGAAGAAACCCTTACTGACGAAAATTGAGTATCAGCTATAAAAGACGAACTGAATCAATTTGACAAAAACAAAGTCTGGAATTCAGTACCCCGTCCTCAAAATAAGTCAATCATTAGGACTCCATGGGTATTTCGAAACAAACTTGATGAAAATGGTAAGGTGGTAAGAAACAAAGTTAGACTTCTAGTTCAAGGTTACAATCAACAAAAAGATTATGCAAGTGATAAAGTCGATCAAAAAAGCAGAAGTGTTCATTGTCAATTTCTTGAAGGATGTCTGGTATCTTGGTCTTACAAGAAACAAAATTGCTCAACGCTTTCGACGACTGAAGCAGAATACATAGTAGCTGCCAGTTGTTATGCTCAAATCATATGGATGAAGCATCAACTATAGGATTTTTCTCTAAACTTTTGTCATTTTCCTATTTTATGTGATAATACGAGTGCTATAAATCTTTCTAAAACTTTGTGCATCATTTTAGGACTAAAGATATAGAAATCAAACATCAATTTCTTAAAGATTATGTTTTAGAAGGAACCATTGATCTTTTGCATGTTAGTACTGAAAATCAAGTAGCTGACAGTTTCACCAATCCACTCTCTGAAGATAAATGTTGTGTGTTAAGAAAAGAGCTTGGAATGTGCAAATTCTCTTATATTATTTTTGCATGAATATTCTCTGCTACTTGTCTTTGCATTTCGTTTAGCAAGATCCTTCTAATCTAACCCCTTAGAAACTCTTTCTTAGTTTAGTAAGCCCCTCTTAGTTTAAATGGTTCCCCTTGGTTTAATAGAAAAAAATACGTATGTTCTGAAAAGGTAATTTCCTTTGTTTTGTCGTTACAACATTTAAAGACAAGAGCAAAGTTCTTACAAGCAGTGGTTTGGATCTATCAGAAGATACGTAAATGATCACACTTCTTGTATTAGTATACGATCGTTCATTTTCACACGAGATCAACGCTCAAGAAACACGTAATATACCAAAAACAGACTTTTCTCGTCTACTCATCCTTATTGTTCTTCGAGGTGTCGCTCTTGATTCTCTATATTCCAACTTTCTAGTTTCATCTCAAATCTTCTAAACCTCATCCATCTCTTTTACAATGGCACGAACCAGATCAAAAAGACAAAAGAAAACTTTTATTTCTATTGATAGTCATGGTGAAGCACATGTTACTGAACCCCAAGTATCAGAAGTACACTGGGTTATAAATGATGATGACTCAGATGAAGAGCCTTCTCAGTTGATTGAACAACCACGAAATACAGGAAGTCTTGCAAAGCAAGCTGAGAAATTTTTTGAATAAAAAGAAACAACTGATGCTTAAAAGAAAGATGAAGAAGAATCCAAAAAAAGAAAAGGGAAGAAATAAAGAAAGGAAAAGCACCTATGACTGAAGAAACTATCAAAGACTCTATTCATAGAAATGAGTTGTTTCATGAAAAGATGATTCCTAAAGAAAACAGAACAAAGAAGATAAAAATAGTTGCACAAAAATGAAAGACATCAATACTACCAAAAATGTTTCAATAAACGTAAAGTGTAGCACAAGAAAAGAAAGATGGTTGCTAGGAAGTCTTGCCTCCCATGATATTTGATAACTTAGGTATACCTATCTCTCCTTGCTTTGTTGCAATTGATTGGGAAATTTTCCTGAAATTAGATGAGACAGTGTATGATGAGCTAGTCAGGGCATTCTACACACACATGAGAAAGGAAGTAATTTATAGAAAGTTAGTCATTGTTTGATGGGTACGTGAAAGTGAGATTTTAATTTCTGAAGAGATTTCAAGAGATATACTAGACATAGCTCCTATAGGGAGAACTAATTTTTCTTGTCATAAATGGGATGTTGATAATCTGGATTTGGGAGATGTTGTTAAATCCATCTGCCTTAATACTAAAAATACCCAAGATGGGAGGCCTTGGGGTAGACAATTTGACTTATTACCACGATGCTTTGCATCTTTATCAGTTACTTATATTTTCCCCCAGGGGTAGTTTTGTTGAAAGTTGCAGTTTGTTAGATGCTTATGTATGCTTTGCATCTTTATCAGTTACTTCTATTTTCCCCCAGGGGTAGTTTTATTGAAAGGTGCAGTTTGTTAGACGTTTATGTACTGTATAATTTGCTGAAAGGAAACAGAATGAATCTCCCTACAATGATTTTAAGGTTTATGGTGGATAAAGGGAATCACAAGAATATAACTAGTTGCCTACCTTATGGAATGTTGCTCATCAAGATTTTCAATCATTATGAAGTACCTTTTTCAAATTTGATTGGTATGCACCAACTAAGTTTCACCCTTCCATTCCTTACCAGTTCGAATACAAACTGTAAAATAATGTCTTGTGGGAAAAGAAATATGAAAGAGAAGCAAAAATCATAAGTTCTTCTCCAAATCAACTAGCTAATGTTCCTCCTCAAGATGAAAATAGTGCAAATCTCCAACAACAGCTAAAGAATATTCAAGCCAATCAAGATCAAATGCGAGAACAAATAGACAGCATGCAAAATCAACTTCTTGACATACAAATTTTCCTCAAAAGAATCCTTGAATCTCTTCAATAACTCCGTTTGTACTTGCTTTCTACTTGGCTTATTTATAATGATGGTTTTGTTTGATGCATCAATTACTCTTTTCCTCTATTTCA
Organism: Erythroxylum panamense; assembly: GCA_027123425.1. Lineage (NCBI taxonomy): Eukaryota > Viridiplantae > Streptophyta > Magnoliopsida > Malpighiales > Erythroxylaceae > Erythroxylum > Erythroxylum panamense. The sequence continues at coordinate 5,338,775 of JAOTIZ010000002.1, read as the reverse complement.
TTATGTTTTATTTCCTCCTTATACTCCTTTACTTTTGATAATGACAAAGGGAGAGAGTTTATATGATATATTTTTACATATTTTTTTGCATATATGATTATATATTTCTAAATACATACTTCTCAATGTTGCTCGAATATATATGTGATTGATTATGTTGTTAAAATTTGTGAAAATATGTGATATATAAATGATAGGTTCCTTTCTTAAGAGACAGGCTCCTGCTATTTATGACTGAACCTATAAAAGTCACAGATATCTTTCAAAATCATTTATTATCCCTTTGAATTTTAAAAATTATATCTTTTATTACTTGTCATCACAAAAAAGGGGAGATTGCTAGCTTAAGGTTTATATTTAACGATTTTGATGATAATTGTATAATATTTCAAAATTTAAATTGGATTTATTTTCTTGTAAAATTAACGGTCTAATTATCAAAAAGGAAATAAAATCATAAGTGCAGGAACCTTCTTTATGAACTTACCTTATTAGAAATGGTTTATCTGAAAATATCTTACTAATTATGAAGGTCATACACTAGCTTCGTGATTACTGAAAGATTTTTGACAAAGATGACATCGAAGTTATTCAAGGTTAAATCCATCCAGTCAACTAAAGATGCGAGTGAAGCAACGACTAGTTAAAGAAATTGACTATTGAAGGAAGAGCAACAACTCTTATGAAGTAGAACAAACATATTCAGATTGTCGAAACATTTTGAGTAGCATCTATACTCTTGAGAATCATATCATTACTATTGTGTTTTAGAAAGTGAAATCATTCTATCAAGAGAGAAATTTTTATTTTGTTTTTTCTGTGAGCTTTTTAGAAGCTTGTTATACAATTCGAGTATAAAAGGTTGGAAAACCTTGAAAAATATGTATTTGTAGCTTGGAGAAATTTGTCAAATTTAATACTCAATTTTTATAATGAAACACTCAAGTTGGATACTTGGGGTTGGATTTAGGCTTAGGTTGTAAGCCAAACTAGTATAAATTGACTATGTCTTTCTTCTTTCTCTCGTTAACTTTTAAAATTCTACATTATACTGTGTGTGCATTGTTTTTAAGAGGCTCCTTCTATTTTTCAACTTGCAAGAGGTTCCTTTCAGTTTTAACAAGAGCTTTCTATTTCTAAATTATTTTAACAGGATTTATTATTTAGTAGACTCCTTTCATTTAAGCAGGATCCTATCTCACAAAAGACTCCTATTGATTAACAAGCTCCTATCGTTTAAAAAGACTTTATCTTCTGACAGACTCCTAGTATTTTTAACCAGGATCTGTTTATTATACAAATTGAAAGAACTCCCCCCTGCTTGTGTTTGCTTTTATCACTTTCTCTCCATATGTAATAGATGGCTGTAGTAAAGGCTGTCTTAATGATCAATCCATCCACTTTACCCTGTTTAGTACACTCAATGATCTTATCCAGTGTCTCCCCCTGTTCAAAAGTGTAGTTAGTTATTTGTAGCAAAACCTAAATTCTGCACCAAATTCCTTTTGCATAATTACATTGAAAGTATAAATGATTCCTGCTCTCCTTCATATGCTTACGCAAGATGCATACCGGATCATTTATCCCAAATCATCTATCTTTAGTTCGCTTAATCACTAGCCAAGTGATAATTATAACTTTAGGATTTAAAGAATGTTTCCAAAGGATTTCAAACCAAGGCACAACTTCAACATTGTTATCATTTGATGACTAGATCTGTTAGTAGACATACCTTTGGAATCAACTCCATATGATGCTATCCTTCCTTGGTCCTTTTCGGATGATTGGTAGATAAGCTTTCAATACTCTATCAATTTCCATCACTTCGGCAAAACCATATGAGCCGACCAATGAATGTGCACACAACTCAAAACCGAATTGATGAGAGTCACTCTGGCAGCCATAAAAAAGGAACTTGTGTTGTCAGGCATTAACTCGTGCTTTAAGCTTCTCAATCCCTATAATGAAATCATCAAAGTTTGGCTTATTGGCATTAATAGGAACTCCCAAATATTTAAATCGGAGAGACTGTAAGGAAAAACCAACCATGCTGCTAATCTGGTCTTGATTGCGAACATCCACGGATATATACAATCCGCTTTTTTCTATATTCACCTTAAGTCTGGTCCAATCCGAGAAAACCTACAGCATATTCATCATCATTCGGACCGAATGCTCATCTGCTATGCTAAAAATAGCTAAGTTAATAAAATAAATAATAAATAGTAATATATATATATATATACACAAACACACACAATAAATAAATAACTCATTGAGATAAATACCCATTTTTATATTTCAATCTTGCTCGAAACTTTTTTCTTTTTAATGAGGGTTCAAAAATAACATGTCAGAAAAACAGCTGCATCTGTAAATGATGGGAATTGCCGGTTCATTACCACCTGAGGAAATGGCGGGTTCACTGGCAATTGGTGTCCAAGGACACGTGGCTAGTTCCCTACGGCAGTACAAAGGTCTAAATCTAAAAGTCCTCCAAATTGGGAAGTGGCAGTTGGCACTTTCATGTTTTCTCGCAACGACTTTTGCAGTTGTATAGAATTGGCACGAGCTGTTTTTACTTTTTACCTGTCAAAAAATATCAAAAGTCTCTATATTGCTACGACTTTTATGTTTTGTATAGAATTGGCAGGAGCTGTGCTTGCGAGCTTACTCGTACGAAAGATGCTACTTGAATTTTAAGCCTATTGGATCGAGGCTTGATCAAGCTAGCTTCCACTGATCCAATCCAAGCTAGAGCCGCCAGTCGACAAGGGATATGTCGATTTTTGAGGCGAGTCCCACGTTTAAAAAACGATGGCCCCACTTTCTTTAGAAGGAATGTGAGTTAGTTATTAACCAGTTTTTTTAAAAAAATAAGGACGGATTTTAAGAAACTCAAAATTTTATTATTTAAATAATCGATTTTTTTTTAAAAAAAAATTACAAATTGAATCGAAAATTAAGTCAGTTCTTTTTTATTTCGAGTAAAGTTTGATTTTTAAATCATTAATTTCTATATTTACTCGTTGCTATGCATGAAAATCCTAATATAAAAATTACTTTCTTAAGACGTAAATTTTTACCATTCAGTTTTAAAAATAACATATCCTTTTACCTTTATATCATATCCTTGTCTCCTTAAGTTGAAACAAGAGTATGAAAATCATTAAAAAAAAATATTTTTATCTTCTATTTTTATTATGATCTAATTAATTGTAGACTAAATATATATTATTTAATTATTTAGTATATTAATTTTTAATAAGAATTATGAATAATTTAATTTACTTAATACAATTAAATTAAATAAATTTCATTTAATAATTATTAATAAGTATAATTAAATTCAAAATATCATTAAAATATTTAACTTTAAGATAAAATTTAATTTAATAATTTAAATATATTTAAATAAAATATTAATTTTAATTAATTATTTTAATATAATAAAATAGTTTTAATAATAGATTGAATTAAATTTTTTTTATTAGATATAATTTATCTTTAAATTTTACTTAATAGATGAATATTACTAGTGATAAAAATATAACACTAAATATGTTTTTATTTTTATTTAAAAAAATAAAACTGAAAATTACAATAAAAAATAAAAATGGATCAAAACACCCTTGTACTGAACTCACATATGTTCTGATCATAATGTGAGTATAATGAAATTGAAACAAAAATGCACAAAAACAACCAAATTCTCAAGAAACAAAATCATACTTTCATTCGAACATGAAAGTATGAAAAGAAATCTTCTGTTTCAACCAATCGATCACGCTTCTGGCACTTCATCTCTATCATTTGATAGCTACCTCGACAATTCAAGTTCAATAGCATTTTCGTGTCATCGATTTTATAGTCATAATTGTTCTTTTCAATACTTTAAGTATTTTTTATGAACTATGAAGATATTTTAGTTAATTATATAAATGATTGTAAAAAAATTATTATTGATAATAGCAAACACACATAAGAAGAGGGTGAATTGTGTGTATAAAAAAATTTTGCAAATTTTTTCAATTCATATAATGATCAAATTCTAGTTTTAATTCATATAATATAATGTCATCTGGGCCAACTTTGATCGAATTTGAGACTGCAAATTTATCCACAATTTTTTATAGGTCCTAAAAAGAAAGATGAACGAATTAGTTAGTCTACAAGAAATGGAGGGCGGTGGCATAAGTTAACATCAAGGAACATGTTCATAAAAATGGAATTTATTGTTGGAGAAAATTACTATAACCACAACAACAATAATAGGAAGAGAAATAAAGGATTAAAAACTAAATCAACATATAAGTAATTTAGGTAGAAAACCCCTCTCAATTGGGGGAAAAACTATGATTCGGATCTTTGTAGACTAAAATCAATCCACTGTAATAATCAAGAGTACAATTGGCAACCAACAACAATAATCTCAACGTCAAGGACAATTATCTTTAATTTCTAGTACAAATTGAAAATCATAATTAATTTAGGACTCTTTACAAACTCAAGAGATACCAATACCAAATACATGTCGATGATGATCCACTTCTTCTAAATTATCTTACCAAACGGCTGCCTTCCTACATGCCAAAACAATGGAGCAGACCTCTCTTTTCTCCTCCTCCATTATGATTTTTACAGCAATAGAACTCATGAGCGAAAAAGGGCAAAGCTTATTTTATCTTGTCACAAATTGACTTCTCCAATAAGCTACCAAAACCTACCATCTATGAGTCAATCAAAGAACTCTTTACCTAGTGGGTTACTACTTGCAAATAAAATAAAGTTCACCTTTGCAAAACCCACATAGCTAGTAGTTGGGATTTGGGGAGATACCTAACATATTCTTCCCTTGACCTAAATCACCAAACACCTCCACGTCATTCAAGAATCGGACCTTCTTCTTCGAGGCCTCATCCCTCTGGATGTAATGGCCCTTCACATAGCAAATGTTGTTCTCGGCTTTCCTTCCTTACATCACCAAGTAAGCACTGTGGTACATTTTGCACCACCTCCTACTACCAACATATTTATGCCCGTACTTTGTCAATTCACCTAAGGATATAAAGTTAGCACAAGTACCTAACACATACCTCATATTGTAGATAGTTCGGGTCATATCATCATCGAATTTCATCCTCACAGTCTCCCTAAGCCTTGGACCTTCAATTTTTGATCACCCACTATGTTGATGTGGCCATACTCCTCATCTTGGCGCAAAGTATCAAATAAGGTTTGGTCTCTACAAACATGAATCGACGTGGCCGAACCCAATACCCAACTCTCTTGGCCCTCCTTCACCTCACTATGAGTAGCCAATAACAAATAATCATCACCTGGAGAACCTCCATCAACATGTGTCATCATCCTTTCGTTCTCCCTTAATCTCGTCATAGCTTCATCTAGCATAATCTTCTCTCTACCAATAAGCAAGGTCATAATAATGAGTAGGTAGAATTTGGGTAGTGAAGTCAACAACAAAAGAGTTTGTTCTTGATCGGTGATCTTCTCGTTCGCATTCTTCAACTAGGCCACTAATTGGTTGAACAAATTAATATGACTCTGCAAAGTTGTACCCTCCTCCATCCTTAACTGGTACAACTCTCATCTCAAGCACCAGATGTTAGTCAACGATTTGGAGGCATACACAATTTGGAGCTTATCTATCAAAGCTTTTAAATCCGTCTCACTCAAGTAATTGTACTTGATCTCCAGAGCTATGACCAACGGAATTGTATTAACCGCCTTCTTCTTCATCGATGCTAGTTTGTTCGCCTCCAAAACTGCATCTAAATCTTGTTGTACCAATAAGTCCTTAATAGTACTCTTCCATACTCAAAAGTTTATTTTCCCATTAAACAAGGGAACATGAAATTTCAAATCACTATTTTCACATTTTCTCTTCTCATACTAATTCCTCCCTAAGTCAAACAAGTGGTAATTTTCCCTATAATAATAGCAAAAGAAATAAAGTGCAAGAAACCAAATCAACGCACAAACAATTTACTTGAAAAACACCTCTCAATTGGGGGAAAAATCACAGTTCGGATCTTCACGGACTAAAATCAATCCACTATAAAAATCAAAAATACAATCAGCAACCAACAACAATAATCTCAACAATAAGTACAATTATCTTTAGGTTCTAGTATAAATTGAAAATCCTAATCAATTTAGTACTCTCCACAAATCCAAGAGATACCAACATCGAATACCTACCGATGATGATCCACTTCATCTTGATTATCTCACTAAATAACTACTTTCCCACAAGCTAAAACAATAGAGCATGCCCGTCTTTTTCTCCTCTTCCATGTTGGTTTTTACGGTAATCTAACTCACAAGCGAAAAAGGGTCAACCTTGTTTTATCTTATCATAAATTGACTTCTTCAATAAGCTATAAAAATTTACCTCTTATGGAACCAAAAAAACTCTTTACTTAATGGGCTACCACTTATAAATAAAGTAAAACTCACCCTTATAACATCTATTAGCATAAGTAAATAACAATAAAGAAAACAGTTGATAAAGCCCAGATCGGATAAGCTTGTAAATGTCTATTCATTGTCTTCATTAATCTCTCGGACATAGAAGTATCTCTTTGATAACTTTGTCCACATTCTGGTACGACGACCCAATTGCACAAGTTGTGGCGTCTTCTGCCAGCTTCTTCCATTCTGCAACTTTCTTTTTCATTTCTTTGCCCTTTACTCCT
>JAOTIZ010000002.1:5278997-5301850 GCA_027123425.1 Erythroxylum panamense | reverse complement strand
ACCATTTTATCAAATTTTGCCTCAATCAAAAGTCAACCTTCAAAGGCCAAAAAGTCAACTATTTCACAATTTTTCATTTTCTCACACTTTCTCTCTTTATTTCATGATTTTCAACTTACTTTCTATCATCTCATCCACTTACTTTCATAAACCATACCAATCCACTCAAAACCCCAAAGATATCAAAATCAAATCATTTCTTTTCTTATCAAGATCCTTTAAGTATTAAGTCATCTATTACACAATACATACACAAAACACTCCTTAAATTTCATTTTACTTATTCTAATTTTCACTCAAAGATCGGGGTCCAACAATTATTACGTGAGATAACGCCTAACAACACACATGATGATATAAATAAAGAAGTTGGAAGATACTTTTCTTGATCGTTTGAGAGATATGTAAGTTTTCACTTACAAATATTCTTATTGTTGAATTATAAGATTTAAGTGTTGAAATGACATTATACTCTTTTGATATGATAATTTCTTTTATATAGGCCTTAGAAAATCTAATAGAGAACAAGTTCATTTGTGATCTTGCAAAGGGAACTCTACAAACTATTAAATCATAACTGGTGTATTTTGTTAATGAATACAAATATTATACAGAATATCATAGTCATAGCATGGGAATAATAAATAGTGGAGTTTCTATACAGGGAGAATTGATAGATTACTATGATAAAATTATTGACATACTTGAAGTTAAGTACCCTGCATTGTCAATAAAGTGACGTGTGATATTTAAATGTGACTGGTATGACCCGACTTAAATGTTGGAACAAAAGTACATAGCTGATATAATCTAATTTGAACCTTTCGTGTTGGTGATGCAAGCGAAACAAGTGTGTTATATCCCTTTCCCAAACTTAGGACGAGATGAGTCAGATTAGTTGATGTTTTGCAAAGTTAAACTTAGAAGTGTTTTAAATCACTTAGAAAAGGAGAGTAGAGAATGAAAGTGAAGTGTGAGCATGATAGGAGAGCTTAACTTCTTTCTTGGACTCCAAATCAAGAAAATGAAGGAAGGTATCTTTATAAATGAAGAAAATTACACTAAAGAACTATTCAAGTACTTCAAAATGGGCTAAACCAAACCAAACTATTAAGGACACTTATTAGAAAGAATTAACCAAGTTCATCTTCTTACTAATACAAATTTTTAACCAAGTTCATCTTCTTACTAATACAAATTTTCAATCAAGAGGCATTTTAACAAACACCTAATATGCATCAAACAATCATCCCAACATCACAACCAAATTTCAAAGCTGAACCTTCTAACACTAACATTTCAACCTTAATTCTTCTTAACCATTCACAAATTACTCAAACATACAAAACAAATCAAAGAAACAAACAAATTTAATTAATACAAAACTCAAACAATTTGCAATATACCTCACAAAATTGCAATAATGGTGGGATTAATGGATGAGCTTCCGACATCGACGACACCATCGATGACAGACCAGAAAGTGGGGGGAGAACTCGCTGGAGAGATGATGTGGGAGGGAGAAGAAGAAAAACAAGCCAGACCTGACAGTGGGGGAGGCTCTCGGGTTTGTTTTAAGCTACACAAAATAACACCAAATGATGTCGTTTTGTTTAAGTTAATAACGTTCAACCACAAGGAGACAATGACATATTGGTTTAAAATTTACCGACGAAACTAATAATCCGTCAGAAATGTCAATACTTCATTTTTCCGTCATCAATTCCCGCCTTAGTTGCCAACGGTATTGTTCTGTTGCTAAATTAAATTTTTTCGACACATTTATCGACGGACAAGTAAATAATGTTGATAATTTCCAACCGTTTGTTTTCTGTTGTTGTTTTTACTTTATCAATTTCTTATTTTCTTGTAGTGTGATAAGAGAATTTTTGGAAAAGTTGTTGAGAACAAGAAAAGAACAGAGTAGAAGCAAGAATGAGAACGACAGAGGAGTAAGAAGTTACGAGAGAAGATTATGTTTGTCTGCTGCCTTTTTTTATTAATGATAACAACTGCTATTTATAGCAATACATTGAATGAAAATTGGATACGATTTATTCGTCTAATCATCCCCACAAAATAAGGAACTAAATAACAACTCAACTGAAAGAAAATCAGCAGAAGATCATCCTTTGAACGAGTCTTTAAACACATGCTTCACATGATAAGAAAGGAGCGTATCATAGTGCAGCTTCGAATAAGATTGCATTGAAGGCAAAATTTCTAGGGACAAGATTATCTATTCTCATTATTCTATTCTTGCCCTATTTCACGTACAATAATACGACTTCGTTTTATTATTAAAATTATGTCCATGTTATGTATGAAACATAGTTGGAACGAAACAAATAGAAATAGACTATTTGAACCCAAATTTTCTTACCACCACTTTTAGAAGTTATCCGTTGAAATGAAACACGTGCCAAATTGTACATGGAAGTGTATATTGTTTCGTGCAAGGAATGAGGAGCAAACTAAAAACGACACTAGAGATCCTAGCTAGTTGTCAGAAACGACAGACGTTGACACGAGAAAATCTCATGGCCGAAGCGCACCAGCCTTACTCTGACACGCAACTCTCACACGCCTTCCTCCCTCGTTCCGTGTCTATTTGTACTCTTGAACTCTTTCTCAATTCCTCCATCTTCTCTCTCTTTCGTTTCGTTTGGTAAGTCCAGTTAAAACTCTCGCGCTCTCTTTTGACTTACTGAATTCGACGATTCTGGAACTTTCAGAGGTTGCTTTAACTTAATTTTCTGCGACTTTATGGACCTGTGTTGAAATTATGGAAATCAATATCTTAAAAGATTGATTACTTTATGAAGCTAATGTAATGTTTGCTTTTCTAATAATAAGTTCAGAGAAGTTTCGTTATTGATGGCTTTATGCGGAATTGGGTTTTCTCCAACTTCAAAACGAGTTGAAGTATGGTACTTGAGAGGAAATTCAGTGACAAAACTACCTGGACGTAGCTCCATGTGTCGCCAACCCAAAATCGTGAATTATTTTCGGGGAAATTCCATGAGAGTCATATGTTTGTCATCGGTAGGCAATGCTCAGAGTGCTTCAATAGATTCCCTTGAAGAAGAATCAGGGCACGTGATTAGGTTCAAGAAGTCTGATTTCAACATGATTGATCGTGCTAGTGTTGGTCTTGGCGGTCGGGTATGATGCACTCAACCTTGCTTGTCCCGTGCAATTGTATCAGCCTTGGCTGGTTAATATTTACTTTAGCATGACTAAATTTGGCCTTCTGTAGACAGATGAGGTGATTTTTGAAGCCATTGTCAAGGACCCAAATAGGTTAGTGTTTCACTTATTTAGTAATGGAATACCTTTGATAGGTAGTGGCTTAATTCATAGCATCATGGAATTGCAGCCATTTGTACAACACAAGAGTTGTGCTTCGACAACTTATAAGTGTACAGGCTCAACGTAGAGGAAAAAGGGCAATAGAGGTTTGTGGATTTAGTTATTAATAACTTGGCATTTTGTATTTATTTTGGATAACATCTAATTAGTGTGTCTTATAGGTCTTGAAGAGGCTGGCTCACCGTAAACTTTTGTACCATTCCTATTCGATGCAAGTTCATGGTTACATATCTTCACCAAGTGATGCCCAAAACTCATTTGTCCTGGTCCATGGGGTAGGTCCTTCTCCTTGTTAGGTGCTTTTTATCGTGCGATCATGTAGGGAAGTATAGACGCGTTTAATTTCTTTAATAGATACAAAGTTTACTTACAAAAATTTTTTAAAAAAATTCTTTTTCATTATTCAACTGGTTCAGTTCCTATTTTCTGCTCATTGATTTCTTATGTTGTCTGCATTTTCAAAATTTTCTTTTACAAATGTTGAGGATGTCAGAAAGAAGATTACTGATTGTTTAACTTATCCTTTCTTTTTGGAAGTATCATGGTAGCTTTTCTTTAAGACATTGGCTTCAACAGTCGAATTGGCTTCCTACCTTGGAGGCCACTCTTGCATTAGATGAAGAATCTGTTAAGAAGGTGGGAGATGACTCGGTTGGAGGACCTGCAGTCTCTCGGCAATTGCGGATCACACGCATATTGATGAGGGATCTCTTGATTGGAGTATGTATTTCTGCTTTTGTTCCTTGCTAAGACACATACTCGTTTTTTACGGTTAATATTTTGACTGGTGAAGCTGTTTACATCAGGTGAATTATTTGCATAGTCATGGACTAGCTCATACAGAGTTGAGGCTGGAAAATGTACATATTAGCCCAGTGGATAGACATATTAAGGTAAAAGCAGACGTTCTCTAGACTAGGTCACTATTTCCAACCTGGACAAGATTAAATTGTACACATGAATAATCTGTAAGATAGAAAAATTACTCTAGATCTAGAAGTGTGCTTGTTTTGTGCCTTTGAAATCTTGATGAGCTTTTCTGTGTTTATTTCAACAGTTATATAACAACAATAAGATGAAACTTTTCCATGGATCCATTTAAGTGATAAGTTTTATTCTGACTCCTGCTTTTGCTCATTTTTTAATGTTATAATGCTGAATTGTCTTATGCAAAAAAAATTCCAGTCTTTGCGGATATTTGAGAAAATACTATAACTTCTCTATTTCCTAATGTATAATTATTTTGATTTTTTAGGTAGGCATACTAGGGAATGCTTTAATTATTTTGATTTTTTAGGTAGGCATACTAGGGAATGCTTCTGACTTCTACGAGGATGGTGCAAATAGCAGTAAAGCAGACAACAGCTTGGACAGGCGAAAGATGATGATTGCATTTGACATAAGGTGTGATAAAGGACTATCTATATTGCATCTAAAATTTTATCACTCTATGTCTTTCTAAAGCTCATTTAGTTCACACATGTTGCAAAGATGTGTTGGATTCATAATGGCAAAAATGGTGTTGCGGGAACTCATGGATCCAGTGATCTTTATGAGGTTCAAATCATTTCTCAACAAGGTATAAGATGGCAGATCTTGTTGTTTTTTCATGAAACTGTCTAGAAGCTAAGTGGACCTTTAAAAAAGTGCTTGCCTTAGATAGAGTTTATGATTCTTTTTTATTGGAAGTTAGTGTTTATGATTCTTCTGTCTGCGTTGAATCACATTCCACAAAATGAAACTTTAACCTTTGTCTCTGTTTCTTCCTCAGAGGTCTTCCTTCACAAACTGATATTCTAAAAGAAAGTCATTAGTTTCTCTAGTGATTGGCTAGCTGGCTCTATTGCTTGGTTTCAACAGGATAGGCATTGTTCTTATCTAATAATATTTACAATAATGAAGTAATTTAGGAATGGCTAAAAGTAAGGGATGATAGATAAGGAAGTTCGTTATCATGCTTCTGCAGTGACAATAACTGATGGAATATATATAGCATTAACAAGGCTGAGTTGCCTGATTAGCATATAGTAGTCTACTTTTATGGTGGCAGAGTTTCTCTAATTAAAAATAAAAACTTATGGGTAGGTTCACTTTGCATCTTATAGAGGAAGATCAGTCCATTTTGTGCAATCATAAGAGAAAATGGAAAGTCAAATAATAAAATGATGACTAGCAATTATTTATACAAATTGTCAGCTCATTTTGTTTCTCAGTGATTCTCCTATTGATTTTAAGTTGTCATATTGTTTATGAAGTGCATTTTCAAACTTGGCAACTATTTGTGAGTGTAGGGAAACGATCCTTCATGCCTGCGTGAATTTCTATTGTCAATCCTAAGTAGGAATTCTCCTCATGGAAACATAGGACTCCAGGTATCTTTAAGTGCAATTATTTTATTGTTCAAGTTACTTGGTTCTTAGTGTATGGATGCCTTTTGATCATCATTCTTCTTGTAGATGCTTGATCGCAATTGGGGAGCAGGTTGGAACCTTCTGTCTTTGCTACTTGCAACTAAGCCTTCCAAAAGAATAAGGTGTTAAGCGAAATTTGTGTGTTAGATAACTTTCTTTAATTGTGCTTTTTGTTCGATGCATTAAATAATTCAATGCATCTCTTTGAGAGATGATGGGAATACAATAATTGTTATGTACTTGTGATCTGAAGTTGTTTGGATGCTCTTCGACACCCTTTCCTGTGTGGACCAAGATGGCGAGTAGCCCCATCTATGAATGGCATTTTATGGGGTCTAGGTTCAACCACAGTGCGAATTGCAGAAGAATACATATACCATCAACCCCAGGTATCTTACCTTTCCAGCAAGGCTTTTTATGGTCATTAAGACGTTCCATTTGATTTGCTAAAAGTTTGATTTGCATACCTATACTTAGAAATTTTGTAACAAGTTGAAAAGTACAAGTATAAAGATTTGGTCTTTGGTCATTCAGTGGAAATTTTTTATGGACGTATGAGTTGGTTCCCCTGGTAGTTGAGTTCAAAATTTCTAACTTGGAGGCCAGTGTTGTTAAGTTCAATTCCTCAATATTCTTGTCCTGTTTCATCTGTCCTTTCTAAGGCTAGGGCATTTTAAACCATGAATCTTGATTGTTCTGCATAACTTTATCGTTTGCCCGAAAAATGCTCTAGCTTTGTAGTAATATTCCTAGTACGTGTGCAATGGTACAAGTGACCTTAGATGCTTTTGTTTTTACGTGAATTTCAATTTCGTTCTACCACATACTAGAGCTGTTAATTACAGTGATAACTTCTATTTTCCATTAGCTTGACTACGTAGACTAACTTTGTGCTGACCTGTTAGCGTAATAGGCTTGCTTATTTCATTGAGTTGATGGAGATGCTGAATCCTCATTCAAGGCCAAGGGTAAGCCATTTTTAACCTTGTTCTCAGATCCTTATTCTCTTTTCCTAAGTATGAAGTTTCTATATCTATTTTATTGTTCTGTCTGATTATTTAGCTTCTGCTAAACTATCAATCTGATGATTCATATAGAAACAGGTAGCAACATTAGTGTTCTAATTGAAAGGAAGTAGAAGACTCTGCACCTTCCTTTTGTTTGTTTTGTTCTTGAATGTCATCATTAAATGGTTATATGAAATGCTATACACATGCAATTCTAATTGATAAATAATAAATTTAATCATCAGTGGGAGATTTCCTAAGATAGTCTTTCATTTTTATGTTTCAATTTGTTGTTCAGAGCTGGTTGGAGTTGCTTCCAGGAAAATGGCGATTATTGTATTGTACTGGGAGACACATAGGATTAACACTTCGCCAGCCTCCTGCCCGTGTTCTCATTGGTGCTGTTAATCTAACTGTATCCAGACCAACAAAACCAAATGCGAATCTCGCTTTTGAGTCAGATATTGGCTTCACAGTCATAATTGGTCAAGATTGGCCCCATAACAAGAATGGCATGACTGGAAAAATGGATGTGAACACTTCATTCAGAGTAGCTTCTGGAAGACGGTTGTATCTTAAGGAAGTAGGAAAGTTCTCCTTCGGCCAGTCAAGTAATATGGACTCACTGGCTCAAAAACTATCTGGTAAAAAGTGGAGGAAAGTAGTCCCTTTCAAGGAGTTCCCATCAAGCCTGCCAGTGGCCAGGCTTGTGTCTGGTGATATTGAGCTGACAATGAGTCTGGGTGATCAACTGAATCAGAACATTGTCACATTAGAAAACATAGTGCAAGAAATTCGTACTCAAGTGCCTACTGAAATTTTTGATTTGTCAAAACTTGTATGTGGAACGTATGTTGACTCACGTCTGCTAGTCCTTAGGGGGGTGAGTGGATCGGCTCTTTTATTCACAAGGTCTTTGGGTTGATAGAACATCTATTGGTAGTCATTGTCGATAAGGTGATATACTTGAACTATTTTGCACTCATTGTATCTACAAAAACAGCTGTTTTCTATGATTGAAAGGAAAATGAGATGGCTTTAATTTGCAACCATTGAGGAGGAGATTAAATATGAGACATTACCCTAAGAGTAAAACAAGTCTTATATGACTTGGACAATCATCGCTGTTTTTCAGGTTACAGTTGGCCTCTCGAGATGAAGTGAGGGTCAATTTTATTACCAACTACTAATACTTTAATTAGGGAATGCTTCTGACTTCTGTGAGGATGGTGCAAATAGCAGTAAACCAGACAACAGCGTTGACAGGGGAAAAATGATGACTGCATTTGACATGAGGTGTGATAAAGGACTAAGTCTATATACCAAAGTTATGAATATCGTATCGGGGTTGGTACCGGATTAGGCTCTGGAACTGTACTAGTATCGGTTGGTATCGGGTATCGTTTCGGATAATTTTTTAAATTTATAAATTAATCCCTAAAATTTTTAAAAATTACAAAATAGTTCATATACCATAATGTACAGTTTTACTGTATACTTTACTAGTTTACTGTTTACATCAACCATGTTTTAAAAAATAATAATAAATAATAATAATGACAATTAATATGAAATAAGCCAATAATAATAATTTTTAAATATTTTACATATAAATAATAACCACAATTAATATAAACAAAGACAAACATTATCATACACACATCAAATTAAGAATAATACAAAGTATTTAAAAATATTACAATAATAAAATTTCATCATTTTAATAAATAATATTACATTAAAAGATTCAAAACATCCGATAAAAATAACAATAAATATTACAAAAAGAGTTGATGATGAAGAAGCAATCAAGTAGAAGTTAAACTTGAAACAAAAATATTATAGTTACATTACATATATACAATTTAACATAAACATCAAATACAAGTAAAATTAAAAGAAGAGGAAAAATAAAAACCTGAAATTCAATCGTCAATGGGAGGATATCCGCTAGAACTGCACTGACCCCATTGATCATTTGGTACAAAATCCTCATCATTGAGAGGAGCTTCATCATTATTATCATTCAAATTTAATGCACCAAATGATATGTCAATGTTTTCTCATCCAAGATTATCTTCCAAGTTATTAACATATATCAAATTCGGTTTCTGAAGAAACTCAATCCACCAAAAGATCAATATTATCAATGAAAATTGAATTTGTTGAACTACTTGTGCTATTAAGACTCCTAGTAAATAATAAACTTTAATTATTAGAAAATTATTAAAAAAAATCAAAATTAATAATGATAATAACATACTTTTCTCGAATCTTTAAATTGTAACGAAAAAAATCAAGTCATTCAACATCTTATGCTCCAATCTATTTCTTTTCTGATAGTAGATATATTCAAATGTGCTTCAGTTTCGTTCACAACCTGTTGCCCTCACACATTGACTTAAAATTTGAATTGCAAACTTTTTCAATTCTAGAACACCATTTCTGAATTGATCCCACCAAGAAACTGTAAGTCATAAGATAACAAAAGTAGCGTTATAAACAAAACAAAATGATAATTGATTTTTAACAAATAAGAAAAAGGAAACAACTAATACTTGAAGAAAGTTTCTTCTTTGTCAAATAATAATCGACATTTCAAAATTTTCATAGGACAACTTATAAAGCTCCATATATGAACTTAAAAGATCTTGCTTCGCGTCAATGACAACAATTATTGTAATAGTTAAAAGTATTAATCTATTAACTTTAGCTTACTTAGTAAAATACAGTCTAAAATAGACACTAGGATTCAAAAATGCCCTAGCTACAAACAACGGAGAAGAAAGTTGTCTTTTCCTTGTCTCATTAATGATTGAAAGATACAGTGTGTACAAAGAAAGCCTATGTTTCATATTAGCCTTGATTGCTTCCATCACTCTCTCCATGGCTTTAAAAAACTCATTGTTGGCTTTTCTTCACTATCAGCTAAGCGAAACACCCTCGCCAAAGGCTCACAAACTTGGATAACGAATTGGCATTGAGACCAAAATTCTCTTTCTTCCAGTATAATTCTACAAACCTCTACTCCAGCATTAGACCTAGCATGCTAAGATGCAATCCACCTATCATTGGTAAGATAGGTAAGATGCTAAGATGCTAAGATGCAATCCACCAACAAAAAGACTGAAATGGGAAGAAATTTGTTGCAAATCTTGTTCCAACAGAGTAATACAAATTCCTATCATTGGTAAATTCCTTTTTTTATTATATTCAATACATATGCACGATTATAGATGAACTTAGTCACCTTAGTTTTTTTCACTGTCTCATCAATAATAGGAAATTACCTAAGATCCCATATATTCTTCAGCATTAGGTCAATGTAATGTGCAACAAAAGGAGTCCAAAAAAAAGAATTATACTTATTTTGCAACCTTTTTCCTGCCGCTTTATAAGTGAAATCATTGTTAGTAATAAAATGAACAATGTTTTCTACCCCTACTTCATTCTCAACTTCATCAAGCATCTCAAACAAAGACTCAATATTCCTTATAAGGCTAAATGCATCAATAGATTTAAAAAATATTGAGCCATTTGTAGAATAAACCAAAAAGTTAATGATAGACTCTTGTCTCAACCATCAGACATGATTGAAAATCTATAAGTAGCCCAATTCACTCCTCTTTTTGCCAAATAACTTTTAATTTCAAAAACATAACAACTCAAGAGTTTACCTCTTAAGTCATCAATAAAAGGACATTTGTATCTCAACCCATAAGGCTATTGCATCCACCATAGGTTGATAATAATAAGACTGAAAAGTATTGAATGATGAACCTGTATCATACCACTATCTAGTTACTGCCATATTGACATTGTGAGTCGCATCTCTTGATTGCATTGCACTGCGAATTGAAAGTTGGGCTTCAAGAGTTGCTTGTGGTGCCAAAAAAGTTGGCACTTGCCTTCTTCTATTCCTCACATAAGGTCCAGGTGCTTCTTCATAGGCCTAGGATGGAACACCACCAGTACCACTACTATCTTCAACATTTTCAAAATCACCACGAAAATCAGTAACCGAACTTCCACTACCAATTTCAAAATTCAACCTTTCCCTTCTATATTTCTTATATTGATATTCTTCAAGCAATGTTTTCATTTGCTACTTCGCATCATGAATCCTTTTTTACAAGGTTCCACATCTCATTTAGTCCTAACTAAATGTTTCTTTAATCAGGTAATTCCTTCACCTTTCAAATGCTTGTTACAAAATAAGCAAATAGTATGATTCCTCATACCGGAAACCGATGCAAAATGAGCCCAAGTTGGATCATTGTATCATCATAAAGTGGTTTGATCAAGAATACCTGAACTTTCTTCCATTTATCTGTAAAAATAAATGAATACATATATTAAAATAAATAACACATAATTTCATTACATAATACGCATATTAATTTTATATAATATAACTCATTTTATACGATTACATCTTACACAATTCAATTTGATCGAACACAATTCACTATAAGTCAAAAACTAATAATTCAATTATTCAACATATATAATTACATAAAACATACATAAACAATTTTCATTTTCAATAATCACAAAACATACATAAATAATTTTTATTTTCAACAATTTTCATTTCCAATAATCACAAAACATACATAAAACAATTTTCATGTCTAATAGTTATAAAACATACATAAACAATTTTCATTTTCAACATTTTTAAACAATTTCTATTTTCAATAATCATAAAACATACATAAAACAATTTTCATTTCGAACAATCACAAAAACATACATAAACAATTTTCATTTCTAACAATTTTAATTTTCAATAATTACAAAACATACATAAAACAATTTCTATTTCTAACAATCACAAAATACATATAAAATAATTTCTACTTTCAACAATTTGCAGCTTAATGAATCAATTTATTTTCCAATTCCACACTTTTCCAGTTCCATACTTTGATGGCGGTGTGGAACTGGAAATTGTGTTTACTTAACAAAATCTCAAAGTATTGAAATATAAAATGGAATCAAAATCTAAAAGCAATGAAATCTAATTTGGAACTAGAATTACCATAAATACCTTGAATCACATAATTAATTATTAAAATTAAGGTGACTATATTATGGAACCCCATTTTTTTTAAAATTGGACCCTCTAAATGTTTGTTGGATTGTTGCAAACTATAACTTTTAAAGAAAATTAGGTCCAACCATGTAAAACAAATCTAATGTGTATTTAACAACATTAACCAGAAGATAATTGTCTCACAGTAACACCTTATCTATTTGTATACATTGCTTTTGAGTTTTTTAAATATAAAATTAATGTAAAATCTAACACGCACAAAGTCATACTTAAATGATGTAGTTAGGTTAGTTGAGTTAGAAAAACCTCACTTATAATTGGTAAAAGTTCAACTTTTATCAAATGAATTATATGATATATTGGTATTACAAAAATTTATTTCATTCATATTTAAGTATAGAGAAATGCTAAGGGAAATTGGTAAGAAAAAATTTAACTTTATAATGCTAACCCCTCTGAAAAAGTAACAAAACTGATATATGAGAAATGATTTTGTATCTATATGTCTATTAACAAAACTGATAATAATCAACACACTTCCACTCCACATCCACTTCAGTTCCACACTTCCATTCCACATCCACATCTTGTATCTATATGTCTATTAACAACTTCAATAAATCAATTTACATTTTTTAGTTCCACACTGCCACAGTTCTACTCCACATCCATAGTCCACATAACAAGTAGCATAACAACAAATTAAGAAATTCCATTCACAATTCACAAGTACACCAACAATTTCATTCACAATTCACAAAAATACATAAAGTTATAAACACACACCCAATTATTTTAGAATTCAACAACAACTTTAACAGGTCGAGTCGGATTAGAAATAAATCCAGTTCTATTTCAGATATGTCATGAAAGAAGAGACCCAAGACTCCAAGAGCGGTGGGTAGGTTGGTGGGGCGTCGGTGGTGGTGGTGGTGGGTGTTAAGAGAGATAGTGAGATGTGTGAGAGAGATAAAAATTTGGGAGAAGCCATAGATATGGGGCGTTGGTGGTGGTGAGTGGTAGCAAGTGATGGGTCGAGACTTGAGAGAGATAGTGAGATGTGAGAGAAAAAAGTCGAGTGTGGAAGTGGGATGGGAGGTACTATTGTGTGGTGCAACGGTGGTGGTCGTTCAATTGGCGATGGCGGTAAAGAAGAGAAGAAGAGAGACTAAGAGAAGAGAGAGTGAGTCTATGAGTTAAAGTGTAAGATGAGAGAAAGAAAAAGTGAAGAACAGAGAAAAAAACTTATAGGGTTAATTTTTTATTTTTTGCAGATATACCCTTACATTTTTAAAAATTTTCAATACCGACCAGTATATGACCTATAGTGCCCCTTACTCTAGGGTACATACCGGGACGCCCTGAGGATATTCCATTACATAACCTACAATAATGGCGTGCTACGTTCAATCACAACATTCGCTTAACATGACATCATCTATCTTTATTCTCTTATAAAACATCATCATGAAAGTTGCAATAATTTAAAACCAAAATTTCATCATTTCATTTCATAAAAACCAAATATTTACAATGTATATTTCAACATTCATACCATCATAGCCTAATACAAGAATGTGCTACATGAAAGAGAGAATATACAAAATCTATCTAATCTGTTCATATCTAACTAATCGACCTTTGAGCCATTTCTTCTTGCTTCCAAAAGTAAAATTCTACACTGCTTGTTGCATCCCTCAGTAGCTAATATCGTCTTTCGGTCTTGAAAAATTAACGCTACAATTTTGATGAGTTTTGCGAACTCAATGACGTAACAATCATCAAAGGTTCACTCAATTCATGCATCACATCAATACATGTAACATATTATTCACATCCTTTTGCATATTCATAAAATGTCACATTTCACTTTCAGAGCAATCATCATAATCCTTTCATTAAGATACAATACACATATCAAGTATAAATGTAATGCACGTGAGACTCACTTTCATTTATGATTATTGTTGTGACCGAGTGCCCTTTTACTAGCTCATATCCTTTAGTGGATACTGAGTTGTGTCAATTTATGTCTCATATCCTTTAGTAGATACTGGGTACATTTACAACTGAGCTTGAGGATCTAATCACAATCCAAGCTTTAAGCTCTTTATCCGAGCGACTCTGGTACAACTTCCTTTATCTTATATGCATTTGTGTATTGAATTTTTCACATAACATGTTCTCAGTCAATCACACGATTACATATTCACATTTAGATCACATTTATCATCGAACTTTAGTCTAGCATTCAACAAAATTGTTGAGCAACATTTATTTCATCATATTCACATACAAGGAGCACTTGAATAACTCATTCATACACCACAATCAACGGACCTTCATTGTCTGGAATTAACACAATCAATTCACATTCATTCAATAATTGAAACATAATATAAAGCAAAAAAGTAATTGGGTGAGACCGTCTAGGTTACTCACAAGTCACTCCCGAAGCTAATGCCTGAAAATTTCTGCAACGTCTAACGGTTGATGTTCCGGTTGCTCCTCTATAACAAGCAACATACATATATCACAAATTGGCACAATTGTAAGTGTTTTATAATGCACAAGTATGTATATAAAATATGCATAATGCATGTTCATGATAATTCTGGGTATTTTTCTATTATTCTCATCACATGGTCAATCCTATTTCAAAACTCACCCAAGTATAATTTTTACTTAGGTTTATACCTCAATAAAACCATTTAAAATCACAATTCATAACTTATTGAATCATTTCAGATTTTTCTAAAAACTGACTTTCGGGTCAACTGTTCTTGATTATTCAGACAATGAAAATGAAGTAATTTGATAGTATTCTCTTCTATAAAAGTGTTCTCCTAGCTCTTAAGTTTCTAATGACACCAAGATCTTTCAATTTGGTTCAGAAATATGAACATTATACCCTAAACATTTTCAGACTATTCTCATTCTGAAACAGTACCTTATACTCAACTTCCATCCAGAAATTGAAAATTTTAGAATCCAATTTAGAATTTGATTTCTTCAGATAATTTGTATCTCTATGTCTCTGGTTTACTTTAAATAAAAAATCATTCTATTTGGATAACTACAGAACAAGATATGCCTAAAATACTGAAATATGTTCAATGTAGAGAAAAGTTCATCGTGACGAAGCCAAAAGTTCGCCGCAGCGAACTCCTCCTGAGAGGAATTCTCACAAAAATCTCATAAGTTCTTCGTGACAAAACCTAGAGTTGGCCGCGACAAACTTTACCTGAAAGGAATCCTAGCCCAATCCTTCAAGTTCGCAGCGGCGAAGCAAGGAGTTTTCCACGACAAACTTTCACAGAAGCATACTCAGTTTTTCAACCCCATGACATATTTTGAGACTCTTAGAGACATAATTTAAATTTGATGCTCTATACGTCTCTAGTTTAATCCAAATTAAGAATCATCTCATTTGGATAACTAGAGAAAAAGTTATGGCTAAAATACTTAAGCATACTCAGTGAACATTTTCCAATCAATTATCTTCAAACTTTCCAGATTTCACACCTAACATAACTTGTACAAAGATCACCATTTTCTACTTCATTTAATCCTCATTCTTAACTCCATTTCATCTCAATATCACTTACCAACAAAGCATGATCTAAATTTGATCATTAACCATAAAATAAGACATGTTCATGTACCTATTCATCAACTTCCAATTCTCATTAAAACATCATTTTCACAACCAATCCATCTTAAAAACATGTGTAGCATAACTCATACTTACTCGTCATAAACAACATCAATCATCCATAAAAACAACTCCTAACTCATTATTTAGCATTTATAAGAAATAAAACATATATATATATATATATATACCCTGATCCACCAGCAACAAGCAAGAGTAATGAATCAATTAAGGATTCGGTATATCTTCGTAAATCCCAGAGTTGGAAAAGGACGTCTGTGCTCCTAAAAGATTATGTGGTAGGCTGATACGAATTCTGTTATGATATTCAGTTGGTTTGAGGCATAAATAGTCATGAGGTAATAGTGAGTGGAATAATTTTTGCTTGTATTAGTTTAGCCTTCTTCTCTCTCGCTGAGCACAATCCTATATCAAACTTCTCTTCTCCAATCCTCTGTATTTCTTTCAATTCCCTACTATAGCTTATCAATGTATTACCCAATTCCAGAAATACAAAAGATTCCTGTTTCCTTTCTTTTATCTCAACTTTTCTCTACATATTCAATGGAAGCCATTACAATTTGGTGCTTTCTTTTTCGTTCTCTCCTCCATGGCTGGTAATACCCGTCTCACTAAACTTGATGCCACTGTCGCCAAACTCCAAATCGATTTCGCTTCCCAATGCTCAACCTTGAATTCCCTTCAATCCACTGTCACCGCTCAACAATCCACCATGCTTGCTATGAAAAATCAAATGGATGAAATCAGTCAACAACTCGTCCATCTTGGCCAACTTCTGAAAGGTAAAAACCTAGATTCCGAGCCACCCATTTCCATTCCCCAGCCCAACACCTTCAAAATCAGTGGCCACCGTACACCATCACCAGATTGGGAAGCTAACATTGATTTTCCTTTTCAACCAAAAGCTGCTCGCGTCGAACTTCCTAAGTTTGATGGCTCCAATCCCGAATCGTGGATTTTGAATGCCGACGAGTTTTTCAATTTTTACGACACTGATGACACTATCCGTATTACAATGGCCGCGTTTCATTTTGAAGGGAAGGCCAGGCGTTGGTATTGGTGGATTAAAACCAATAAGCAACTCTCTTGTTGGACTCACTTTAAGAAATCACTCGTCGAACGATTTAAATTCACCACCTTAGAAGAACCACAGGGCCTGTTAGCCAAACTCCACCAAACAACATCAGTTGAAGATTACAAGACCCATTTCGAGACTTTATCCAACCAAACCACCGGCTTGCCTCCCACTTTCTTCATGGATTGTTTTATTTTCGGACTCCGTCCTTACATTAAAAATGAAGTCCTCTCCTTCCACCCTACTTCTCTTAACCATGCCATCAGCCTCGCCCGATTGCAGGAAGCCAAATTAGCTGAAACCCACAAATTGTTACTTAAAACAATACCCCACCCTTCTTTTGACCGTAAAATCATCAGCGCCGGCCTCCTTCCTTCCCCCACTCCTAGCCCATTTAAACTTCATGCCGACTCCACCCAATCCACTCCTCGACCCATTTTCACCCGACGCCTGACCCATACTGAGGCCCAACGACGAAGAGATCAGGGGTTATGCTTTTACTGCGATGAAAAGTTTGTCAAGGGGAATAAATGCAATAAAGCCCAATTGTTTCTTTTAGACGATGACTTCCCTACTGACGACCCAGCCCCACCGCCTCATGATCCACCCTCTTCACCCACCCCACTGCTTGATATCGATTCCACTCCTTCCACCTCTTCTGTTCCTATTTCCAACATCGCCATTGTAAACCCCCTGGCCCAGCACACGTTGATTTCATACAATGCACTGTCGGGTTGCCTCTCTCCCGCTTCACTACGATTTTTGGGCAAATTGCAAGGTCACTCAGTCCAAGTTTTGTTAGATGGTGGGAGCATATATAATTTCATTCAAAGCCGCATTGCTCATCATCTTGGGTTAGCAATTGATCCTTCGGTCTCCTTTCCGGTTCTGGTTGGTAATGGTGAAAGCATCCACAGTGAAGGCAAAGTTTGGAATGTCAATATATATACATATATATTTACCAACCTTCTAGCATATACAAAACTCCTTGTCATGATCATTCAACCTCTAAAGCATTTCTATAAATCATTACTCATCAAGCTACTCTTCATCATCCACGACACATATATACACAAAACACCATTTCATGTTATTAACCTCTAACTATCATCATTAATGTTTCACTTAACCTAACCCATGATATTTAACAAGCTACTTACTTGATTTAGCTTCCAATTCTTCAAAATCTTCAGGAATATAAAAAATTCCTAGCTTTACCAATAACCCGCGTTCATTATGGAGGTTGGAAGGCTTAGGTTTTCTTATGGGAATGAAGAAGATAACATGAAGGAAGTAGAAATTGAAAGATGAGAGGTTCAACGTGGGTGTAGATTTGAAGAATAAAAATCAAGAAGAAGAAGAGAAGACAGCCATGAAAGAGAGAAGAAGAGAACCAAAAACAAAACACCTAGGTTCTTTTAAATAAGAAGCATCGTGAGAGACAAACAAGGAGGTCTTTAAAATTAAAAAAGTAGTGGGCTTTAAGACATGGCTTGGCAAGTGACACTTATCACTCACATGTCCAATTTTTTTGTAACTCTAAACTAGTTTTTCTTATTAACTAGTCCAATCAAAACCAAATTCTACTCCAATTGTCTCTCAATTTTCAATGGCACTTGTTAGTAAATCCTAAAGTCATTTATCAAAATTTTCATTGCTATTGGACAATAATTTCTACTACTATTTAACAATTGTTTTGCCACTTGGCAATTTTTCTAGCTAAAATATCCAACAATTTTCAAAATTTTCTCCAAAAATTTTAAATCAGCAAATACACTCTCTAAATCAATTTTCAACACATACAATTCACAATTCTTAGTAGAAATCACATTTAAAAATAATTAAACCTGAAATGTCCATGAATACATGTACAATCATTTTTATGTGCAAAAATTCTTTATTTACGTGTATGTGCATGTCATAATATGCATGAACATGAAATGCATTTTCTAATCTCTCAATCATCTCTCATATATTCTATTATAGCCTTAACATGAGTAACGGAATGTTACATTTACGGTATTATAAATACCGTAAGTACTAATCGGTACCATGCGAAACATGTCGGACGAAATCGAAATTTACACCTGGTACAGATGACCCCCTACCTCATACCGTTCTCCGGTCGGTATGTACTAAAAGAAGTAGTGAAGAATAGAGAAGAAAATGTGTAGGGTTATTTTTTTTTGGTAGATATACCCCTACATTTTTAAAAAGTTTCAGTATTGACCAGTATATGATCGATATTATGAATACCGTAAGTATCGGCTAGTACCATGTAAAACACGTTGGTTAAAATCAAAATTTACACTCGGTACAGATGACCCCCTACCTCATACCATTCTCCGGCAGGTACGTACTGAAAGAAGAAGTGAATAACAGAGAAGAAAATGTGTAGGGTTAAAATTTTTCATTTTTTGTAGATGTACCCTAAAATTTTTTAAAAATTTTGGTACCGACCGTATGGCCGGTATTATGAATACCGTAAGTACCGGCCGGTACCGTGCGAAACACATCGGCCAAAATCAAAATTTACACTCGGTACAGATGACCCCCTACCTCGTACCGTTCTCCAGCCGGTACGGTACGTATCGTCTGGTATGGAATGAAAAACAAATCCCTGCCTAAAAGACGCCTTTCAATAAAAATGGAAGTTTGCTCTATCATGTTGTATACAACAACAAATTCCAGTAAAAATCTCACTAAGATGCGAAATTTAAGAAAGTCCAATAATACGCAGCCTTATCCTTGACCAGAAGAGAGGTTCTAACATGTTGTATATGATATGAAATATTGTTCTTAGACACACAAGTACTTAGAATTTGCTTTTTGTATTTATTGTTTAAATACTTCATATAATTTGATTTTTTATTACATTATGGTCCGGAATGTTCCCAAATAAGGAAATGAAAAAGTGGGAATTTGTTCTTTCTAACAATGCATCCGTTATTGTTGCAGTCCACAGTGTATTTTCTGTTACTAATTATTGATGGTGCATCAAATTGATAATAAAATAAACCATTTGTTTGTATAAAGGGAAATAGAAAACAAGATTATAAGGCAAGTTTGGGGAGACAGATCCCTGACAGATCTTGTAATAGGATGTGGTGGCACCTTGTGGGTGTAGTGTCAAAATAGGTGACTCCAATGTCAGAGTGGACAGTCTGAGTAGTAAGTCAGTCAGCACATCTATTGCTCTTTTGGTAGACGTGTCGATGAAAAACAAACCAGTTCCTCGTGAACAGCTCTAAGATACCCGTAACTATAGGGTTGAGAGACTGGGAGCGGGTGTCCGTCGAAGAACGGAGCTGATGTACCACGAGCGAATCCACTTCCAGCTCTATCCTGCGGAAGCCCATACGCCAAGCAAACGAGAAGCCGGTAAAGACGTCGTAGAGTTCTGCAGATAACACCACACACCATCCGAGGTTCATTTTTAACTACATATTACGTAGGTATAGCGTAAGTAAGTCGATCAAAATTAAAGAAACAGAATTAATTCCTATTTTTTTGACTTTTGGGGTGACTCGGGAGTTCCCACTCCCTAAGAAGGTAACGGACACTTATGACTTAACAACAGTGTACTAGCAGATACATTCAAGAATTAAAAAATATTATTTATATGTAACTTGTAAATATAAATATTATATATACTAATTTATTAATTAATTATATTTTAACCCATCAATTTATTAATTATATCAATTATTATTAATCATAATTGAATAAACTATACACTTAATGATTAATATTTATTCAGTTCAATTAATTATAACTACATAATAAAAAAATTTATATGTGATAAATAAAAAATATTATAACATTATATAGATATTAATTAAAAAACCAAAATATCATGCACGGTTGTGACTCATGAAGTCAAAACCGAAAATCGCGCCTGGGAAATAAAAGTTATTAATATTTAGTTATCTTAATTAAAATAAAAATAAGAAACAAAATTTTATTAGTGAGTCAAAATTTTTAAATAAATCTATCTAAATGAAAAAAATTAAAATAAGAAAAAAATTTATTCGGTGGGATTTATAAACTCACAACTATGATCGAGTTAACCTAACTGTGAAAACGCTTGCAGCCTGCAGTCATTAAATCATCTTCTTCTTTTCTCCAATAAAAATCGGATCTTTCGAATCTGCGCTGGACTTGAGATCTCGAGTTGGGTCGTTGTTAATTATAACTGAATGAACTAATTTATAAATAAGTCATGTTATATGTTATATTTTAATTATAATTGTCTGGCATAGACTTTTTGTAAGTATTTAATACATCAATTAATTAATTATATATTAATAAACTAAATAGTTAATGAATAATCATTAATTTATAAATAAACTAATTCATTATATTTTTATTATTACTAATTATATATCATAATGAATAAGTATAATTGGGAGAGAAATACGGACGAAAAAATAAAACGAATGTTGAGTCAAAAACAAAATTGAGCCTCACATTTGCCGATCGAAGTAATTTTGGGAAAAGTACAATCATAAAGAAACACGCTAGTGAGATCGATAATGAGTCGGAATTGCGTGATTGTGCGTCATCGTTGGACGTTGATTCACTTCAAATTTGGAAATTAATTAAGTAAAATAGCATTAGCTAGTTGGATTAATTGATTATTTAAATAATTAATTATGAATTTTTGATGTAAATTGCCTGGTAGCGAGAAGAAAATCATCATAACAATTTTGATTATCTAATAACGCCGGATAATATAAAAATTAGTAATAAATTTATAATGATTTAAGTACCACTTAATTTAATTGTAACATTATTTATGGTAACATGTTATATTATTATATAATTTTAATGTATAAATAAATGCCGGATAATATAAAAATTAGTAATAAATTTGAAACGATTTAAGTTTGGGAATGTATATTTTATAATACATACTTCCATTTTGACTTTATGACTTTGTGTCGTTGACGTAAAATTAATAATTTATTTATAAATAAAGTATATTTTAATATAGTAGTTAAGTTATTATATTCTAATAATAATTAATAATATCGTAGTTAAGGACTTTAATATAATTTTTAAATTTTGTGATAAGATTATTAATATTAAAATTTTTAAATATATGATAAGAAAAGAACTATGATAGAATAAAAAAAGTATATAAAATTTAAAATTTAAAATGAGGTGGTAAAATTAGTGAGTAAAAGTTTGGAATGGAAAAAAGAACAAAATGAAATATGATAATTCATTCTATACAATTATTAAAAATATATAAGTTAATGGATTAGTAAAATTGGTTATGTGACTAAAAAAAATAAAAATGTTAAATGTTTTATTATGAAATAAATATTGTATTTAATAAAGGTTAAAGCGTAATTTAAAATGTTGTGATAAAATTATAGATATCCTAGGGTTCCCTCATATGGGAAATAAAAGTTATTCATATTTAGTTATCTTAATTAAAATAAAAATAAGAAACTAAATTTTATTGGTGAGTCAAAAATTTTAAATAAATCAGTCTAAATGAAAAAAGTTAAAATAAGAAAAAAATTTACTAGGTGGGATTTATAAAGTCACAGCCGTGACCGAGTTAACCTACCTATGAAAACGCTTGCAGCCTGTAGTAATTAAATCATCTTCTTCTTTTCTCCAATAAAAATTGGATCTTTGGAATCTGCGCAGGACTTGAGATCTTGAGTTGGGCCATTTTGGATATTGTCATCTGTCGTTATTGCCGTCTTCCCCTACGTTAGCCTTGTCTGTTGGAAGTTATTTATCATTCTAGTTAATCTTTTACATCTTTAAACATATTTCGCAACATTTGGTAAAATGTATTAACTTAATATCTTATTTTGATATGAGTCGATGCTTTGGTTTTCATACATATTGTTTTTATATTGTTAACTGTTTTAATAGATTTTTTAAGTTTGTCGTCGGATTGTTTTGATTTTGTTCTTAATTTTTATACCTGGATAGGAATTATATTAGGTTACGAATTTCTTTTTAAAATTTGTTGTTAATTTTGTTAACATATTTTGCTGAACAAGTGAAAATGAATAAAAATAAGAATGATAAAAATTGCATGTTATTTGAAATTTTATTTGTGCTGCAGAAAAAACTAAATGGATGGGCAAAGAGATCGTAGTTTTGAAAATAAAATCTTTGATTTTAGAAATAATAAATTTTAGTTTTCATTGAATTTTTAGATTCATTATTAAATAATTCAAGTATCACATTATAAAACATTTTTATATAGTATACAATTAATATC
>JAOTIZ010000002.1:5254314-5270240 GCA_027123425.1 Erythroxylum panamense | reverse complement strand
CCAGGGTAGGGCCAGAATAGCCGGGCCAGAGGATCCGGTCTCGCCCAGGCCAGGCATGCCAACTTTATAATTCTCACTTTTCGAATAAAGCCAAGGATGATGATTTAAAAATTAACCAATTAAATCAATATCTATTTTTTGACCACAAAGAAAAAAATGCACGACTTTTCAAATTTCAAGTAAAAATAAATGGATATAACAAATGGAATAATGACACGTGTCAGTATTAAAACACATGCCCTGCTGACAAAGATAAATTATAGAAAGAACTAAATTCCCTTTTTTAAAAAAATAATAGAGTTTCCCCTCAAAAAAAATAATAATAATAGAGTTTAATTTGTGAGAAATTTTATGATGCATTAAAACATTGTACAATACAATCTTCAATGACTTAAGTTAACATTTGTTAATATAAAATGTTAATAGCAGAAGAATGCTTATCAGGACATTAATGATGACAATTGGAAGAACATTTTCTTCGTTTTCTGAAGGCTCAATTTTAAAAATCAGATCGGACCCGTCAGTCTGATCGGTTCGACCGGTGACCGGTCGGTTATCCGATCCGGTTTACCTTTTAAAACTGGTTCTTAATTAAACTAGTGAGAACCGGTCAAAACTGGTTAATTGATCGGTCATACCAGTCAATCCAGATCGGTCCGACTACTGGTTCAATAATTTTTTTTAATTTTTTTAATTTTTTGGGATATATTTTTGTATTTTTTTTAATATTTTTAATATTTTATATAATTAAATATAATTATTGCATAATTATGACGTTATACTGGTTCGACCGGTGGTTGAACCGGTTAAATTGGTCAAACCGGTGATCAATAAGACCTCCGATTCGATGACCGATCCGAGTTTCAAAACACTGTCTGAAGGAGAAAAAGGGGTTTCTCTTTAAACAGTCAAAGCCCAAAGGATAATGCCCATAGCGTTCAAATTTCAAACGATATCTTCTACCTAAAAAGGAAAATGGTTGAGTTGAATAATGTTTGTCAAAAGTACACATTTCATTTTACTTTCTTTAGCCAATGCTTTAACCTCGAGATCCAAACACCCCCCAATCCCACACGCACGCCCAAACACACCCCCTCACCTTAATCTAACGGCCAACATTCCATCTTCTCCCAAGGATCTCCTCCTGGAACGCAATCATCGCCCCCCCACTACCCCCCAAAATTAGGCCTCCCTCTTCTCACATCGCTCTTTAACCTCTCCTTTTTCTCTTCTCATTTCACCAAAAAGCCAGATCTAACCTCTCTCTCTTTTCTCTACATCTTTCATTTTTCCTGTTTGTTTGTTTGTTTGTTTGTTTTAATTTGTCTAAAAATGGCGGTTGCTCCATCGGCTCGGGAGGAGAACGTGTACATGGCCAAGCTAGCCGAGCAGGCGGAGCGCTACGAGGAGATGGTCGAGTTTATGGAGAAGGTCTCTGCCTCCGTCGAGAACGAGGAGCTCACCGTAGAGGAGCGAAACCTCCTCTCAGTCGCTTACAAGAACGTCATCGGAGCTCGGCGAGCCTCGTGGCGGATTATCTCCTCCATCGAGCAGAAAGAGGAGAGCCGCGGCAACGAGGACCACGTGTCCATGATCCGCGACTACAGGGCCAAGATCGAGAAGGAGCTCTCCTCGATCTGCGACGGGATCTTGAAGCTGCTCGACTCTAGATTGATTCCCTCTGCTTCGTCTGGTGACTCCAAAGTCTTTTACTTGAAGATGAAGGGAGATTACCATAGGTATCTTGCTGAGTTCAAGACTGGTGCAGAGAGGAAGGAGGCTGCTGAAAGTACTCTCTCCGCTTACAAATCTGCTCAGGTTTCTCGTTTCTGATCTGCTTCAGAAGCTTCTGGATCTTTCTTTAACTTTCGATCTGGCATATTTTTGTTGAATTTGGTTGATTTAGCAATCTATAGGATGGGAATGATGATACATGCGTTTGTTTTGTTCCATTCGGGTTGGATCTCTTTTTCATGTACGTTTTCTTTTTTAAATTTAGTAATGTTGGTTTTGTGGTTTGCAGGATATAGCAAATGGAGAGCTGGCTCCTACTCATCCAATCCGTCTGGGGTTGGCTCTTAACTTCTCAGTTTTCTATTATGAGATCCTTAATTCTCCTGATCGTGCTTGCAATCTCGCTAAACAGGTTCGAGATTCACTTCTTTTTTGTTTACGTTTATATATTGGTATATTGGTGTTTTCCTGTTTAACTGGTGAGAAATTGGACGAAATAAGAACTTTGAGAGAGTTGTGGTATGCTGGTGGGTTGCTTTGTGCTTAAAATTTTGTGTGCCTCTCGAATTTGACAGGCTTTTGATGAAGCAATCGCGGAGTTGGATACCCTGGGAGAGGAGTCATACAAGGACAGCACTTTGATCATGCAACTTCTTCGTGACAATCTCACTCTGTGGACCTCTGACATGCAGGTTTGTCTTCTGTTTTACCATTGTGTATTACTCTTCACGTTTAGTACTTAATTCTTTTCTTTTCGTTTACAAGTCAAAATTCTGGTTTTTGGTTAACCTAAATTCAAAATACTGATCTTTGATTAATGTGTATCTTAGGATGATGGAGCTGACGAGATTAAAGAAGCACCCAAGCCTAGCGAGGAACAGTGAGCGGGTTGCCCTAGTGCAAATTAGGGTCTGAACTTCTCCTCTATATGTTTTTAATAGGAGAAAGTGCTTGTTGCTAATTTGCCAGTTATTCTGAGTTTTATTTTCTTCTTCTAGATATTCTTATCTTGATTATGATTTGTGGACGTATTAAGCCTGCATTACTTTTAGTTTGTCATATCAAGCTGTGTTTTTGAATTAGCCCCTATTTCCTTGATATCAAGCTTTTTCAGATATGCACTTACTCTTTTGACCGTCTTGTATATTCGAATTACGTGCACATGTTGCGTTGTGGTAAATATGCAATCTCACCTCTGGTTATCCCCCCCCCCCATCTCCTACAATTTCTTCCATCTTTACAAGTGTTGCAGTGTATACATTTTCCATAATCATGTGCTTTAATTTAGTTGGATTGTATTTTTGCAAGTGCACGCTCTTGAACGTTTGTGTGGATAACGAATTTAGTGACTGATGCTTGGCTGGGTTCTGTATTATCTTTATAATTTAGCTTGTGTTCGCAAGCTACCCTTGTCAACGAACTTTTCCATTTGCTACTTGTTGGATGGCTTTTAGCTTTTATGATTCGTTTCTCTCATCCGTTGGATAGCACAATATAATATGCCATTGCAGCCATATACGTGGAACTAGCGATGGAAAACGGCTAGGTCCGAAGTTAATGAAAATTTTGAGTTGGACTCAAAGTTTTTTGTAGGCTTTGAATCCGGTTTAGACCTCTTTGACTTTTAATCTTTGGGTTGGGTACGGGTTCGGGCTTTATGACCTAAGGCAGATCTTTTTTTTTTCCTTACAAAATGACAATTTAGATTTTATTTTTTGGGCTTATGAAGTCATAAGGTTTAGGTGATGTTTCAAATTTGATTAAATTTAAGCTAAATTGGGCCTTAAGTCCCAATCTAATTCAACCGTCATCTCTACTCAAAATTGGTAAGTTACCATTTCACTACGCAATACGATGTATGCGTGGTTAAGATTAGGGGTGAGCATTATTCGGGTCGGCCCCGGTAAGCAAATGCTAAATTTCGGGTAATTTGGGCCGGCCTGGGTATTACCCGAATTATTTTCGGGGCCGGGACGGGTAATTCCGAAAAAATTCGGATCGGCCTGATTACCTGAATTAGGTTTAAAAGAATTATAAAATAGGGTAATTAGGATAATTCGGGTAAATCGGGCCGGATAAATAGGTAATTCAGATAAATCGGGGCGGGTAAATTCAGGTAATTGAAAGTTCGGGTTCGGGCCGAGTTTGCCTCAAAGTGAAATTGGCTTATCTATATAACCCTTTTTCCTTTTTATGATTTGCCTCATGTTTTTCACCAAAAGTTTTATTTAAAATCCTGGCATCTCGTAATGTCGCCCTCATTCAAGCTTCAACGTATTTTATTGATGAAATTGCGGCGCAAGTAACAATCTGGGCCGATATGGTTATGTGTGCAACATTTATCATACCAATATAACATGAGCCTACTCAGTCACGGTTTATTGCAGAGAGTTTTTGGTTCACCTCAAGTCTGGATGACATCCAACTTCACGGATTTTCTTGTGAGACCAATTGTCTTGCGTGTTAGTAAAACGTAAAGGTTTCCGTAGATTTACGTTTGCGTTTATAAACCTATGTTAAGAAAAATATTTATATGTTTCATGTTTAAGTCAACCGTCTTCAAAGACTTTTAAGTTCTAGTTCATTTGAATCTATTGAATGGAAGCCCCTAATAATCCAAAAACGCTAAAGATCGATTATCTAGAACCTAAGGGTTCAATTCTAACTTTGTTAACAATCTCTAGCTGAAAGTCTTATGACCAACAGAAGAATTCATGCATATGGATTAATCACAAGCCTTGAACCGTCCTTGTATGTATCATCAATAAGTCTCTCCCCCTTTCGGGGTATTCACATTTACCGTATTGTGTGAAGCTAGAAACCTTGGCATAAATTTTAAGTATCATTGGCATCTCTTCACGTCTAACGCCATCTCCAACCAATTTGGTGTTCTCCTGCAAAGAAATCACTATAAGGAAGATACCAAATTTCTCCATATTTTTTAGGATTGGTCATACGTGATCAAATTTGAAACCTTTTTGAAATTTTGTATTTTGAATGAGTAAATCTTTTGCTTTCTCGAACTGTAAGACAACAATGTAACTTAAGTTATATTTTAGGGTATAAATCAAACGTATTTCAATTCATACAAAGAAAAATAAATAAATAAAACACTTACAGTATCTTGTACAGAAGCACCACGTGGATTCAAGTTTTCAATTTATCGAACATATCCTCTGAATTTTCTAATAGCTGTCATTATAGTTTGTCATCGAGCTTATAAAGATCTCCAAGGTCGAATAGTGGTGATATGATTCGGCAGCATTTGATGGTACTCAGTTGTGATACGAGATCAAAATTGAGCCATAGAATGATTTCTACTAGTGACTGGATCTTGCGAAACATTAAGATATATATGGCGCAGGACTCGATCTTCTTCAACTGAATATGATGCAGTTCGAGAGGTATTTGATGAAGGTTTTACACCAAAATTTAAGCTTGCCATTTTTCGGATAGGTTTGAAAAAGTGTTATAATTTAGGATTTCAAAGAGTATTATACGAAATGAGGGATTCAATTTAGTAGAACAAACAAACTATTTATAAAGAGGTTGTAAAAAATATAAGAATACCAATGAATACTTGAGATGAATGCAATTAATCCAACGGTTGGGAGGAGATAAGGTTAGATTTTTTGCGGAGATTCCTTATCTTGTCTTGGATATTGTAGAGATAGGATGCAAATGCTAATTAACGGTTGAGATCAATGCAATCTAATCCGACGACTGGGAAGAGATATAGTTAGATTTTTTTTTGCAGAGATTCCTTATCTTGTCTTTGATATTGTGTAAATAAGATATGAATACTAATTAACAATTGAGATAAATGCAATCTAATCCAACGGCTGAGAAGAGATATAGTTAGATTTGTTGCAGAGATTTCTTATATTGTCTTGAATATTGTGTGGATAAGATAATTAACTATTGAGATGAATAAAATCTAATCCAACGGCTAAGAAAAGATAGAGTTGGATTTTTTTTTTGCAAAGATTCCTTATCTTGTCTTAAATTATTTACTATATAAAGAAATGAATTGCTAGCAGATTCTTCTTTGAACCCTTCACCATATTTGTCTACAACCATGAATACTAATGCTAGTATTTCTCATATATCATCCTCGTCTTCATCCTCATCATCAGAGGATGAATCGCATCTCATTTCTGCAATATTAGCACAAAACAAATTATTACTATCTAAATATACCAATAACAACCTTGCAATGGATTACTATATGAATAATATAATGAACCAGTCAAAGTACAAAGGCTCAATTTCTGGTCATAAAGTAATTTATCGTGATCGTGCTCAACAAACCAAAAACTATAGGATGATTATTTTGTAAAAAATTCAAGATATAATACAACAATGTTTCGTAGGCAATTTCGAATGAGTCGGAATTTATTCATACGACTTGGTGCTATTAAAAGTCATGACGACTACGTTATGCAACTGAGAGATGGATGTGATAAACTAGGATTGTCTAATTTATAAAAAGTAACAGCAACATTTCGAATGTTGGAGTATAGTGTATCAGCTAATTCAACTGATAAATACATTAAAATTGGAGAATCAACTACAATTGAAAGTACAACAAGGTTTTGTCGAGCCATTATGGAGATCTTTGGATATATTTATCTAAGAGCACCGGATGCTAATCACGTTGCAAGACTGTTTAAACTTAATGAAGAACGCAATTTTTAAGGGATGCTAGGGAGCTTAGATTGCATGCACTAGATATGACAAAATTGTCAAAGGACTTGGGTAGGACAATATATTGGACATAGTGGATTCTCAACTATTATTCTTGAAACTGTAGCTGATTATGATTTGTGGATATAACATGCATATTTTAGTTTACTAGGGTCAAATAATGACATTAATGTGTTAAAGACATCTCATTTGTTCGCAAACCTTGTCAAAGGTATAACACCTTCTGCTCATTATGTTATTCGAGAAAAAATGTATAATACTAAGATATTATTTAACTGATAGTATTTATCCAAAATGATCTACCTTAGTACAAACTATTCATGATTCTTAAGACTCAAAAAAGAAGATATTCATGAAGATGCAAGAAGCATGTAAAAAGGATATAGAATGTGTATTTGGAATTCTCCAGTCACGATTTGCAATTATCAGGGGACCATCACATTTTTGGAAAAAATCTACATTACATAATATTATGTCCGCATGCATTATAATGCATAATATGATTATTGAGGACGAACGTGTTACTCAGGTTGCCATACAAGATTCGAGCAAAATGCCAATTCCTAATATTAATATTAATAGAGACTATACAATTATATTTCAAGAATTCCTTGCTAGACATAAGCAAATTAAAGATAAAGAAGTTCATTATGAACTTCATAATGTATTGATTGAATATTTGTAAAAACGATATGATGATTAAGAGGATTACATATTAAATATGCAATAAAAATATTATATTTGTGTATATTATTAATTTATTATTACAATAATATTAATTATATTTGATAAATATTATCAATTTAATATAAAAAATATATTAACTAATTAAAAATAATAATTTTATTTTAATTTTATAAACAAATAAATAAAAATTATTATATAAGTAGATAACTAAATTATTGTGATATATTCTTTAAAAATAATTTAATGTAGAATGATTGAATGTAAAAAAACTTTTAGAATATTCGTTTTTATAAATATAATGGTCAGAGATGGCCCGATAACCCTAAGAATAAGCCGCCTTGTAACAGTAATGAAGTGACCACTGACGAGGTCGTCACTAGTCCCACCTAAAATTCGAACATCAAAAAACCAAGTGCCAAATTCCAATAATAACCCCTACCCATCACCCCAAAATGATTGCAATGCAACAGAGAAAGATGAAGACTATCCTATGACACCAATTAAGGACCACCAATGCCATAAGCTACGGGGAAGAGCTACGAATACATTCAGCGATTTAGTCAAGTCGAAGCTTTTTTAATATCTCGCATTTATTACTTCCATTGGCCCCAGTTTCACTGCATCTATTCAATGGATCCCACCAGGTCAAAAGTTTTTCTATCTCGCCTTAATAACATACAGTAACGGCTGTATCTATCAAATTTCCGTGGTCTATCACAAATTTTCTTCACACTTGCCCGCCTGACTATTCATAAAATACTAACACCGTAGCAAATCCAAGTTACAGATCAGAATGTCAACCAAGGGAAAGTGCCAAACAATAATAGCCTTCTGTGGTACTTGCAATTGCATAGTCCCTGAAAATCAAAGCAAGGCAAGACTAATTTATATCACCAAGCTCTAGCTAGGATGGTATGCCCCAATCTTCCCCACCAACCAATCTAATTGTCTCCGTTTCAGGACCCCTTCGAAGGAGACTAGAAGATTTATGACAATCAGTGACCGGTTCACTACAAATTCATCTACATAACACGAACCAACACAGTACTCAAACAAGGAGAATAACAAGTTGCAGTAGAAAAATCTTTCGAAAGAATAGTCTTTGAGGTTTCTCCACCACCTCTGCTTTTAGAGCATTAGCTCATCTAGCTGACTCACTGTTGTACTACAAGATCTGTGTCTGAGGACAATAACTAGGAACCTAAGCATCTATGATTTTCCAGAACTTGGACCAAATAAGAATGACTACACCCTTCAAATTAATGATATCTATCTTTGACTTCTTCTAACGCAATAATCCCTAGAATAAAGCATGAAAGATGATATTGATATAAATATATATACACACACACACCCACTAAATTTTGAACGTGGAAAATTATCACTCAAGAGTCCACACATTAATAGTTGGTCAAGGCTCCTCAGCTAAGAAAAAGCCAAAGCACAATGATGTATGAAGACCATTCAGAATAATTACTAAGTGTAGCTAATTCTGATTCGCTAGCATCCAAGTAAATCACCAATGACTATAGCCAAACAGATTGAAAATTCAGAACTACCACTTAACAAGCTGTAACACCAGCAAGCAACTTCCATTACGTTTATATCCTCAAACAAGATTCTTGCAAAGCTTTTCAAAGTGATGCAAGGAAAGGATTTCTATATAGACTGCATCACTTTGAAAAGCTTTGCAAGAAATTAAGAATGCATTTATAAGATTGTTCCGAGTTTTACACGAAAGCATTGACTAGCAAATAGAGTTTTCCATTTCAACATCAAAATTCAAGAAATCAATTTTTTTCAGTGACCGGTCAACTCAGTAGTCTCTCAACCCTGCATAAGGAAAGCTATCAAAGACAACGTCAAATTGGAGAATACAACAACAAATATTGCAGTAACCCAATTTGAACAAACAAATATAATGAATGGCTAATCAAATTGGTACACACATAAGAACAAAAGAGGTTCGTATGCCTTCCCGAAACGTAAATGACAACTAAAAAACAGCAAGAATATCAGTAGCATCCATCTACAACTCAGTAAATTTAACCGTCTGATCTAAGATATCCAACAGAACAACAAAAGAAAGTCTGGAGTTTCCTAATTCACATGTTTTCATGATAACCCCATATACAACACCAAGTAACCATCTCTTTCAAATTAACCAGTGCCACTCAAATCCCAAAATATCTACAAAAACTGTGTTTACCCTAATCCTATGGCTAGCACTGGAACGACAGCGTTTCTGTCGCACTTACCTGAAGAAAGGGAAGGAAGAGAATCTTCAAAGACCTCTCCAAGTTGGGCTTGGCACAGGCAGCGTTGGAGAGAGCGGGAACGAAGAAGGTGAAAGCAACAAATTTGGTGAAAGTAAAGGATAGGGTGACCGAGGTGAGTTCAAGCAACCGAATGGTAACGGTGAAGACGGTAACTGTAACGGCGGCTGTGACGTAACCATCCCTGAAGTCTGTGGCGGGGCTAACTCCTGCGTAGGAGGAACTAGATTGTTCCAGCGAGGAGACGCTAGAGGAGCCAACGGCGAGAAGCCGGCGAACTGTTTGCTTGAATCGGCAGCAGAGGATGAGTTTTGGAGGTAACGCATGTAGGCAGAAATCGGCGATTCGGCCGCCGCGTGGACGGCCGGAAATGGAGGTAGTGGGGAGAGAGGCGCTGCAGGGCGGTGGATAAAACCGCTGGCGGAAGTAGAAGCTCCGTGGATGAGCGGTGGTTGGTGAGGAGGGGGGACGGCGCTGTTTAGCAAGGGAGGAGGGCGGTTGCTAACGTGCTCGAGGGGAGGAGGGCGGATCCGCTGCAGGCGTGAGCTGGGAGGCTTGGGTGGCTGAATAGGCGGAGGGTTAGAGATCCTCTCGTGAGCCGGTGATCCGGTGAGTTTCTGGACGACGTCTCTAAAATCATTCTTATTGATGTTGTAAACCGGCGGCTGATGCTGCTGCGCCTGCAGATTTTGCGGGTGCTGCGTCGGTTGTAGCTGCGATTGTTCTATTGGTGGCTGATTAAGGGTTGTGGTCTCATCAAAAGGTGGCTTTTTTGTGATGATGGGTTTGGAAATCTTATGGGAGAGTTTGTTCAAGTGCTTGAGGTACTGATCCCTGTTGTTATTGTTGGCACTACTACTGGTGGTGATGGTAGAGTCTCCAGAGGATTGACAGCTTTTATCCATTATACACAAACCACTCAACTTTCTCTCTCTCTTTATTCTATAGATCTAATCTAAATGATATAACTAAATCAATGGAGTTGTGTAAAATAGCAAAGAAAAGCTGAGTCCTGGATGATTTGTATACGCAGTATCTGTGGTCTCTGTTATCGGTTGGCCAGTAGTAGAGTAGGGTCACAGTCAGATAGGGATTGGGTAGAGATAGAGAGATAGGACTTACTTTCAAACTATCTTACCTGTAAATAATAGAGAAGAAAGCTTTCGATTTCGAGGGAAAGAAGAGAGACGGCATCAGTACATCACAGTCACCCGTTAAAGATGGCGCGTAAGTCCTACGTACCACTCTTCCCTCTTGTATTTAGATTAATATTAAGTTTGTTGACTAATTAGTGTGGCTCTTGGTTTAGAGAGCTGGAGTAATTATTATAGTTTGGTTAGGAGGAAGAAAAATGTTAAGATGGTAACATGATTAAGAGGCACTGGAATTGGAATCAAAACATAGGTTTGTGGGGGATTGTGAAGCCATTTAATTAATGGTGTTTTTCCTTAATGACGGGTTATCATTTTTATAATCTAACACTAATTATACTTTAAACCTCCGTTGCAGTCCCTCATGTCCATGGTGTAAAACTTGAAACCCAAGTACTGACGTACTTCATTTCTTTTGCACTCGAAAGGTGGAATCGTTCACTCTAAACGTCCCTATATTTTGGCCTGATAGAATTGTAGGGGGTAAATCACGGTTTAATCTCACTTAAGTTATTAACAAGGCGGTCGTTTTTTTTCGGTGCGTACAAGGAGCCACCACATTGGATGAATTCTCACACTGCCGCTGTCGAGACTCGAACCTGAGACCTTCACACTCAACTTATTTGCTAATAACCAATTGAGCTACCTGTGCGAGCGACATACTTCCTTTCTTTGTCCTAAAGGTGAAATCGTGTACCCCAGGACACTTCCTTTCTCATTTTAGGCAATGTGTATCTATCTATTCTATCTTCCAGTCAATGAGACTTGCTCCTCCTCTCCCCTCTCCCATCTCCACTTCTGATTGTAGTGTAGTGAAGTGACTAGTTTTCAATTAATTCAGGGGAGGGCATATGTTATTTTTGGGGATACTATTTCAGTCAACAAAATGATTGCTTTAAACTTAATCCCGATGGTATTCTTCTTTTGCTTCTTCTTGCACGTTAATATCCAATTTTGCCAAAACAAGTAGGAAACAGATTGGAGCTTTTTTGTAATTTAAATAATTTTTAATTTTTCTATATATTTTAAATTTTGGAATAATTTTCTTTAAAAAATAATAAAGTACAATTAATATGAATATTACATATAAATTGATTAAATATTTTCCAACATTTAAATTTAAGAATTAATTAAATTATTGTGTTAATAATATTTAATTAATTCAAGTATAATGTTTATATTAAATATTTTGAAAAAACTAAAATTACTTCAATTATAAGGAACTCTTACTCACCCAAATAAAGTGCGTGAACCAATGATTAAGCGCGGGGTCGCTTTTGCAGATTTACGCTTTTCTCCATTTTCCGTATTCCATATATGCTTATTAAAGAAATAAAGCAAAAGAGATTTGCAAGTATCGGAGAATTCGACGGTGGTTATGTTCATGCATTGCATATGCCTCAAAAGCCCCCAAAAAATTAAAAAGAAAAAGGAAAAATAACAATTCTCCGGTACTTGCGATCGATGCATGCTTCAGAATAAAATCAAAAGCACTTGCTTTCCATTTATCGGAATTGCAGCAGTTGCTTAGATAACCTCTTTAAATTGGTGATTTCTCCAGATTTTCTCACTAAAGTTTTCGTGGAAGCGGCAATGGCACCATGTTTGATTAGCTTTTCTATGAAAAGAGAAAAAAAGTGTTTCATACAGCCAATTTGGCGGAAGAATATAAGACGAAACGACCCTTTGTCAAATACGCCTAGCTCTTGATTTGTTGTCGTGTTTTGGAAAATGAAAGAGGAACACACATACATCCTACGAGTTTGTCATCAGTTGAATACGATGTGGTAATAGTTTCAGCTCTTATCTTTGACTATTGGAATATAATAGCGTCAGGAATTGGTGTGGATCGTCGATTCCTTTAATCTTTTAATTTTTTTGTTTATTACATCAATTACTAATATTGATTTTGCTGCAATTCCTTTTGTTAATCTATTAACTAATTGAATTGTTGTTATAATTGATGGCCTAAGCCTAACATAAGTTTAAGTATCCATTTTGTATTATTTATGATATATATGATTAATGACCTAAATGTGTTTCGAATTTTTATGTGAATTTTAAGTGCGTTGTAGTTTTACATGTCATTAATATAATAGTGATAACACATTCAATTATATTAAAATTTAATTATTCCAAATGTATTTCAATTATCTTATTTCGTTAAGAATTTGACCACTCCTCAATTTTAAATAAAAATTATGTTATTTATTATAATTACATATAATTTAGTGTATCAATAATCGCAAGTTTCAATCTTATTAGATTTCTAATTATTATATTAATAATGCAATATGATATTTATTTAAGATTTTAAGGGTTAATTATATATAGGTCAGCTTTCGATCAAGATTTTAAGAGTATTTTACCTAATTAAATAACATATTAAGCTTTTTTACTTGTTAAAGATATTAAGGTATAGTAACCTAAGAAAGTCGAACCCATCATGACTCTAAAACCTCACTCCAAACTACAACTTAATAATTAATTAAATATTTATTTAAAAAATTAAATATTTCAACTACAAAAATTTAAATATTTTATTGATATGACTAATGAATAAAAGGAAATGCTGATATTTGAAGAAGTTATTTAGCTTTCTGCCGTTGTTAATATGATTTTTTTTAAGTTTCTTAAGTTTAGCACATTAATAATAATGTATTCTAAATATAATAATTTATTTGACGTTTTAAAAATTATGTTGAAAAGAATACATCATGTAGTCTCTCAAAACGTTAATTTTGACATTACTATGTCAGCCACATCAATAAAATATTCTTGAAGTGAATTATCAAATTTTTACAATGATAAAATAATTAAACTATGAAATAGTTTAATAATTCTAGCTAATTAGTTTTTTTAACGGCAATCATTTGATTTAATTCTTCGAGGAATTTCTGTAAGAATTTTTAATTACGTAAAGTGTGACATAAATGTGGTTATATCGTATTCATATTAGGTACTTCCTATCTTTTTGATGGCATGCTGTCACTGTTAGAAGGGAAGACTTGCCAACTATTCAATTACGACAAGTGTTAATTTAGTAATAATCTTCGAGAATATAATCGCAAATCATGCAAAAACCATAGCTGGTGTTGGTAAACGACGACTGCTCGATGCCTTGACATGGGCACTTGTAGTTAGGTTTGATAATGGACTACCTCAAATTTAACTCAAATTCTTTTAAGAGTCCTTGGAGTGTTAGACATTTTTGCCCCAAAGGGCAGTTTTGTCAATATCTCTAAAGTTGGACTAACATTAATTACAATTTTAGTTTTTAAATAAATTACCGGTTAAGTTACGCCATTTGATCCGAATAAAAGTAATAAGGTGGCTCAATAAATGATCTAAATTAATGGGTCGAAGTTCGGGTGAAAAATAGATCCCGATCAGTGTGGACCGGGTCCATATCAGCCTTGTGATGGGAAAGCCCGATGTGGAAGCTATATAAAGGTTAGGTCTCCTGCAGTTACTCGTAAGCATAAAGAGAATGTTCA
Organism: Erythroxylum panamense; assembly: GCA_027123425.1. Taxonomy (NCBI): domain Eukaryota; kingdom Viridiplantae; phylum Streptophyta; class Magnoliopsida; order Malpighiales; family Erythroxylaceae; genus Erythroxylum; species Erythroxylum panamense. Next base: position 5,256,188 of record JAOTIZ010000002.1, on the reverse strand, counting down.
CGAACATAAGGTTCCTGACTCGTTAAGGAAGCTCGGAACGCTGAAGAAACTGTAGAAAGACCTAGCCCGTGAGTCGGTGAGCGTTTTTCACTAAAGGACCCGGGAGATTCGGAGATGTTTGGAGCTCGAAATTGGCATCGGAATCCGAGATGAAACCGAATCCAAGTATTCCGCATTACCTTCGTTTTTTTTCCTTTCACGTGATCCTGGAGTACGTAATAAAGTCTCCTATATGTACTAACATGAAGAGCCACTGGGAATAGAGATCTACGTCAACCCACCAAAAGTTACACCGTAGAAGACGAAATCATCAAGTACTTCAACTAATTAATTGATCTTTAATGCTTATATTCCTTCGGGATAAAATTCATGTTCTTGATTATTCCAGGGGTCAAAGAATTCTAGGTCATCAAGCCGTCGGGTTAGAATGCAACTCTCGTCCCCTAAGTCTCAAAACTTTCTTACTAACGTGTTCCTAAGCTTATGTTCTGGTTAACATAATTTTGCCAATGTATGCTCCTGATTGTAGGAATGTAGAGGCTGAAAGTCATCGAAGAGCGACATGTGTATCAAGTTCATAACTTTAATTACGTAGTCGGAGACTTTAATGTCTATTTATAATAACTTTGTTAGAATTTTTTATCATAGACCTAATAAATAAGTAGCCCATATTAATAAAGGCTCTTTTTTTTCAGAGTTTTACTTCATTTAAGCAGGCCGTTCCTATAGTTTTATAGGTCATGAGCGAAATTTAAAAAAAGGACCCCAATAAATTGACAATATGTTTAAGTTTACATATTTGTATGAAACATAAATGACTTAATTTATAAGTTTACATAACTAACTAAATATTAAATGATCATAACACTAACAAATACACAGAGGATCATGATTTATGAAAAACAATTTCTCCGTGCATTTCTAGATGCAAAATCATTAATAATATTATCAAGATCAATATTGTCCAACATATCCTTCTCAATACATAACATAGCTAAACCATTCAACCTTTCTTGTGACATTGATGACCTCAAGTAGGTTTTCAATAATTTTAACTTTAAAAAACTTCTCTCAGCTGATGCTACAGTCATAGGTATAGTCAATAGAATTTGATAAGCAATTGAAACATTTAGATAACAATCTGCAGCTTGAACAAATTCTAATATTTCAATTGATGACATTAACTTATTTGGCAAGGTCATTTCCAATACTTTTAATTCAGAAAAAAAAGATCATCTAAATCCACACCAGACACATTATCATGAGAAAAGGTCGTCGTAAAATTAGTGCAACATTCTCTTAATTCGTTATATCTAATGACCTCAATTTCTTTGAATCAAATAAAAATCCAAAAATATTATCAAATGTCGTTAATTGTTTAAATATGTTCTTTAACGAAGTAATTGCCATATCCACAACAACTAGAAAGCAATTAGCCCTAAAAGAACCCTCAACTGATTGTATTTCTCCATTATGGTTAATTTCACCAAATTGTCGTTTCCTAATAACACAACGTCTAGTTAGAAATGTAGGCTCTATATTTATCTCAAGCGTAAGACGTTTGACAATATTCATACTAGAGTTAAACCCTTCATCTCTATATTTCTCAAAAAATACCATCACACCTTTTAATTGCTTTATGGTAGCATTAATGCACATAGATTTAGATTGCAACTTTGTACTCACCATGTTAATAGCAAATAAAATATCATACCTAATAATCATACCAAGTAAAAACTCAAAACTCTAAAGTACACTAACCAAGCTTTCTGCTTCACTCGTTTGCTTGACATCATCACAAGATCTAGATAATTCCATCAAAGCCAATCTTATTTGAGGAGCTTGAAATCTAACAGCTTTAACACTTTTTATTC
>JAOTIZ010000002.1:5200106-5212860 GCA_027123425.1 Erythroxylum panamense | reverse complement strand
CATTTACATCAAATTAATCACTATACTTGTCATGGCAACCCAACACACACAAATTTATTCACAAACTTCCAAGTCAATAAAACCAACATCCATTTCTTTACACAGCAATTTCATTTAACTCTAAAGCACCCACAACACATACATACTCAAAAGCACCTATATCATTCATTTTATAATTTCTATTTTTCCAGGAAAATTTCGGGGTCCAACAATAGGCATGCCTAGAAGGGTCTGCAGCTACTCCTTTGACACTTTGATGTCTCTTGTTACTGACACTTTGGTGTCTCCTATTATTGAGACATAAGTCTCTCCTGTTTTGTGATACTGATCACGATATCTCCTGTATGAGTCCCGTTACTCACTTCTATAAGACAGATTAGTAGTCTAACTTGTTTTGTATTCTGATACATGTTTAGTTTTGATATAAACAAAGTCTGTTCTAGTTCAAATCGTGTTCTAATCTGAAGGGTTTATACCCTATTCCAATATTTAGTTTGACATTTGTACATTCTGATATGAGATTTAGATGATTTGCTTCAACATGAGAAATATTATATATTGATAATTTATATTCGGTTCTGAGATACAGTGTGTTTGAATTTTGATACTGAGGAGTTTTGCTTTGGAACAAATATATATTTTGTTCTGCTATGTTATATTATGTTCAGTGATTTATGGTATTTGGATTGCTTTAAATATGTGAATGTTTAGATGACAGTTAGAAACAGTTGTCAATATGTATTCTGTTTAGTTATTCCCCACTAAGCTATATGCTTAGCACAGTAAATTTGTCCCATGTAGGTTTAGAGAAAAGGGTTTAAAGACTGGGACAAAGACAACCGCAGTGGCCAATGACGATTGTGTTTTGTATGCACAATGTTCAATTTGTTGTTTTTACTATCTCGTACTCAATATGATGTGACAGCTTGTATTTTGCATATATGATTTGTAATATTTATACACAAAAAGACATTTGGATTTTCAAGGCATGTAATATATTTTTGTTATGTCATTACATATTGTATAGTATGTTTAAAACGTAATGAAATGTAAAGTAATGTATGGTGCTTGAGTTTTTGAGAATGCTTGAAATTATTAGTATGATATGTTTTGTTGGTATTGTACGTGTAGCATTTGCTTATCTTTCGAGGCGGTATGTGGCTGTTACACAAGTACACTTTAGTGTCTATTTCATACTAGGGGGATCTTGTTTTATTTTGTTATCATTTGCACCATTGTGATTGATAAGGATTTCAAGCACTATTAATATTTAAGTGTTTATGTCTATCTAATTACTTTGCTTTGTTTTTTTAAATTTTAATAAAATTTTAATTGTACCATAATTAAATTTAATTTGAAATTACTATAAATTATATTAACTCTTTTAATATTTCCAATGAATTTTATTTTCAAACAATTAAGTCAAAGAAAATAATAATAGAAATATATAATAACTCATATAATAACCTATGAATTGAGTTATATATTTTACTTATTAATGTTAATTCCTTTTTTTACCATAATATAATCTATTAAGTCTAGTATAACCTTTAATTCATTGATTTACTTTGTTATGATAATGGGCTAATTTTAAATTAATTTACCCAAATTTTATTAGAGTCAACTAATATAAATATAAAATTTTATCCTTTTTATAAATATTTATGTCATGTTTATTTTTTATTATATAAAAAGCAAAGATCTTTTAATCTTTTCTTTTGACTATTTTGGTATATATTGTAAATTATATATTTTACTTATTAACTTTAATCACTATTTATTTATGCTTGTGACTACCATTTTCTATTACAACTGATGATAACAATTATTTAAGTAGGAGACTTTTGCCCTGATGATAGTATACTCAATTATTTTTAATACTTTTTAGGTTAAATCATAATGGATAATATCGAATCATCAGGAATTTTTTTTTATGAATATTGCAGCCTCTACACATGATAAGTTCGATCCAACATGGAATTATTTTTCTTCTTCTCAAGCATCTAATGAGAATATCCAATATAACTATATGTTTTGCAGTAGAATATTTAAAGAGGAATGAATTTTTAGAATGAAATAACATTTTGCTGATGTTAAAGGTAATATTGCTTCTTGCAAAATACCACTTGATGAACGTGATATGATTGGAAATTTTTTTAGCAGTAAATAAAAATAAAGAAGATCATGATATATCTTTTCGAGATAATGAAGCACCACAAGTATTAGATAAAAGAAAAGGGAAAGCTACTATTGACATAGATTCTTATATTTCTCCAAGAACCACTCCTGGTTCTCGATCTAGTCTAAAAAGTTTTATGGTTGATAAAGAAGTTATTTTGCAATGTAAAAGAGCATGAGCTAGATGATTCTATCGTTTATGTATTCCTTTAAATACTTTAAATTTCCCATTTTTCAAGAAGCAATAAATGCTACAATAGTAATAGGTTCAGGATTTAAGGTACCATCTTATTATGAGCTGCTTGTGTCTTTGCTTCGAGATTTAAAAAAGAAATATCAGTTAATTGTGGATACATATAACTCTAGTTGGGAATCAACAGGATGCACTATTATGACAGATGGGTAGACTGATCAAAGACAAAAAACCTTAATTAATTTCTTAGTTTATTGGAATATTGGAACAAATTTTAACAAGTTTGTTGATGCTTTTGATATTGTAAAAAGTGTTAATGCTTTATCTGAATTATTCTCTGAAATTGTCGAGTGAGTTGGACCAAAGAATGTTTGCGGATTTTGTTACAAATAATGCAACTAATTATATATTAGTTGGGTACTTATTACAATCAAAGTATGGGCATATTTATTGGTCTCCATGCATTGCTCATTGTATAAATCTTATTTTAAAAGATATTGGTAGTATGAACCATATTTTTAGTCTTGCTTCGCGAGCATTTAAGATCACAATTTTTGTGTATTGTGTGTCCCACTACTATCAGATTTGCAACTACATTTTTTACTTTAAAAAGTGTTTATAAACATAAGCAACAACTTCAAAATTTAATAACAAGTAAACATTTTTCAAGTCATAAATTATCAAAGAGTAAAAAAGGAAAAGAAGTTTGTGTTATTATTCTAGATAATAAACTTTGGGATGCTTGCTTGATCATTGTGAAGATTGTGGCTCCACTTATAAGGTTGTTAAGGATTATTAACTCATATGAGAAGTCATCTTTGGGGTATATAATGATGGTATGTATAGAGCTTACAAAACAATTATAAATCTTTTTAAAAGAAAGGAGAAATTGAACAAGCCTTATATAGATATTATTGGCCAACGATGGGACAAGTATTTTACTCAAAGGATCCACTTAATGCCTTATTTTCTCAATCCTTATTGTTTATATAGTGGAGACACATGTACAATTAATATTATGGTAGTATGTTTGACGTGATTGAATGCAGAGATATTTTCTCTATTGAAGAGCAATCACAAGCTACAAATAAAATTAAATTGTATCATGAAGGTTAAGGGAGTTTTGCTAGATCATCAACAAAAAAAGAACTTATGATGAAAAAAATGCTACCATGTAAGTTTTATACTGTTAATTCATTCTTTACTTATTAATTATATATTTTTATTTATCATAGCTATTAATTTAAAATACAGATGACTGGTGGAGATTATTCGGTGACAGTGCTCAAATGTTGAGAAAACTTGCTATTAGGTTACTCAGTCAAACAGCTTCTATATCAGGTTGTGAACGTAATTGGAGCATTTTTGAACGTATTCATACAAAGAAATGAAATCATTTGCAACATCAAAGACTTAATGACCTTGTTTACATTACATATAATCTGATAATGAAGAACATGTATTTTATAGTTTTGTTTTTATTTCAATATATTTTATTTTATTATTTACTTTATAATTTCTCTATTATGTCTTCAAAGCGCTTATTAAGAAGAGAACATATGATTCAACTGATATTGATTATACTGAACATATTGATTTTTAGATCAAAGAAGAAAAATCATTACCTGATCTTGATTATAATAAACTTGAAAAGGTGATTTATGAAAAAAAAAATACATCTGTCACAACGAATGAATTAAGAACATCTACTGATGGTCAGTTCATATTTTATTTTGATCATATGTAAGTTAAAACTATAATGTATTACAAGTTTACAATTGAAAATAATTTCATATATTACTAATTTGTAATTTATTTAAATACAGTAGAAGAAATTGATGCAAATATTTTGGATGAAAGCATAGTTTATGAGTTTTTAAATAGCGTTGAAGAATTTGGAGCTTTTAACGATGATGAGACATAACCTCCTTCAAAAATACAATTTTGATTGTTATTATTATTATTTTAGGTTATATATTACACTCATATTTATTTATTATTAGTTCATTTTATAATAATAGAAATTGCTTATTTTTTATTTCAATAAAATATTTTATTTTTACTTATTCTTATAAATTTTACTTATTATTTATTATATACTAATTTTATAACAGTTCACTACCGATTAAACCTTAAATCTTTTCTTTGACCGGTTCAATATCCAGTCTGATTTTTAAAACATTACGAATTTGATTGAATTAAACACAGTACCTATTAAAAAGCAGGCCAGACCAGCCCAGTCCCAACCTGACCTAGTGATAATCCATGATCCGTTCTTTACTAGAGTCAATACAATGGATAACTCAGTGGTTAGGATTTATTGAATCTATCAGGTTGATATTATGTTATAGCAGTAAGAATATTGATTGAAATTTGGCTACAAGAAAGAATAGAATTTTATGTGAGAGAACACTACTAGACCTGCTTGAAAAATACGAGGGAAAATATATGATGAAAATTTGATGTTCTGTGTAGTGTTAATCCATTGGTAAAACAAATGCACGCAACTTTTGATTAGTGTAATATACAAATCAGCACTCCAAGATACAAAATTATGCCGCCAGTACATGTCATCACATACGAATGTATTTCCTTTTAATGTTGATCTATCTCCTTTTAATGTTGATCTATCTTTTATGTAAAAGCTGGGAAGAGCCCAACTCCATACTTTCCTGGTTATGAAGTTCTAATCTTGGGACGAAGACAATGGACATGGAGCACAGCAGGAAGATATATCGATTCCAGCAACTTCCATGGCATTGCAGACCCATTCAGGGACATCTCCTTTGGGAAACTGCAAGACAAAAAGAATCAAGATTGCAGACAAGATGCAACCACTTAGTATCATAGTGAACCACTTAGTATCATAGTGATACTTCGTCGGACTCTTCTTCAAAGTAACTCAAGAATCAAACCTAGAACCCCTGAATATACCACCTTACTAGCTCAACTCTAGCGTCAAGAGTCCTAGGTTAGAGAGCTAGGTTCAGGACAACTCACGTATCAAACAACCAAGGTATGGCAAGTGGTAGCAAATTCCAGGTTACTAAACAGTTAACACAGAGCTAACTGCCTTTGCAAATAATGTTTTACGTACAACTGAAATACCAAAGTATAACAAGAAATAGCTTGCACAGTTCCTGCTATGAGAGAGAGAGATTCAGTGTAAGATGTACCATTTTCTTCAAGAAATCACAGACAAACCTGCAAGGTACAAATTGGCTGTATTACTAAAGACGGTGATAAGTACAAATATTTACAATAATATGTCAGACAAGAAATTTCAGTAATGAGCAGCGGAGAATTAACAGAAGTCATACTCTGGAAATCTCTTCTCGATGATTGACGTGTGCAGATCTCTGCTGAGCTACAGTTTGGAACAGAACTTGCCTCAGTTTAAAATGGAAAATAAATCTCAAAAAGAAATTGGACCAAAATGCATACCTTCATCATATAATACAAATTGTGATATGACAAAAGCTGCGAACCCATGGCATCTTTTGCAACCAGGAAATGGATATAGGCCCTTGTATAGTTCTTGCAGACCTACAATGAAAGAAAATAAACAATGGGGAGATCATCACACTAGACATCAAGAAACTTACATCTGTAAGCAATCTTCTGGTTCTTATCATACCATACAGGCACACGTAGGATCAATTGGTCGAGTGTCCTCAGCCATTGCTTGGTGCTTAAGTTTCAGAACTCCCTGCATTAAATTTTCCAATTACAAGGCTTCACAGTATGGGGAAGAAGGATTTCTCAACTGATGATTGATAATTTCGCATTAGTTTACAAAAAAATTTCTGTGAAGTTTCAACGAGAAGAATGAACTAGTTGCTCCTGAACTTACAGCCACTCTGCAAAATTAAAAGTTATAATACTGCTGATTCAAGAGACGCAACCAAGGCTGATGACAAAAGAGAGCACCCATGTTGAGTAATGTATTCTACACTTGCAAATTGAAGAAAATCTTTTTTCAGACATATGGAATGTGTGGTGATATAAGCATGCGTACAATTGATACTAGTCGTTCGAATTCAATGTCTATAAAATTATAATAGAAGTCCATCACATAGAGAGAGCAAAGGGGTAGATAATTGATAAAGTCCCAAACTTAAGAACCATCAATCCCTTCTTTAAACAAGCAAACAGAAAAAAATAAATCACAAAAAGAAGTCAAAACATAGGTGAGATTGAGAGTGCACAAGAGAGGTGTTTTTTCTTAGAAATTTGAATAGATCATTGATATCCCTGTGGCTGCAGGACAATGAATGAAAATGCATTTGTACAGAAATTTACAATTGCACATCCTATATAACATGTTTGAAACAAGATGGAATACCTCCGGTATAAGAGCTGTGCCAAAACGAGCAGTGCGAGTAGGGTATACGCAATCATACATGTCAGCACCTAAAGCACTGCAAACTACAACATCCAGTGGGTAACCGACACCCTGAAACAAAATAAGGTTGTAAGCACCATGACAGAGGAATATGCATGAAAATATTCAGTTACCATTGTAGATTGAACTAGTTCCAAATATGGACACAATAAAAGAGGCTTGTTTACCATGACATATCGTGGTTTATCTTCAGGTAATGCAGCAGTACACTGAGCAACAACACGCCAAAATGAATCCTTATCTTCACCGCCTGCAAGACCACCAATAGCATAGCTGTCACAGAAGTAAAGTAAGTAAATTTGCTGTTTGATCATTTAATATAAAGCTATAATCTTAAAGAAACAAACCAAAACTTCTCCTCTAGGCAGTAAACAAAAATGATTAGGTGCAGAAGGAATCCATCTCAAGATGTTACGAAAGTTGTCAGTAACAATAAAACAGCAAGTCTGCAAAGGCAGAGGATACTTGACATTGACAGACAATCCTACCAACAAATATCTTGATCTAATAGGAAGCAGTCACAGGCAGTCAAGCAATGCTACTATAAGGTCATAGATGTGAATGTAATTTAATCAATGCATCTATGAACAACAAGTAAGTTTCAAAAGCTAACTTGCTCAAGAAACTGGTTAGTCAGAGCTTATAATAGGCTGCAGACAACTATAAATGGGCTAGGATACGATTTCTTTGCTTTCAATTAATAGATAACTAATTTGGTGGTTTAAATTTGGGTTAAATAGGCTGTGCAAGAGAATGAACTTACCCCGGCAAATTACGGTCCACCAACCCTCTGACACATATGTCTCTGGTTATGATTAAGAAAGTCAGGAACAACAGTCACAATGGTGACTGACGTAAAAGAAAAATCAAGTATACAGGAGAAAATGAAAGGTTAATAAAATCACCTCAGCACAGGATCCAAGCCACCTTGAACTATGCCAAATAAGTTTTGCTCATTTGGCCGATTATGAGCTGTTAAAAAAATCAACACAGAAAAACTCAAATCAGCAGAAAGTAATGATTGGAGAAGATAACTTGAGAGTTACTCTTTCATGACACAGCATCCAAGGAAATTAGGTAAGACCAACAGATATTCTACCAATAAGCAGGCTCTCAAACTTCAACTGAAATGGTAAGACACTTGGATAATGTTAGGCTAGTCTGACTTCTTGGAAGAATACAACTCCAATAGTTATGACTTCAAACTTTAGGAGCAAATTAACTAGTCAAACTTAGATGCCAAAGCAAGAAAGCAATCCTTTATCCCAAGAAGCCCAGGATGGAAAATAGTGTTGCCAACAATGCTCATTTAAGCAAAGAAAGATGCCTTTGATTATTTAGCTTGTCCTCTAAGGTGCTTCATTCAAGACAGTAGAGCATTTGGTGTTGAATCAACCAATCACCTGCTATACATCTATCTATCCAGCGAAGAGTGCGATACATGGCCTCCTCAATTCGTGGACCAATAATGGTGGTTCTCACAACATCATCAAGTGCCATAATAATATCTGCTCCAATTCTGTTCTGCAAAATCCATTACCATGAACATAAAAGAATCGTAAAACATTCAAGATGAAAATAAGAAAAGAACTGGGACATCAACTGAAAATAGGGACCTTGTAGAATTCCAAAACTTAGTTATTACCAGTGTTAAAGTTCAGTCATCAGATAACCAAGCTTTAAAATAAATAAATAGTAGGCAAAGTACTCAAAAAATTTGGCAGAACGCATTGCCAGTAAGGACTAAAGCTATCCTGTTTTATAGAAATGTTATGAGGGTATAGATGTGTAGAAAATGAAACTTACTTGGATTTGAATTGATTCCTCAGGTGTCAGAAGCATTGGCTTCCCATCAACTGGTGACTGAGCTAAGGCAAGAAATCTCAGTTAGACACAACACCAAAGCCAGATTTCTTCCGTAAACCAAGTAAGCAAACAAGGAACATGTGTGAAATTAATGGACACAGAGAGCAACTTTCATAGGCATTCATATTACGTAAAGGTTGGAGCATGAGACAATAGAGACATATTCATAGCAATACATTGGTCAACATGAGACATATTGTGGTAAAACCCTCAATGGTTAACAAATTGTAGTGAGTGACAATACCTGAAATGTTACACCCTCTTCTGTGATATCAGCTAGATGCAATAATGATACCTGAAAAAACAGGAATAAATCGGGGAAAATCACAAGGTTTAAGTAGGCACATGTTTTAACCAGAGGAGTTATACATGTGCATGAATATAACAAAATTAACCACAATACAGATAGAACTCATCGATATGAAATATGAACTTTGGTAAAAGAACACCCAAGTGTAGTCTCAGATGCAGAACATCTTCAACAATACATTGGAGCAAAAACTGAAATTTTTTTAGCTTAAGTTAAATTTGGAAAGCAGAACACTATGACAACAACAGAATAAAGGAAACTCTAAAAAGAGACATCAGCAGCAGAGGATAGTAAAAAAACCATTTGGAAGCCACCAGAGTCAGTAAGTAGTGCTCTAGGCCAGTTCATATATTTATGAAGAGCTCCTAATTCATCAATAAGTTCAGATGTAGGACGGAGTGCCAAATGATACGTATTCCCAAGAATTATTTGGCAACCAATCTCCTCAAGTTGGCTAGTTGTCAAACCTTTAATTGTTCCTGTAACCAGGAAACTGAATATGTTTTACAATGGCAGTTGAGTTTCATCAGAAAAGAGAATGCAGAAAAACTTTCTTCTTATGTTCTCCATTAAAAGTTGAAACTCTGACCTTGCGTGCCCACAGGCATAAATAAAGGAGTCTGACATACAAAATGAGGAAGTGTCATTTGAGCTGCACGAGCTCGATTAAATCTTGCAAGGACCTGAATTATAAAATGGATGCAGATAAAATAAATCTAAATTAGCCCATGATTATGAAAACACAACCTCAAATCAGTTTCCATCTACGAAATAGCTGAATGATCTTGAATCATGACTTCTTTTGTGCCAACCAACGACAGAATGACAGCAATTGTGCTGCATCTGAACATAAACAGCCCTATGAGCATATAGTTTACGTAGCTCCACACAAATGGTCAATAAAGTTACGCAACAAAGAACAATAAATTAATTTGCACACAAATTCTCACATTTAGAAGTAATCAACTCTTCAAAATTGTAAGATATATACCAACACAATTTCCTCTTTCCTCAACCATGGAATAAAGATCTAAATAAAAGAACCAAGAGAAAAACCAAAAAGTAGATATTTCCATCTTGGGCATCTCGAATTCACACTAGAATCACATGAAGCATTTCTTCGCATTGTTCAGCGAGTAAAATGCCCAAAGCAGCTATAGCACTGAACTCTAAGAAATGTTTACCAGGAAACATAACACAAACCATCTATAAGCTATACCTCGAAACGAAGAGCCATTGAAAAGTCCTCCCTTTGATCAGCTACAGCTCTTATTCCCGACCCTGACAAACGAACAATAACCAATCACAAACTAACAACAGAGAAGCAGAAAAAGATGACAGATTTAGACAACCCAAGAAGAGTTTGATCATGAATGCAACGAAAGAAGAGAAAAAGGAGAGGAATGAGAAGCTCACAGAGGTGAGTGTAGACGAAGAGGAAATCAAAAGAAAATATAATACAAGTAAAAGAAAGGTGTGGCAGTGCCTATAAATTTGAAAATATTCAACACCCGCCGCCAAAGGGTCGTTACTTCTGTTGGTCGTTTAGGGATGAAGGGTTTTGCACGTAAAAGCCCATCCCACCCAACTCCAAAACCAGAAGGAGTTTTCAAGTATTAAAATAAATAATAAAAATATATATTTTTATTAATATAATTAATTTTAAATAAATTTTGTATTACTTAACATGCACCGCATAATTCATGAAGATATAAAAACATGTATAGTAATAAATTTTGCAGAACGAAGGGCTTCATGACCGGCACGACAACGCAGTTTCCGAACATAGGTAGGGAGATGGTTATTTTTGTTATGGCATGGCAGTGAAAAATGAATTCCATTCAGAAGTACCTCTGGAACCAAAACGCTAACGACTTGTTATTTTAATTTTTGTTTTTAAATTTACAAAACTTATTTACTTGAATTTCTAATTTTATTTTATTCCTATGATCATATTTAATGAAATTTATAAAAATTAGTTTTGATTTTATTAGTTCTTTTTTCTTAATTTATTATTTAATTTAATTTTATTATTTATAATTATTATTAATGAAAACTATGATTAATAAGCTCATCCTAAAAAGTCGAGGTTTTCTCTCGTTTTGGTTTTTTTCCTTCTCGTTAGGATTTTTCTAGTTGTTGCCGCACGGTCCTGCTGTCGGCCATGGATGTCGCCGCTGCTATCTCCGGCCTCTCTCTCCCCGGCGACGAGGACGAGGATTGGGTTGTGCCGTTACCACCTGGCGTGTCTGGCTGGCCTTACGACCTATGTCTCGTTGGTACTCTCTTCACAGCGTCTCGGGTTAATTTTCAAGCCTTAAGGAATTTGTTTGCTGATCTTTGGCAACCGCAGGCTGGGATTGCCATTACTGATTTAGGGGCTCGTCGCTATTTATTTCGTTTCTTTCACAGAGTTGATATTGATAATGTGATGAAGCGGTGTCCCTGGGATTTCAATCGTCATCTGTTAGTGCTACATCGGTTGCAACAAGATGAACTCCCCTTGGAGGTTCCGTTAATCTATACTGAAATATGGGTGCAAGTTCATGGGTTACAATCCGGGTTGATGACTGAGTCTCTTGCGATGCAGTTCAGTAATTTTATTGGTCGATTTGTTGAATACGATACATCAAATTTGGGAAAGAGTTATCGATCGTTTATGCGTATCCGGGTTCGTATTGATGTTAGGGTTCCTTTGAAACGACGAAAGAAGATCAGGATCACGGAGGCATGCTCTTTTTTTGCGCGGTTCCAATATGAAAAGCTCCCTCTATTTTGTTTCATTTGCGACCTACTTGGCCATGGGGAGAGCTTTTGCCCTGAGCGCCTTCGTCAGCCTGACATTACGCCACCTTATGGTTGGGATAATTCCATCCGTGCTATCTCGGGGCGACCGCAGCAACCTCCGAGTCGGTGGCTTTGTCACAATGATGGCTCCCCTTTCGACGGTGGTTGTTCACAGTTTAGAAGCTCTCCTTCCATGTTTGGGTCAGATATGGAGGCGAGTGATAACGAGGATGTTCCGTTGATGGCTACTGAGGGTCTTAAGCGGCCAATAATAGTTGACGTTTCCACTCCCGGCGTTTCACATATGTTTGCTTCCACGGGAACATCTGCTGAATCTCAGGTTCACTCTTCTTTTACATTGGCGGGCGCCGAGGGGCGACCCGGCCAGTCATCATGAAAATCATGAGTTGGAACTGTCGGGGTCTCGGCAACCCTCAGGTAGTTCAAGCTTTTGATGATCTTGTTCGTCAGCATCGGTCGGATGTCGTTTTTCTCATGGAGACATTAGTTGCAGAAGATTGTATTGAAGAGTTACGGGCTCGGTTGCACTTTGATCTTGGGTTTTGTGTTGCTCATGTTGGTCGAAGTGGGGGTTTGGCTGTGTTTTGTCGGTTTTCTAATATTGTAGAGGTGTTACAGCATTCCCAAAATTTTATTGATGTTACGGTCCATATGGACGATGGTTTTCGTTAGTATCTGACCTGTTTTTATGGCTTCCCTGAGCGATATCGTCATCATGATTCATGGAATTTGTTGAGGTCTTTGAATCGTGGTGCTCATATTCCTTGGCTGGTAATTGGAGACTTTAATGATTTGGCTTGTTCAACTGAGAAGCTAGGAGGAGCTGCTCATCCTAATTATCTGTTCGACGGCTTCCGTACTACCCTTCAAGAGTGTGATTTGCAGGAGGTTGAGTGACTTGGTATTCTTACACTTGAGAGAAGAGTCGAGGCTCGCCGACTTGGGTTCGTGAAAAACTTGATCGAGCTGTTGCCAACACGACATGGTTTGAACA
>JAOTIZ010000002.1:5134392-5177039 GCA_027123425.1 Erythroxylum panamense | reverse complement strand
TTGAATATCAATCCCAAAATACCTGAAATAATTTCTTAACCAATTCTATACATTTTATTATTATCAAAACATAAGTGTGATTTAATTTGTCAACCACCATTGGTCCAACAATATATTATGTATTCCAGACATGTTAGAGCTGAAAGATGAGATTCTTGATGAGGCACACAATACTCCCTATGCAATGCACCCAAGGAGTACGAAAATGTATAGAGATTTGAAAGAGCACTTTTGGTAGAAAGGAATGAAGAAAGAGGTTGCAGAGTATGCTAGGAAATGCTTAGAGTGTCAGTAAGTTAAAGTAGAACATCAAGTGCCTATGGGTAAGCTTAAACCTTTGTCTATTCCAAAATAGAAGTGGGAGAAGATTACAATGGACTTCTTGATGGGATTGCTAAGAACCAGCAGGAAGGATGACGCAATATAGGTGATTGTTGATAGACTAACTAAGTCAGCACATTTCTTGTCAATTAGACAAATAGATTCTTTGAATGCTTTGGCCAAGAAATACATAGATGTAATAATTAGACTTCATGGGATTCCAAGTTCTATAGTCCCAGATAGAGATCCTAGATTTACCTCCAAATTCTGGGAAAGCTTATAAGAGGCTTTAGGAACCAAGTTACACTCTAGCATATATTTCCATCCACAGGTTGATGGCCAATCAGAGAGGACCATCCAGACATTGGAGGAAATATTAAGAGCTTGTGTTATGGACTTCAAAGACTTGTGGAATGATCATCTGCCTTTAATTGAATTTGCTTACAATACTTCCTACCATTTAGGAATTCAAATGGTACCTTATCGGGCTTTGTATGGTAGGAGATACAGAACTCCTATTTGCTGGGATGAGGAAGGTGAAAGGAGACTTTTAGGGCCTAAGTTGGTATAAGTTACAGTTGACAAGATTAAACTGGTGAAGTAGAGACTCAAAGCAGCTCAAAATAGGATGAAAAGCTATACGGATGCGCATAGAAGGGAGATGGAATTTAAAGTTGGAGACAAAGTGTTTCTTAGAGCCTCTCCATGGAAAGGAGTCTTGAGATTTGGTAAGAAGGACAAGCTCAGTCCAAGATACATAGGCCCTTATGAGATTATTGAGAAGATTAGGCCTTTAGTCTACAAATTAGCTTTGCCACCAGAATTGTTTAAGATTCACAATGTCATTCATGTATCAATATTAAGAAAATACCAATCGGATCCTTCACATATGATCAAAACTTCAGAGATTCAATTGAGAGAGGATTTGACTTATGAAGAACAACCAGTGAAGATCCTAGATTCGAAGGAAAAGGTTTTGAGAAACAAGACTGTGAAGCTGGTTAAAGTCTTATGGAAGAATCATGCAAAAGAGGAGGCAACATAGAAGCCTTTGGAAGTAATGAAAGAGAAGTATCCACACCTTATTGTAGACTCAAGTAAGAATTTCAATGATGAAATTTTTTAAGGGGAGGAGAATTGTTGGATCCCAAATTTTTAATTAATTAATTGTTAATTTATTTTTAAAATTGATTCCATTAATTTAGTGAGCATAAGTAGAAATTAGATTTTAGAATAGAGATGTTAGAATTAAATTAGGGTAATGGTTATAAGAGATAAAAGAAAGGGCAAAATGGACATTACATTAAATGAAGGGCAAAATTGAGAGAACCAAACAAATGAGGGATATAATTAGAAAGACAAGAATAAAATGTTGTCTTGAATTAGAAGAAGAGAGAAAAATCATGAGAAGAGAGAAAGAAGAGAGAAAATTATGGGAGAAGAGAGAAGAAGAAGAAAAATCGTGGGAGAAGCTAGGAAGAAGAAGAAAACGTGAAAAGAAGAGAAATCAAGCTTATTAGAGGTAACAAGCTTCATCTTTCCATCTTGCTTGAAAAATAACCATCTTGCTTGAAAAATAAAAGGGATTAGAGAAAGAATGGGTTTGAGTTGGAAGAAAGAAGGGAACCCTTTTTTTTGTGGGTCTTTGGACTAGGTTTTGGTCTTTCTAACCTAGATAGACTATGGGTAGGTTAAGTTTAAACTCAATTTTAGCTTTTATTATTATTGAAGTTTTGTGAATTTTCATTTAAATTTGGGTTGAATATGAGAATTTGGTTTGTATTAGGGAACCAAAGAAATCTTACCCAAGAGCAAGAGGAAAGGCACAATTGAATTTGGATTTTTCAAACAATTTAGGTGGGTAATGTGTTTATAGTTATTGTGTGAATGGGCAATTTGTTTACTTGTATGTGTATATGCTTAATTGTTTGAAATTGAATTGTTGTGAATGTTGGAAATTACAATATGATGCATTAACATGTCACGCCTTGAAAAATGCTAAGACATTTTGTATAATCAAAAGAGGAGATAGCTTGAAAAACATGAAAATATGAATATGTAATTAAATTAATTCAGCATGAATATTTGTTTGTGTTTGGGCAAGAGAGAATCCATTTAATGTTAACATAAAGCCTTCTCTCAGCTGTCCGCTTATGGTATATGAGCCCTTTAGAAACAGACTCATTTTATTCATAGTGTAAACTTTGGTTTCTCCATTTCGACTTATGGGACTCTCAAGCTATTTGTTTGTGCATTTCATCTTTAATTTATTAAGTATGATGCATTTGAGTGTTATGTTTGATGGTTAAATGTTCATGTTATGTGTTATGCGTTAACTTCCTTAATTATGAGTTTTTGAGCTAGAATGGTTAATGATTGAATTGCTAGAATAACCACTGAGCTTCGTTGCTCAACCGATTATATTCCCTCTCCTCAGGTGCATAACGAGAAGATCGTTGATCCTTGCAAGGCATTGGCAACTACAAGATAGTTAGAGATCTTTTGTAACTAAGCCGGTGACTTTATTTTGGATAGCTACATTTGTATTTAATATTAAACTATTGATGTGGATGTTGATCTGTAACTAAAGTTAGGCTCAAACTCTGTTTTGATTTAGTAGTGAAATAAAGAATTGAAGAAGTTCTTTTGTTTATAATGATACATATCTTCTTTATTGGGATTGCTAATTGTTGTTAGTATTGGAATAACATGTTAGAGTTGGAAAGGCATGTGATGAATTAATTGAGTTGAGATTTAAAAGTTTAATGAAATGTACTTAGTAGTTAAATTGATATGAAGTGATATTGCACTAAAGGAGATGAATTTGGGAAAATTATGAGTGAATGTGAGGTTAGAATGGATGTAGGAACTATTGGAAAGGCTTGGAGGGGTTAGGTGTCACCTATGCCTGTTAGATGGACTTTAAGGGACCTTCTAGGGTTTGAAAACGTCCCTAGCTCAGTCTATGTCCGTTAAACGGACATTAGGTCTGTTAAACTGACCTTCTCAAGTCTTGAAAGCATCCTTAAGCCCGTTTATATTCGTTAGGGAGAGATGTATGTCCGTTTAGAGGACATACACGGGACAACTACAGTAAATTATGATTTTGACCCCTTTGGAGGCAAAATCTCTCTTCAAGTTCTTCACGAAAGTTGTAGATCTAGAAGCCCTCTTCAAAATCGTCCTAAAAAATCTTAATCTGACATCTCTAGTGAAAGTTATGCCTATTATACCAAAACAAGCACAGTTATAAATTGTGAGCTAATCGATGCTTTTCTATAATACATTTTAGGCTTGAATAGAACTTGAAATGTACTTAGTAGCGAAAACACAAATGAGTTATATATGAGGGTGATGTTTGAGGACATAAACATAAGAATGGATTGTCGTATATCCATTGAACAAATAGGAAATTTTTTGGGATGTTATGAGAATGAAGATGAACAAATGATGGCTAATGAGAGTTCATTGGAATAACCCTACAGGATAATACGCTTATGTCTTATGATATTTCGAAGTTGGACTCCAAAAACGGGGTCTAATAAGTATTAAGTGAAAAGGAAGAAGTAACAGCAACAACATCATTCAACTTAAGTCTGTATACATTTTCACGTAAAATTCCATTTCCTACCAAAAGAGAGTCACGATACAAGGTCAGTTTTCCAGTTCTAAAAAGAAGACTATAACCTAGTCCATCTAAAATAGATACATAAATCAAATTCCTCTTAATAAAGGGTAAATAAGGGATATCATGTAACTCTAAAAGATGTCCTTTATTCAACTGTGATCTAACTGTCCCAAAAAATTTAACTTGGACTTTGGTATCGTCTCCCATGTACATATGTTGCTCATAACTAGTCAGCCTGTTTCAACTTTTTAGTTTCTGCAAGGAATTCGTTATGTGAATTGTTGCTCCAGTATCTAACCACTAATTATTTGACGGCACATCAATAATATTAGACTCTAAACAAATCATCACAAGACAAGTACCTTCTTCTCTATGTGAGCATTGAACTTTCGACAATTAGCTTTCTTGTGCCCAAAATTCTTGCACTTTCCTTTGAAAAATTTATTCTTCTGACTAATAGAAGATGAGTTTGGTTCAGTTCCTTTAGGCTAACAACTTTCTTCTTAAAAAGATTTTGGTCACTTAAGCTATTAGAAAAGAACTTCTCTTTTAAGAATTATTGTGGTTTGTCATCATGGAGATGCTTCTTGCCCATCCTTTTTCATGTCATCCTCTTCCTTTGAAAGAATAGCAGTCATCTAGTCAATAGTCCATTGCTCTTTTTGAGAATTATAGCTTGATTTGATTGAAACAAATTTGGAAGGAAGAGTCTCCATCATAAACCATACCATGTAATCCTCACTAAGGTCCATATCCATAGCTTTAAGCTTATGGTAAGAATCCATGAGCTTGTCGATGTGAGCCATAATGTCACTTGTACCATCGTAAATGGTATGATGAAGCATGTTCAAGTACTCATTCTTCTCATTCTTTGAGAACTTCTTGTACTTTTTCTTAATGGCAGCAAGAAAATCCTTTGCACTATTAGCCTCGGGAATACTATCACGAATGGATTCATCTATGTGATACCTCATAATCATCAAGCATCATCAATTAGATTATTCCCACTCCTGATAGGATTTCTTATCCTTCTCAATATTATTTCAATAAATTTTTTTCACCATATTAAGCATCTTACTATCTAGTAATGATTGACAGGACAATTAATTACTCGTATGAATCTTAATGTTATTTTAAAGGAAAAATGCAAAATTTAAACATATATTAATATTTAAAATTCCTCATCACAAATAGTTTCACATGCTAAATTTTACGATAGGTAAAAATAAGAGTTCACTATTATTGACAAATAATCATATTTGTGCCACAATAAGATTAAAAACAATTAAAATTATAAGATAAAAAACACTAATTAATCTTGTGCATAAACATATGAAAAGATAGAATAAAAAATGGAGCAAAATGATGAAAAATGGTCTAAAAATAACCTTTCACGCACTCCCATGTGCCACTGTACAAATTTTTTATTAATATTTTTCAATTATTATTATTATATCAGAATTAAGGACGACGCTGTATGGGTCATCCTTGACCTTTAGTCGGGCGGGAGGGTCGACCTGCTTAAAGCTTGGCCTCTGATTGCCCATTTCCGACTAGACTTGAGGGGTTTTCTTCTATTTTTTATGCTCTATGGATTTCTAATACTTATTTCAACCAAAAAACTCCAAAACCTGAAAGCTTCTAATCCATTTTGACCATTAACAAACCCCAAAAATTTTGAAAAATCTCACCCAAAAATGAGATTCATTTGCCCAAAACAAAGATAAAAGTCAATAACAATAACCAACAGTTTCTACACCTTCAATGCATTATTTTGAGATCATTCATGCTAAAAAATAGGTTTGAAAAAAAGAGTTTGTATCCAAATACAAGCCCTAAAATCAAATGATCATGAATCTCTAATTCCAATTGTTAATCTTAAATTTAGTTAGTAATAACCTCAATACCAAGATCCTTATTCTATTTAGAGCATTAACTAGACAATAAATGTACATACCTTCAGTGTTAGGCATAGTATCTTGATTCATGTTCTCCATTCAAGAGACCACAACCTATCAATATTCAACTAACATATGCAAGAGAGAGCTTATGATAAAAGACCTTTTTTGAACTATCACCAAACACGTCCACGATAATAACACACATTCTCACCATATGTTATATTTATAACATGTTTTACCCTAGGAGGTATAATGAGGCTAATAGTGTCATTGATATCTTTAAAAATCATCTATTATCTCTTTGAGTTTTGAAAAATATATTTATTATTACTTGTCATAATAAAAAAGGGGAAGATTGTTGTCTCAAGGTGTATGCTTAATGATTTTTATGATAACTATATAATATTTGAAAATTTAAATTGGATCTATTTCCTTGTATAGATAACGGTATTTTTTAAAAGAAATAAATTCATAGGAAAATTACTTCCTTCTTGTAGGAACCTTCTTAGTAGACTTTTCTTATTAACATCCAAAGGATCATATTTTTTCGAACAATTAGCTCTTGAATTTTTGTTCCAGCATAGATGATATTGAAAATCCAAAGTCAACTCATAATTAAGATCAACCAATGACTAGTTGAAGAAATTAACTATTTAAAGAAGAGCAATAACACTTGTGAAGTAAAGAGCAAACACAAACTTTCGAAACATTTGAGCAACATTTATATTATTAAGAGTCATATCATTCTTACTGTGCCTTAGAAAGTGAAATCACTCAATCAAGAAAGAAATTGTTATTTGAGAACTTACTTTTGATTTTACATTTTATTTTTCTATGAGCCTTTAGAAGCTTATTATACAGTTCTAGAGTGGAAGATTGGAGAACCTTGAAAAATATGTACTTGTGAGCTTGTAGATGCTCATTAAATATAATACTTGGATTCTTATAGTGAAATACTCAAGTTGGATACTTAAAGGCCGAACGTAGGCTTAGTTGTTAGCCGAACTAGTATAAATCTATTATGTCATTCTTTTTCTCTTCTTAGCCTTTAAGTTTTCGCATTATAAGTTTGTATTTTCAAGAGGCACTTTTAGTTTTTCAATAGGCTTTTTTTGTTTCTACAAAGCAAGAGGTTATTTTCGCTTTAAGCGTCAATAGACTCCTATCAATTAACATACTTATTTCTATTTGAGCTCTGGTAGGTTTCTATCGATTAATAGGCTCCTTTCTTTTTAAGCGAGAATAGAATCTTTTCGATTAATAAACTTCTTTCATATTTTAAATAACTAACAAGATCATTTATTTTAAACATTAACAGGTTCTTTTCGAAATTTAATAGGACCTTTCCATTTATCAACCCATTTTGTTTAAGAAAGATTTTAAAGATTTAAACTAACTTGCATTTTTTATACACACGATTCACCCCCCTCTTACGTGTGTTTTTTATCACATCCAAGCCATAAAAACATTAATTGTAAGTAGAAAATAAAGGATTGGTGATAAAAGAATACTATAACAAAATAAGAAGGTGGTTTTGTCGTTGCAATAAGAGACAAAAGAAAACTATCTTTTTTAAGACCAAAACTTGGCAAAATTTCGAGCTTGTTTTCCTGACTATGTTCTCATGAAGCAAACGCTTAACATGACCAACCAAGCCTACCCTCTTATAAGTGCCACAAGAAGGGCCTCTCTCACGAAGCAAAAGTGTTGACAAATTAATTAATTTTAATTATGCTATAGTAACATGTGCATGTTAATGCAGCATAACCTCCACTTTTTTTGCGTGAATACGAAGAAGAGAAGGTGATAGACGTGTTCATGTTTCAACACAAACAATGGCAATATTTGTCAAACAATGGATTAGAAAACACATATAAGTTGATATGAAAACAAGCCTGAAAATCACAAACAGTAAAAGAGGCAAAGACTAAAAAGGCGACAAAAGACGCATGGAATGACAAGGCGACGAAGATGATAGATTTTTTATTGATTTCTATGTGCAGAGACCTTTTAACACAAGTGACAGAAATAACGAAACAAGTATAATTGGAGAAATAGCAAAAAAGGATGAAGAACTACAGTTGGTGCATGAAACTAGTTTGTGCAACATATAAGAACTTGTTTTAAAAACGCATGAAAACATCTTTTTACGTTTTCAAAAAATGTTGTTGTTTTTTTAATTTTTAACAACAAAAAAGAAAAACAATTTCAACTAAACAAGTTTTCGGAGCTGTTTTATTTTTTTCCAAAACCGATAACAAAAAACAAAAAAAGGAACCAAACACTCCCTTAAATTAGAGTCAATATTTTAATTAATTCAAACAAAGTTTATTAATTTTAAATTAAGTCACTATTTATCAATACTTAGGTTTAATATCAAGATAAATTCATCTTGTATATAGAAGACATTGTGACTTTAAAAGATAAAAATAATTAAAATTATGTGTTATGTTAATATGTTATACAACCATAATATGAATGCCGTATAATATGTAATTAAGTTATATAATATTAATTAATTTATTTTTATTAAAATTTTAAATAAAAACTAATATTATAAGATATAAATAAAGTAAAAATCAAGATTTAAGAAAGTATATAATAATTTTTTTAAAATTAAACAATTAACATAAAAATCGAATTCTGATATAATTAACCCTTAATAAAAAAGTAATAAAAAACCCCTCGATCGACACTGAAGAATAAAGATATTAAACAGTTGGTGTCGGAAGGTGTGATAAATATTTTACGCTCGCACAATTACAAGTCGATTGTACCGTTTTGTCTAAAGGTAGAAACGGCGTCTACTGTTTAAGACAGGCGGAGAAAACATCGGGCAAAGTTAAATAAAGAGTATGACCCATCTAAAAAATGCCCTTTGAAAGATTTCATATAAATAGGATCAAAGTTAAGTAAAAGGTCATTTGCTCGCGCACTTCACACGATTAACTAATGCTCTGTGAACAATTATAAAATTGTTACGCGCTTTAATTTTACAAGTTCCAATTTTCAATCCTCACTCTTAGATCTCTTCACAGCTTTCGACCCTTACCCGATCCGCTCCTCTCCGACGCTCTCAGGTACCTTTTGGTACATTTTCTTTCTGCTTTGCCAGTATGTTATTAGCTCTGATTCTGATCAATGTTAGGCTCTCTTTTAAACGGTCGCTCATTTCGATTACACTTCGTCTTTCTGATACGTTTACTTCTGATGGTTGGTTAGTGTAATAGGTTTGTGATGTTAGTGCGTTTGAGGCATTACTATGCTGATGTTTTACTTTGTAATTCAGCTTATGTTGTGGTTTTGTCATTACTGACTGGTAATTTACGTGGGATTTTTGGCTTGGTGTCAGTGGATTCGATGCGGATGTTTGATTGTGTTGAGGTTCTATCACTAGAATGGGGCTTTTATTAAGCTTTATTCTTATGTTTGATTTTTGGAGCAGATTGAAGTGGCTGGTTTTAAACTGACTTTAGTTGGACAGCTGCTTATTGTGCATAATCTTGTGATCTACAGGGAGTGGATTGAAGTAATTTGGTAACATGCAGCGCGGTGTGGTGACAATCGAAGAACAACTAATTTTAAAAGCGATAAGGGAGGAATGCCCATGGGAGAATCTCCCAAAAAGGCTTCAAGCAACTCTGGCTTCTAAGGAGGAATGGCACAGGAGGTTAGAGTGGTTTCTTCATTTAGTGAACTTGCTTATGTAGAGCATCTGCTCCCTGGTGCCTTCCTCTAGGAAATCAAATTTTGGTCTTGTCTGCATTTGAAAAACCAGTTATTCTTTAGGTGACTGAATTTGCATTTGGTCTTGGTGCTTAGGGGCTTGAAAGGTAATGGCACAATTTTAAAGAGTTTGTGATAATTAATGCCTGCTGGACTAACACACTAGTGCATGTCTGAAACTGTTATAATCAAAACTTATTGGACCCACTTTCTTGTTCAAAATTTTCATCATTGAAAACCATCATTCCCTTGAAAGAAGTTAAAAGAAAATAAAAATAAAAATGTTGGTTTTGTAAAAGGTGATTTTACCAGCTTTTAGCCTTCTATATTTTTAATGCCACACTCCAATGACAGACGATGACATCAGGTCTGTGCTAGGTATATAGTGTCACGGGCCTAAAAGTGCTTTCTTGTGGGACAGGACTTGATGAATAAGAAATTGCAGGCAATGTGCTTTATCAAGGAAACACATCTAGACCATATCTAATTTGGATAAGGTTATTGAGGTTTAGTTGCAATAGATGTAGTAAACTTGGCATTTCCGTATGTGGAGCAGTTATGATTTCTAAAATGTGATTTGGTGGGGCCTAAGAATGCAGAAGTGGCATAAATTTTTGAATTTCCCCTTCCATTGAAAAGAAATAGAAAGTATAACCTTCAGAAGAATTCCAACTTTCTGTGTTGACATTCACACTCACACTCACACTACACTCATGCGCACACATACTATATAAATATGTATCTACTCATTTATCTATTTGTCTTCTATTAATGAAGTTAACTAGTAATATTTTGGGAAAAAGCCTAAACCTCACTATGTTAGGCTGATCATATATATATATAATTAGGAGTTGCGGTTATAATAGGAAAGTGTATCTATGAGTAAATCATGGGATAACTGCTATATCCCATGATTTACTCTATCAAGTTATCACATCCTTAACACTCCCCATCAAGCCGGAGCATAAATATTAACCATACCCGGCTTGTTACATATATAATCAACCCAATTCTCCACCAATGATATGGTACAGATGTCCACTAATTGCTCTCCAGTTCTCACATGACTTAATAAAATCAAATTTTGTTGAACTTTTTCCATGATAAAATGGCAGTTAACTTCGATGTGTTTGGTTCGCTCATGAAGGCCAGGATTCTTAGCAATGTGAAGAGCGGTTTGATTATCACACCATAGTTCCATTGGACTTGTGTAAATGATGCCTATCTCATTAAGTAATTGTCTTAGCCACATCAACTCAAATGTCGCTTGTGACATAGCCCTGTAATCCGATTCAGCACTTGATCTAGCTACCACTGATTGTTTCTTACTCTTCCAAGAGATTAAATTCCCTCCCATAAACACACAATAACTTGAAGTGGATCGTCTATTACTCAAAGACCTTGCCCAATCTGCATATGAAAATGCTTCTGCCATTTTATGATCATGATTTGAATAGAGTATACCTTTTCGAGGAGCACGTTTTAGATATCTCAAGATATTCATTAGTGCATCCCAGTGAGGTGTATCTGGTGTACTCATGAATTGACTTACTACACTCACACAATAGGCTATTTTGGTCGGGTCATAGTGAGATAATTAAGTTTTCCCACTAATCACCGATATTGCTCAGTGTCCTCAAGTAACTATCCATCTTTTGCACTAAGTTTCAAGTTTGGTGCCATAGGAACTTCTAGAGGTTTTGCACCAATCATTCTAGTCTTTGTTAACAAATCAAGAACATATTTTCTTTGGCAAATAAATATTCCCTTATTACACCTTGATACTTCAATGCCTAAGAAATATTTGAGTTGCTCTAAATCTTTTGTTTGAAATTGACTTTGTAGGAAGTTTTTAAGCATTTGTATGCTTCTCTCATCACTACCTGTGATAATTATTTCATTCACATAAACCGACATTAATATCAGTTCTGCATGAGTCCTCTACCAAAATAAAGAATGATCATAATGGCTTTGCTTTAAGCCAAAGCTGATAACAACTTCACTTCACTTAATCTCCCAAACCATGCTCGTGGTGACCACCCCCCCGAGCAATAGAACCAGGTGGTTGCTTCATAAAAACCTCTTCTTGTAGCTCACCATGAAGAAAAGCATTATTGACATCAAGTTAGACCAAAGGCCAATGGGAAGATGTACCTAAGAAAATAAGTAGATGAACAGAAGACATTTTGGCAACTGGAGAAAAGGTAACTGTAGAGAAGGTTTCCATATAATCAATACCTTACATCTATGAGTTTTTCCCCTCTTTCTTCGATATGGGATACTCACATGTGGGTATTCTCAACACTCCCTTCCCACATCAATGTGAGTTTCTTTTTAACTTGAGCAATTTGGAGAGGTACGTAAACAATCCTCATTAGGGCTAAACTTCTAATTGAGGTCAAATAGTCTTCTTTCCCCTTTTTCTTGGATGTGGGATAGTCATATGTGAGTATTCTCAATACTTCCCCTCACATGTGAGTCTCTTTTTAACTTGAGCAATCTGGAGAGGTACGTAAACAATCCTCATTAGGGCTGAATTTCTGATTGAGGTCAAACAATCCCCCTCGTGGGGCAAACATTATTGCTGGGCCACTTGCTCCATACAGACTTCAAATCCTTCTCCAGTTGCTTAAATGACGGTCCCTCTTCTGGGTCAAACAATAGGTCAGGTTCTTCATGGGCTCTGATACCATGTTAATGAAGTTAACAAGTAAAATTTTGGGAAAAGCCTAAACCTCACTATGTTAGGCTGATCATATACATATAATTAGGAGTTATAGTTATAATAGAAAAGTGTATCTGTGAGTAAATCATGGGACAATTGCTATATCGCTATATTCCATGATTTACTCTATCAAGTTATCACATCCTTAACATCTTCATATATTTGCACAGCCGTTTGTATATGTGTGGAAGAGAGAGAGAGAGAGGCTCTTGGTTGGATCTCTAATTTGATGCCTATTCTATTACTATAAGGCAAAAGAAAACAATGGTCTCAATTTTTTATTCATTCCTTCTTAATACATCTTTTGATTAAAAGTTGACTTCTTACAGGATAATCGAACATTGCATTAAGAAAAGGTTGCAATGGAATAAATGTTTTGCCCGCAAAGTCTGCAAAGAAAGTGAATACTATGAAGATATGATGCGTTACTTGCGCAGAAATCTAGCGGTGAGTTATTTATGCTCAGTTCAAATAATACTCTCATAAAATATACACAGCATTGTCCACTGATGTGGGTGCTATGCATGCAAGAAATGATCATACTTGTGTTGTTACTTAAAAAATCATCACCTTCATACTTGCTTTGGAGGTAAATCAGAAATTAATTGGTTTCAAGGAAGAAGATTGTCTATCCATCCATTGGCTGGGTAAATTTTTGTTTTTGTTTTTCTTTTTGAGCAATACTAGTAGCAAACAATGCCATAAAATACCAGCCTGAGAAAGAGCTCTACAGGTTCTTGAGGAAAAAGACTGCTAGATGTTATGTTGATATGATGTTCTAACACATTCTGTCATACTGTTTGACTACCTTTAGTCACTTCTTATTTGCTTCTATGGTTGGCTGAATTATAACCTATATCTACGCAAGTTTTGTACTTTAATTGTTTTGTTAAATTTGTTACTATACTTCTGGGAATAGAGCTTATGAGATTGTTGATCTAATTGTCATCTTATTGAGGAAATTTATTAGCTTTTACCTTCTATGAGGGTATCTGCATACTGCTTATTTAACTTTCTGACTTTATTTTTGCAGTTATTTCCATATCACCTTGCAGAATATGTTTGCCGTGTGATGAGGGTATCTCCTTTCAGATATTACTGTGATATGCTGTTTGAGGTCATGAGAAACGGTAATATGTCACTTCTTTAACAAAATCTGGAATGGTTGCTGAAGCTTGCAATTTGTATTGTCTACTCATCTAGCATGGCAGTAAACTTATTTGTGCACAATATGTTAATTCCTCAGTCATTCTCATGTAATTTCTGAATCTTGCAGAGCAACCTTACGACAGCATCCCAAATTTTAGTGCTGCTGATGCCTTGCGTCTTACTGGAATTGGTAGAAATGAATTTATTGACATTATGAACAAGTGCAGATCTAAGGTACCGGATTGACCTTATTACGAGTTTCAAAATCTTGCCATTTAAGCATGTAACTCGTGTATATTTTTCAGAATTCATGCTTGTGTTTTACTATCTGGGATTCCACATAAACTCCCCAGCATGTTATTCAGTTAACTATACAGCTCTGAAATTGAGCCCTGTTGCTTACCTCAAAACCAATATCCTGTGATTACCACTCCACCACAAAAGAAAAGAGGAATCAATTCATCGAAAAACATGAGGAAGACAACCATTTACTGTTGTCAATACTTCTTGCTTATGTATATGATATTTGTTTCATTAGCTTATTTGAGTTAATGTTTTTCCTTCTACTTAATAACTATCATTTTATAAGTAGAAAAGTTCTTCATAGGACATTACCTTATGTTATTAAATTATATCTCCAGTTCATGAAATTTTAGTGCAAAATTTCTAATAGTTTTATGATCTTCTTGAACATAAAATTGAAAGTCCTTTTCTCTTCAGTGCTATTTGCATATTATATTCTGATATTAAGTAAACGATGTTATCTTACCCATCATTTACAAATCTGGAGCTATTCAGAAAATTATGTGGAAGCTGAACAAGTCAATTGCTAAAGAACTTTTGCCTACGGAGCCTGTTGACTTTGCAATTGACTCATGGTGGGGAGTTTGTCTTGTCAACTTTACACTTGAGGAATTTAAGGTCCAATTTCCTACTCTTTCCTTTTTCCAAGAATACATACTTTAGTCACAAAGCCGCTATTGCTTTATGCACAAATCAATTAAACTAAATACATGTATATCCAGATGCTTGGAGATTAACTTGTGTGCACTTGGATCTAAATCCTTGTTATTCTGTTTCAGAAACTCTCTGAAGAAGAGATGGCAACAATAGATAAAATCTGCAAGGATGAAGCTAATTCATATATTCTGTTTGATCCTGAAATCATAAGGGGTTTATATCGACGAGGATTGGTATACTTTGATGTCCCTGTCTATCCTGATGATCGCTTTAAAGGTTATTTCCTTCTGTATATTCGCACTGCAATTCATGTACTGAAAGTCTTTAAACTTAATGTTTTGACCTTACTGGACTTGTAAATTGCATTAATCTTATAAATATCAGTTCAATTTTTTCCTTGATTTAGGCATAAAATGGCTGTTTCAATAATAAGGATGTGAAAACAATTAAGTGTTATCCAAAATCATTCCACTAGTCTTCTTTCATTTCTGGATTGCTCTAATCATATTCTTGATGTTGCAGTTTCTAGGCTTGAAGGATTTGTTTCTAATAGGGAGCAATCTTATGAAGATCCTATTGAGGAGTAAGGCAATTATTGTCATAGATAAATGTCCCCTGTTCATCTTGTTAGATTCACTAGCAATGAGATTATGATCTGATGCAAATTAATCCCATTATCCAGGTTACTGTATGCAGTTTTTGTGGTTTCAAGCGAAAACTCTACTGTCGCTGAACTTTCAACAACCTTACAGGCTGACCTTTCACAGCTGCAATCTGCTTCATCTTTTGCTTGTCGACTTGGATGGGCTGTGAAATTGATTGATCCTGGATCTGTTCTCCAAGACTCAGGAATACCTGGTTCTCCAAAAAATATTCTAAGTGACGATGAAGATGCTCGTGCCAGTATAAGCTCTGTGCACATGTCCACTGATGGCATTGTTGGTCAGCATGAAGATGATTTTGGGATGGAAGACCATGTACCACGAACCAGCCATACTCGTGTTGCTTTTGTTGTTGATGCTACTATAACATCCTATCTTATGATGGGATCTGTTTCACCAGGTCTTTCTTCTTTACCCTTCAAAGAAGAGTAAAATAGACATGCCTATGATGTAGTCAGGAATCTGAAAATTCCAGAATCCCTAAATTTGGAAAAAATTGAATGAGAGAATTCCAAGCATTGGCTTCACATGCTGACTGGCTGATGACTAGGTGTCTTTCTGAGACATTAATCATTGACTTGCCAGCATCATACCCGGGAATTGAAAGTTTCTGAATGAAAACTTGAGGAGATTTGCTGCTGGGTTTGAAAGAGTTCGATATGCCTATTTATCCACATTCCCTTAGAACATATGTTTTCTTCTGTATCTGATTCTGTTGCTTCTTTTGTTTGCAGGACTGAAGTCTCATGCTGTAACATTATATGAAGCAGGGAAATTGGGTCATGCTAGTATTGCAGATCTTTGCAAGGATCTGGGTTCATTAGAGGGTGCAAAATATGAGGGTGAATTGCAGGAATTTGCAAATCATGCTTTTAGCCTACGTTGTGTGCTGGAATGTTTGTTATCGGGTGGAGTTGCATTGGATTTGGAAGATGATGAAGCTTTTCATAAGATTGTCAAATTATCTTCAAATGTTGACGAGGCTGCAGCCAAGATAACTATGAGCAGAAAGTTAGATAACTTTGATTGCAATAGATCTGAAGTCCAAACAGAGGACTCCACAAGAGCAACAATTTTTGAAAATGATCCTGTTTTCACTGATCTTGTCTCTGAAGGGAACCTGCATAATAACCCAGGATTTCCTTTATCTGATGAAGGTAATTATGTGAATCAGATGTGTAAGTTGGACAAAAATGTGAATGAAAATGAGAAGCTTATTCCAATTGAAGGATCTGATGTTGTGAAGGAAACTTTAAGAAGGGAAAGGAAGTACAGTGTGGATAT
Organism: Erythroxylum panamense; assembly: GCA_027123425.1. Lineage (NCBI taxonomy): Eukaryota > Viridiplantae > Streptophyta > Magnoliopsida > Malpighiales > Erythroxylaceae > Erythroxylum > Erythroxylum panamense. The sequence goes on along the minus strand of JAOTIZ010000002.1, from coordinate 5,160,683 downwards.
ACTTCGCTGTGAAAGCTTGGCTGCTTTAGCACCAGCAACTTTGGATCGATTGTTTCTTCGTGATTATGATATTGTTATATCCATAATCCCACTTCCTCATTCAGCAGTTATTCCTGGACCAAAAGGTCCCATCCACTTTGGTCCTCCCTCTCATTCGTCGTTGACACCATGGATGAAATTGGTGTTATATTCAACTGTTGCTAGTGGCCCATTGTCGGTTGTGCTGATGAAAGGCCAATGTTTACGGTTGCTTCCTGCACCACTTTTTGGCTGTGAGAAAGCTCTTATATGGTCTTGGGATGGCTCCACCATTGGAGGGTTAGGGGGTAAATCTGAAGGGACTTTGGTTAAGGGTAGTGTACTTTTACATTGTTTGAATTCACTTCTTAAATATTCAGCTGTACTTGTGCAGCCCCTCAGTAGGTATGATCTTGATAAATCTGGAAAATGCACTACTGTGGATGTACCATTGCCTATCAAGAATGCTGACGGTTCCATTTTTTGCATAGGAAAGGAATTGGGCCTAAGTGAAACAGAAAGTTTGAAATTGAATTCTTTGTTAACCAATCTGACATCAAAGATAGAGCTGCCAACGACAGGTTATATTCGGATGTTGAGACTTTTTTATGAAAGGGAATCTGAACTTTTTGCATCAGATGATCAGCAGTATGAATGGGTACCATTGAGTATAGAATTCGGGATGCCTCTTTTCAGTCCAAAATTATGCAAGAATATATGCAAAAGGGTTGTTGCATCAGGGTTACTTCAGTCAGATTCACTGGCTGCTCATCATGATGCAATGCAAGGATTAAGAAAAAGATTACGTGATATCTGTTTGGAGTATCAAGCAACAGGTCCAGCTGCTAGACTTCTTTACCAGAAAGAGCAATCAAAGAATTCGTCTCGACTGCTCATGAACTATGCTAGTGGAAGATGGAATCCTCTTGTTGATCCTTCTTCGCCTATATCTGGAGCCATGAGTGAGCATCAGAGACTAAAACTTGCTAATCGACAACGTTGCCGGACCGAAGTTCTGAGTTTTGATGGTAGCACTCTTAGGTCTGTCCCTATAAATCTTAACGTTTCCATTAGTCCGCTTCCTTTATGCTGATTGTTGTGCCCGAATTATTGGTAATTTTCTCCTTATTGTACACAAGCGTCCTCATGTTATAAATTCTCAAAACCGAGCATAAAAGTTTGGCATAGCTGTAAAAGCTGCCAAAAAGGAGAGGAGAGAAGAAAAAGTAAACAATTATCAGTTACAAACTTGAAAGTTTATTGACGTAAATCTATATAGATGAACACCTGGGATTGCTCTGTTTAAGAAGCATTCTGTTGGGACTTCTGTTGAAATTGAGAATCAAGAGATTTTTTCTTGTTCCAGTACATTTAATGCTTTAGAATTCATTTTGTTAAGAGCCTTAATGACCATGAATGTATTAATATGGCAGATCATATGCTGTAGCTCCAGTATATGAAGCTGCTACAAGGCTCATTGAAGAAGTATCCGTGGTCAATACTGCCAAAGTTGATCCCGATGAAACTGACAGTAGAGAAGTAGTTCTTCCTGGTCTCAGCCTGATCTTTGATGGATCTGAACTGCACCCCTTTGACATAGGTGCCTGCCTTCAGGCTCGTCAACCAGTTTCTTTAATTGCAGAGGCAACAGCAGCTTCAGCTTCTGTTGCAATCAGATAGGCTTTCTAATGGAGATTTTCTTGGGAGCTAGGTAGAAGATCCTGTCTGCCTGCCATCATGGCAGTTTCCAAGCATTGGATTGTTCATAAAAGCTTTAGCTTAATTGTTTGCTTCGCCACTGTTATCTTTGAAGCTACTTGCACAACAGCTCAGGCTTGTGTTGGAGGTAATGACTAGGTTTCCTTTACAAAAATAATTGCATGCTCGCTGATATTAATTACTCCTTGAGAAGTGGCTTCACTTCTTTTAAGTAAGAATATCAAAATGACGGAATTCGATCTCCAGTTCTTTTCCTCATGCAGTGTATACTCTGATGAGAATTTAGGTGGTTTTATTTTCTCTTTAGAGAATAAGACAAAGTTAGGCTATTAGCGTTTACTTCATGCATTTGAATGCAATCTTAACAGGAGACTCATGATAAAGTTGTTTTCTGGAAATTACTCATGTTTAAATTGTTGGTGTCATTTCTATCAATTATCATGTCAATAGTATAGTGAATATGTGCCGTGGAGATTTTGCTTCCTTGTATATGAAATAGACAATAAAAAATTAGTTGCTGCTGGTGAAAAATATGGATGAACTGGAGATCAAGCCTGTCTGGAAGAGGTTTAGAACAATAGTTGAATATCTCCTCCTGGGCTGATATACTTTTGACTGTTTTTGTGATCTAACTGTTGGGCTTCCTCTTTTGGATATATTAATATTGACTAAAATGAATATCCTATTTGACTTATTCCTCTATTTTTTTGCTTCTTGGGCTTCTGGCTGGAAATGGCTGCTATTAATGGTTCCCCACTGCTCGCTATTTTAAGATTTCCTTTCATGCTTGAATCTTATGTTGTTCTCCAGCTTACACAAACTGTTTTAGCAAGGGTCCACTGAAACGGTATTTCCTTTCTGTTAAATATCACGCAGGTTGCGTGTGGTTTGGCCAAACCTGCTTGCTCCTGCTTAGTCTATGTGACACGATGCAAGGAATCATGGGTTCTGGGATGTTTGTCCATTCAGATGATGATTTATAAAATGTCTTCATTCAATACTTGACAATACTACCTGACACTGGATGCTTTTTCCGATCCAAAACGAGAAGCATGTATAAGTTGGAAATGCTTCACTTTTCCTGAAGCTCCACACTTTAATGTTCGTGTGTAGAATTTTAAGTGCAAAATTTTGTGGAACTTTTTCCCAACCATAGTACGGAAGATTATTTGAGTAGACTGAGTATACGATTACAATTCTATTCTCGCATCATAGTAATTAGTTGACTGATGTTGTTCTGTGCCAAACCTCATTCCTTCTGCGTCACCTTAGCTTAAATTCCCTGTCAATAGAATAATTTTAGAGTTGACAATGAATCTAGTTAGGACAGATTGGAATTAGTTCGGGTTTGGTTCGATCTCCTTCAATGCAACCTGGTCTTGCTTAGGCCGGTTTGAGCCTTTTGAAATACTTTCGAGTTAGTTCTTAGGTCTGGTCTCAATTTAAAATTCTATTAATTTGATTTTGATTCAGTAATTTCTCATCAGCTCAAAATTGTGAAATTTAAAATGAGGTCCTGCTTTAAATAATTTAAATTAAAAGCTAAATTCGCGATGAGAAGAATAATAATTTATTTTAATTTTAAAAATGACTTATGAATGATAATAGTTAAAATTTGTAAGTTTTACTTAAATTAAATTGTTAATTAATTAATTATAAAAAATTTTATAATTTTAATTATATATTCAAAGACAATTACAAATGTCAAACAAAAATATTACAAAAAAGGCAAAACGACGTGCGAGTTGTGCCATAAATCATTTACTGCTATTTTACCCCCAGTTGAAGAGACCGACGAGAGAGAGGATAATAATTAAACATTTATTTAAAGGAAAAATCTAAACTAAGAGCTTTCCAGTTTCCAGTGGAAGATATTTATTTATTTTATCCTAGTCTTCGCAAATCTCAAGCAATAGTTATAGCAATTAAATTATATATCGGGAAAAGGCATAAGCCACGTGTTGAAAGAAACTTCAAGCTCCCTGACTGTAGATTGTTGACGTGGCAGGCAGTGCTCTTCTACATTACCAGTCCACTGACAGCTCTAACCTTGCGTTTGCTTCAACAAAATCACTCGCTCTCACCACTCTCTGTTCAGTTTCTACAATAAGAAGAAGAAGACATGCTTCTTCAACCACCACCTCCTACACTTGTCTCTGATCGCATTCCTCTCTTTGCTTTGCCTTTCTCAAATGGCTCTTCTCGTGTTCTCCTTCGCATGGGGTACTACTACTCTTATCTTATACCGTTATATATCGATTTGGGCTATTGTTTTTTTTATTTTTTTTATTGGGATATTCGAGTTGAGTTGGATAATGTATGCTTTTGACATTGGTTTGTGTCTTTCTAGATTAAACTTTCCTAAACAAGCTTCATCGATTTCCTTCGGCCTACCAATTTCCCCAAAGGTAATAACTTCCATGCGCGCGTCAACTTTTGATGTGTTTCTTTTCAACTAGTAACTAATCTGTCTTACATCTGCTGTATTAATAGAGAATTGGAAATTTGAACGTTTATGCTCCTGGTACTCAAGAACGTGTCCCTGACAAGGTACTTAAGCTGTTTATGTGATCGTGATGCTATTTTTGATGCAAAGCTTGTTTCTCTCTTCATTTCTGTTCTTTTCATTTTCGTCTTTTGCAAAAGACAATCATAATTCATATGATCTCTCTCCCTCCCTCTGACGCACACTTTCTTTTCTTTTTGGGATTTTAGGAAGGTGGCCTTGAAATGCCCGAGAATGCCTCGTCGTTTAGAACTTTTGCAGGTCAGGCATTTCCACTCGGAGTTTCAGAAGGGGAAAGTGGGATCAATTTCGCTATCTTTTCACAGCATGCCACTTCTGTTACTCTTTGCTTATCTCTGCCTCTAAGGTAACAATTCCCTTCACCTATAAGTGCTGCCTAGCTCACATATGTTCTTGACTGCATGAGCTCTTTCACTTTTTCCAGAGTTAGAAAGAAGATTAATTCAGTTAGAACTTTCATATACCCAAAAATTGATCTCCTTATTTGAATTTTATGGCATTACTATGCGCATATGCACCTAATTGGCTACGAACTAAACAATTTTTTTCCATTGACTTCTCTCTTAAGTTTTTGCTATACAATGCTGCGTCAAAGTTGATGAACTTTTGCTGATATAAAATTCTTTAGGGGAAAGCCTGCAGGGTTGGATGATGAAATGATTGAGCTGCCTCTGAATCCTCATGTCAATAAAACAGGAGACATATGGCACATATGCATTGAGGTACGTATTGAGGTGTTGATGCTATTTGGCTGGTGGAACCAGCACCTTTCTCGGTGTACGTTGTCTTGCCATAGATACATATTTGTGTTTACCATTTGGAATTTTTTATGTGCACTGTTTACTAATTTGAATGTCCCCTTGGCAAGTTATGACATGCTTTTTTGTATGTCATTGTGCATTCAAGATATACCTTCCATTTGGAGATCGATTTCCTGCCGTTCAAGGACTCATTTAACTTGTCATTGATATACTACCTCAGTAAATAGTCCTATACCATTTCATCACGTATTTGACTCTTGGGCTAAGAATTAGTGCCATTGATGACATCATAAGAAAAAGTATTAACTAATCAGTGAAACATCTAAATATTTATAACAATGAAGCACATTGATGTTTCAGTTTCCCCTTTGTCTTTAGATTAGGGTACTTTTGGTTTGTTACAGTAATCTTGGATTATAAACATATGCAATAAGTTGCGAGCATTGCTATGTTTTGTGCTCCTATGACTTTTCCTATTCGATAGTTTGGTATTGATCTTCTGTACCCTGTTGTTGTAATTGCAGGATTTGCCACGGACTAATGTTCTTTATGGTTATCGTATAGATGGTCCTTGTGATTGGCATCAAGGACATCGATTTGACAAAAAAAAAGTTCTTATAGATCCTTATGCTAAGTTAGTTGAGGGCCGAAGATATTTTGGAGATGTCAACAAGAAGTTGACTAAGTTCCGTGGGACTTATAATTTTGATAGCTTGCCTTTTGACTGGGGAGATAACTACAAGCTTCCTAACATACCTCAGGTACATAGAGTTGCTTAACATTGTGCTTACATTTCATTTTTCTTTTTTACACGTCTCCACACACTTCTCCACCTCACTGTCTTTTTGTTAAGCTTGGTCTATTGATCATTATTAATATATGCATGTCTTTTAAATTCAAATTTTGTCTCATTCATACTCGACGTTAATCTTTTCAAATTTCAATTTTTGTTTCTTTTATACATCTTCCGTGTCTTTGCAGAAAGATCTTGTAATATATGAAATGAATGTCCGTGCATTTACAGCTGATAAATCTAGTGGCTTAGATCCAAGCATCCGGGGCAGTTACCTTGGTGTAATTGAAAAGGTAATGGCTTATCTAATCGAGTTCAAGTAAATACATTGCCTCTAGGCAGACATTTATCCTGATCGATTGCTTAAGAGTTTATAACAGCTACAGATATCATAGTTAGAAACTTGTTCAAAGATATTCTAACCATAGATGCAAGTTAAATTAATCTATGCACGGTGATTTGATTTCTTAGAATTACTAACTGATATGGATAAGGATACATTTGTGGGTACGAATTATAGCAGGAAGAGGATCAACCCTTTAAAATAGGAGATTTGATAGGAGATTTGCAACATCCCTTTAAAATAGGATATTTGCAACATCTTACCTTAGAAGGAGTCTATTTAAATATTTAGTATGATAACTAGTAGGTTAGCATTCCTATTTCTATGTTAGTCATCCCTGTTCTTGTTAGAAGTTCTATTTATGGATCTTCCTAAATAAATTGATGTAACTAGCCTCTAGATAAGGCTACGCTATTTATGAATAAAACATCAAACAATTTATCATAGAAATATTGCTTGAGAGGAAGAGACCTTGTCACGGACAAGTCTCCTCTTGCATAGAAACATAGGGTCTTCTAGGAAAGGGAAGAACTCCAACAAGGGAAATCAAGAGGACTCCTTGGTGGATCGTCCCATTACTTGATCCTATGCCCAAACCCATATCAATTTGCTATCAGAGTCATGCACGATGGACGACTCAGGAAATATCCAGAATGAGCTTAGGGCGTCTATGCAAAGGGTTGAGCAGCGTTTTTAGCAGGTGGAGGAGCTCCGATAGAGGAACTCGATTGCCCAATTTGAAGAGATGAATTGCCAGTTTAGGGAGCTAGGAAGGGAACTGAATCGTGAGGGGCTTGGAGGTGGGGCGAGCAGCAGCCATGCTTTGGCGAGTCGAGGGGAGAGGCCGAATGAAGGGCATCCCGAGCCCTAGCCATGTTACTCGAAATTGGAATTCCCCACCTAAAATAGTTCAAAGGACCCTCTGGTTTGGTTACATCATTGCAATCAGTTTTTTCAGAGCCAACGGATGGCAAAAGAGGTTGCATTTCACTTGATAGGGGAGGCCTAGCTCTGGTATTACTAGGTAGAATAGGAGATACCGGGAATGTCGTGGGAGGACTTCAAGTCACAATGCAACATAAGATTTGGTCCCCCTTAAGCACTTACTGCTAGGAGAATTAGCCAATCTCAAACAGACAAGTATTGTTGAGGAGTATCAACGTCAATTTCAAACCTTACTAGCACGCCCCACTGGACTCCAACCCGAGCAAGAAGTGGGTCTATTTATAGCAGGATTAGTTGATGGGATACGGATAGATGTGGAGATGCAAGGGCCAAACACGCTAGGGACAGCTTGAACATAGGAAGGGTTTTTGAATGGTAGCAATTGATTGACTAGGGAGGGGGAGCTCGAATTACTTTTGCCTAGGCAGTAGCTAGAAGCAATGCTTCAGCTTAGGCAACAGCCAAAAGCTCTCGGGCCAGGTCTGCGGCTGTTAACAACTAAGACAACAACCCCCTGGGAGGTTCCCTAGCATCGGTCTCCAGTATGGGAAGTAACCCAACCCCCTTTTTCAAACGTTTGTCAAGGGAGGAGATGGCTGAAAGACAACCAAAGGGACTTTGTTTTAATTGTGATGAGCCATACTTAGGGGGGACACAAGTGTAAGCGGTTGTTTTGGCTTGAAGTGGCAGACTCGGAGGATGAAGATGATCAAGCAGACCTTAGGGAAGCTTAAATTTCCCTCTCATGATCACTGGAATCAAGAACGCTCAGATTATGCAACTGGAGGCAGTTGTGGTGGGAAATCCGATGCTAGTACTGGTGGATTCAGGGAGCATGCACAACTTCATCAATGAAGCGACTACCCTACAAATTGGATTAAAGGTTCAGCAACAACTGGGTATACAAGTTTCTGTAACCAACGGGGAGTGGGTTGCTAGCTCAGGCATATGCGAAGCCGTGTTACTCCAGTTTCAGCGTGACTCCTTTTTAATTGATTTATTCGTTGTTCCATTACAAAGATTTGATGCGGTGTTGGGTGTGAAATGGTTGCATACTTTAGGTCCAATTCCATGGGATTTTTAAGTCCTTGACCATGAGCTTTGAGCTAGCAAGGAAAAGAGTGCAGTGGTATGACCAGAAGGTGGAAAGAAGCATCCAGGTGCATGTTGTGTAGATTCAGGAACGGGTTGTAGCCTTGGAGAAAATCTTGGCAGAATTTCTGAATCTCTTCCAAGAACCAACCAGCCTACCCCCTACTAGGCATTGTGATTACCGAATCACTCTTCAACTGGGTTCTGGCCTAGTTGTAGTTCGGCCATATCGGTACCCCAACATTTAGAAGGATGAAATTGAGAGACAATGCGCCAAGATGCTACAACAAGGTATTATTTAGGCTAGTTGCTCACCGTTCTCTTCACCTGTACTTTTAGTCAAAAAGCACGATGGGTTATGGAGATTCTGCATTGACTATTGGGAGTTAAACTCTCGTACCATCAAGCATAACTTTCTCATTCTTGTGGTAGATGAGCTGCTGGATGAATTGTATGGTGCTAAGTACTTCACTAAGCTCGATTTGCAGTCAGGTTAACATCAAGTGAGGATTGATCCAAGGGATGTGGAAAAGACTCCTTTTTGCACACACCATGGCCATTTCAAGTTTTTGGCAATGCCCTTCGGTCTCACAAATGCTCCATCTACTTTTCAAGCCTTGATGAATACTATGTTTCAGTCTTACTTTCTTACTTGTGCATGTTCGTGTTTTTTGATGACATTTTAATTTATAGTAAGACTTGGGTTGAGCATATGTAGCATCTACTTCTGTTTTGGATTTATTACGCGCTCACCATCTCTTTGTCAAGAAATCTAAGTGTGCCTGTGGGGGAAATCAAGTGGCATACCTAGGTCGTGTTGTGCATGGTGCAAGGATTTCCATGGATAGCTTTAAAGTGCAGGCAATTACAGCTTGGCCACCACCACCACAATTGGTGAGAGCATTGCAAGGTTTCTTGGGGCTAGCGGGATATTACTGCAAGTTCATTAAGGATTATGGGGTCATCGTAGCCCCACTTACAAACCTTATGAAGAAGAATTTGTTCCACTAGAACCCAGAGGCCGAATCTGCCTTTGCCAAGTTAAAGGAGACGCTCTCTACTTCTCCAACGCTACAATTACCAGACTTTAATGAATAGTTCGTGTTGGAATGTGATGCTTATGGGGGGCGGCATCGGGGCCGTATTGCAACAAAAAGGGCACCCCATAGCCTTTCTCAGCCGCACCATTGCTGCCATTTAGACTAATGAAGCTGGGATATTAAACTCAAAAAGATGATTTCGATTGAATTGTAGAATCACAAGATACAGAGGAGATATATACAAGAAGTTGTTACAAAAGATGGGACTCAATCTAAACGTGATAATCCTATAAACTTAACAAATCAATTGAAAATGTATCTAGTATAACTAACATTATCTAATATGCCAACCCCCCCACAAGCGGAAGGAGGAGTAGAGCAAAGTCGAAGCTTGGAAACAAAATGAAAAAACAGTTGTTTAGGAAGTGGCTTCATTAAAATATCAGCTAGTTGATCAGAAGAGGAGATCACACCAATAGAAATCGCCTTGTGAGCAATTAGATCTCGAACAAAATGAAAATCGATCTCCACAGGTTGGGTTCGAGCATGAAAAATAGGATTTGAAGAAAGAAACACAACCCCAATGTTGGCACACCAAATGCGAGGAGGCACAGAGAGCTATACAACCAACTCAGTAAGCAACTTAAGGAGCCACTGCACCTGAACACAAGCATTAGCAACTGCCTTAAATTCGGATTCTGTGGAGGACCTAGCAACTGTACGTTGCTTGTTAGACTTCTAGGCCAACAAGTTGTTACCCAAAAAAATTAAAAAACTGTCGGTGGATTGTGGATTGTCGATTGTCGGGGCATCTAGCCCAATTGGCATCACTAAACATAGTGAGATTGTGAAGAGAACAACGGGAGATGAAGACATAGAAAGTGTGCCTTGCAAATATTGGACCAACCGTTTGAGGGCTTGAAAATGAGTGGAGGTAGGCTGATGGAGAAATTGGCACAATTTATTTACAGCAAAGGAGATGTCCGGCTTGGTAAGAGTAAGATATTGCAAATTGCCACTCTCCTGGTGAAACAAAATGGCTTCAGCAGAGGAAAGAGGATGGCCATCTGTCTTAGACAAAGTAGGACTCGCCACTATAGGAGTAGAGATTGGTTTGCAAGTTGTCATGCCCAATTTGTGTAAGATTGTAAGGATGTAGCTACGCTGTGAGAGCAGGCCGTGAGCATGAGGAATAAGTTCGATGCCGAGAAAATGATGCAGAGGTCCCAGATTACGCAGAGAAAACCCTTAGCAAGCCAAGAGATGAAGGACTTCACAAGAGAAGGAGTACTCCCTGTAATTACTAAATCATCAACATAAACTAGAATAAAACATAACTGGCAGTCATCTTTATAGATAATTAGAGACGAATTAGCATGAGACCCAGTGAATCCAATAGTAGATAGAAAAGTACTACGCCAAGGGCCGGCTTAAGGCCATACAAGGACTTGTTCAATTTGCAAACATAGTTAGGGCGATTGGTGTCAGTGAACCGTTGTGGTTGAACCATATAAATAGTTTCATCCAAGTTACCATTCAAGAAGGCATTGCTAATATCCAATTGACGAAGAAGCCAGCCTTTAGAAATAGCTATTGCAAGCACAGAACGAATAGTCATTGGTTTAACCACAGGACTGAAGGTATCTGTAAAATCAAAACCAAACTCTTGTGTATATCCCTGAGCTACCAGTCGCACTTTTAGACGTTCAATGGAGCTATCAGACTATCTCTTAATTTTATAGATCCATTGGTTGCCGACAACATTGGTGTTAGGAGGACAAGGGACAAGATCCCAAGTATGATTCCCTTGGAGTGCAAAAAAATCAAGTCCCATGGCCCTTCTCTAGTCAGGTTGTTTATTGGCCTCAAAAAAGGATGTAGGTTCAACAGAAGGAGATGAGGAGAGGATGGTGGTAGTGAGGTTGGTAGTATTATGGGTTTTGGGAGGTCTAAGTTTTATTGGATGAATGCGTTGAGGCAAGATGGAAGAAGAAGGGACTGAAGAGGAAGTAGCTAGTTTGCTAAAGGAGTACGCATTGAGATCAACCACTAACTTAATGCCATTAGGATTAAAATTTTGAGATGAAAGGTTAGTAATTGCTGGAGCGGGTGAGGAAATTGGAGGGGAAGGAGGTGGATGAGGAGGGTCTGGGGAAGAAAAATCAAAATTGTGTGCAGGATTTCAGGACAAGGGCATAGGACCGGGAGACACATCAATGACAGGGAAGGAGGAGTACTTTGTGGATCATAAGATGGCAGAATAGTCGGAGGAAAGGGTCGAGATAAGTGAAGCTAAGGAGGTGAAGGAGGAATGTCGGGTTAAGGAAGAACTGTGGAAGAACCTGTAACTTGATGAAATGGAAACACATATTCATCAAAGGTAACATGACAAGCATAATAGATTTTACCAATGTCTTTATCAACACAACAGTAACCAAGATAGTGAGGGGAATAACCTAGAAAAACACACTGTTTAGACCGAAAAGAGAATTTGTGTTTCTAAAAGGGACGAAGTAAGGGATAGATGGCACACCCAAAAATGCATTCGGGGTTTGATTATAGAGAACCTGAAATGGAATTTTGGAAGATAAAGCAATAGTTGGAATCCGATTAATAAGAATAATTGCAGTATCAAAGGCAAATTGCCAATACTTAAAAGGAGCACCACAATGGCCAAGAAGTGTAAGGCCAATGTCCACAATATTCCTAATTTTTCTTTCGGTAGTACCATTTTGTTCATGAGCTTGAGGATAGATAATATCGTGATGAATGCCTTCTCTTTGAAATAATTTGTGTACAGAGTGAAATTCACCGCCCCAATCAAATTGAAAGTTTTTAATGGTGGAATCAAATTGCTTTTCAACAAGCGTTTTAAACTGACAGAAAATATGAAATACCTCACTTTTATGTTTGATAGGAAAGAGCCATGTAAACAAAGAAAAATCATCAACAAAAATAACAAAATATTTGTGACTAGAAGAAGAACAAATAGGGGCAGGACCCTAGACATCCGAATGAACCAAATTAAAAGGTTTAGAAATGCGATCATGAGTTAAAAGGTAAAGAAATCCTATGAAATTTGCCTAAACAATGGGAGGAACACTTAATAGAACTTAATAGATGACAATTTAGAAGAAGAACATGGTAAAAGAAATTGACGAATTAAACTGCAAACAGTTTGAAAATTTGGATCACCAAGTCGAGCAATGCATGACCCACTTAATGGAGGAGGCAGACTGTTGAACCATATTGATAGCCAGTAGAGTGGATTGTTGTGCTTTAAGAAGCAATTCATGAGCCACCAACTAACCATGTAATTCATTAAAGGAGACAGGTGTTGGACGTTGTTGTAGACCTCCAATGATGCCATTATAATTAGTTGAATTAAGAAGCAGAGATAGATTGACTTGCAAGACTCATGGAATCAGCAATAGGTTTTGTTTGAAAGAGATATTTGGAGACGGACTTATTATCATCCTTGGATAGAGTATGGAGTTTAATATATAACTGGGTGCGTTGAGCATGGCTGACTATTCCATAAGCTGTAGTTAATGCAGTCCAAACTTTGGCAGAGGATGTGAGGCCAGTCAGGTGAGGATACACTTCCTCAGTGATGGAGGAGAGAGGCCATGAGAATAGGATCTGGTCTTTACTGAACTAGAGAGAGTAGGCAGGATTTGGCTCCATCGTGTGGGTAGAGGGATTAAGAATTTCTTTGGGAGGAGCAGGTTTGGTTCCTAAAAGGATCCCATGAAGATTATAAAAGTTGAGTAAGAGAGTGAATTGAAGCTTCCAAGCAGAGAAATTTTTGGAGGTAAGTTTTATTGAAAAGGTTTGGCTGACATGAGCAGGGGTGGGTGAAGAAGAAGAAACAATGGATGACAATACAGGAATAGATATGGTATTGGTTGAATCAACCATGATTCGACTCTAATACCAACTTAGAATAATGAAGCTTGGATAGTGAACTCAGAAAGGTGATTTCGATTGAATTGCAGAATCATAAGATACAAAGGAGATATATACAAGAAGTTGTTACAAAAGATAAGATTCAATCTAAACGTGATAATCCTATTAACTTAACAAATCAATTGAAAGTGTCACTCCCAGCATATGAGAGGGATCGCAAAGGCGGTACAACATTGGCATATATCCTTTCCTCATCCACACAAATCATTACAGCCATAAGTATCTCCTGGAACAACAGCTATCCATGTTGCCACAACAGTATCGGGTGAGTGAGCTCTTGGGGTTCGATTTTAGGGTCGAATATTACGTCGGGGTGCTCAATTATGCGGTTGATGCTTTATCTCGAAAGGAAGACAATTTAGCACTATTGTGTGCCTTCTCTCGACCTAGGGTGGAATTTTTTGATGAGGTCCGAGTAGAGGTGGCCTCCTCGGATGACTTGCAGCAACCCAAGGACCAAATTCTGCAGGGACAGAGCGTGTCAAGTGGTCTGTACAGGAAGTCGTAATTTTCTACGCCAACTGGGTATACCTTTCCCTTACTTTTCCATTGATTAATTTGGTGCTTGAAGGAAACATAATTCTACTTATGAAGGGATTCAGGAGACTACTCAGCGGATTAAAAGTGATTTTTATTAGCACGACATGAAATCTGCCATTAGGGAATTTATTCAGAACTGTCAAGTGTGTCAGCGGAATAAGTGGGAGAATTTACACCAGGCAGGACTTATGCAGCCCTTGGAGGTGCCGGTGCAAATATGGGCTAACATTTCAATGGATTTTATTGAGGGGCTTCCTAAGGTGCGTGGTAAGTTGGTGTTGTTTGTGGTTGTGGATCAATTCTCTAAATATACACATTTTCTTCACCTTTGCCCACCCACAGCTACTTCGGCGGCCCATGTGTTCTTTGATCAAGTGTTTCATTTACATGGCTTGCCTGAGTCTATTGTTAGTGATCGTGATGTGGTTTTTACTAGCATGTTTTGGAAGGAGCTCTTTCGCCTGTGTGGGACTCGATTGGCTTAGTCCTCTACTTATCATTCTTAGATAGATGGACAAATCGAGGCGGTAAATTGCACCGTCGAGATGTATCTTAGGTGCTTTGTGAGGGATCGTCCTAAAAGTTGGGTGGATTGGATTGCATGGGCGGAGTATTGTTATAATACCCCTTCCATTCTTCTTTGCGAACTACCCCCTTGAAGGTAGTTTCAGTTGCTGAAGTGGCGTGGACAGGTGACTTATCAGTTTGCCTTACCTTTGGGCAACAAAATTCATGATGTGTTCCATGTCTCTCATCGTAAGGCTTTTAAGGGCTCGTTTCTATTCCCCCCTCCACCTTTTTTTGATGGCAAGGTTGTCCCTACACCGTATATGGTCCTTCAGTCCCACTTGAACCGTGGAGTAGGCAAGATTTTGGTGTAGTGGCTCAGATTGCCTGCTAAAGAAGCTACGTGGGAAAATGTTTCAGATTTCCATCAAGCTCATCCAATTGAGCTTGAGGACAAGCTCCTTGTCAAGGAGGAAAGTAATGATATAGATAAGGATGCATTTGTGGGTACGAAATATAGCAGGAAGAGGATTAGCACTTTAAAATAGAAGATTTGCAACATCCCCTTATAATAGGAGATTTGCATCATCTTACCTTAGAAGGAGTCTATTTAAATATTTAGTGTGATAACTAGTAGGTTAGTATCCTATTTCTACGCTAGTCATTCCTATTCTTGTAAGAAGTCCTATTTATGGATCTTTCTAAATAAACTGATATAATCAGCTTCTATATAAGGCTATGCTATTTATGAATAAAACATCAGATAATTTATCATAGAAATGTTGCTTGAGAGGAAGAGACCTTGTCATGGACAGGTCTCCCTCTTGCGTAGAAACATAGGGTCTTCTAGGAAAGGGAAGAACTCCAACAAGGGAAATCAAGAGGACTCCCTAGTGGATCGTCCTGTGACTAGATCATATGCCCGGACCCATATCACTATCATTGACAGTCCCACCTTATTTGTCATCAGGTCATTGTTGCAGTATTGATAATTTTGTGGTCTTATAGATTACTATTCAAGTTTGAAGTTGTCTTGTTGATCCCATAATTGTAATAATTATGGAGGGATATGTAGAATTGAAGGCTTCTTCTAAGCACACATAGTATTGGAAAAAGTAAACAATATCTTGATCATGAATCACTTGTTATCTTTTTGTTGATTTAGACCATATATTACTCTTCACTTTTCTTTTTTCTTGTAAAATTACTTTTCACATTTTGTTAACATGTAGCTATGTGATTTTTCTTACATAACACGTTTTGTTGACTGTTACTTTTGTATATCAAGATCCCTCATCTTCTAGAGCTTGGAATCAATGCAGTGGAGCTGCTTCCTGTTTTTGAATTTGATGAGTTTGAGTTCCAAAGGCGCCCAAACCCCAGAGACCACATGGTATATTATGTTTGTTGTTATTTTGTTCTAAAACTTCATCTGTTTATATATTTGTTTGCTCAGATCTCCTGCACTTTTGCGTTTTGCATATTATGCCTTATAACTAGTTGCACTAGTGAATATTTGAAGACATTCCATCAAAGGAATTCTTCTTCTTCTTCGATTATAAACAATTTCTAATAGATAAGGCATATTTTAATTTAATATAACTGCACGCTAATGGACAATGAAATATGGATAACTTAAGGTGCATAGTATGTTTAGGTTTGCTTATGTATTCTCTTGTAGCCATCGAAATGGAGTAAAAGCATCGGGTATTTTGATATCCTGTGTCTGTACTTGATACGATCAACTCTTGGGTCCATAGAAAATCGCGAATCATTTGGCTTAAATATTTTTTAGAGAAATATGGTGTTATGTGTGGAGATTTGAAATGAGTTATGTTTTATTGATTCTGTGCATACATATTTATACAAAGAAGAGAGGGCAAAATAAGGTAATATTGTCCCTAAAATTATGCCTTAATCTACTCCTAAAATTATGCCTCAATTTACTCCTATAATTATGTCAACCATAGCAGCTATACTTAGTCAAACAATTCTGCCATTACTGACTTTAGGTGATGTACAATTCTGCCATTACTGACTCATTACTGACTTTAGGTGATGTACAATTCTGCCATTACTGACTTTAGGTGATGTTTGACCACAAGATCTATGCTTTCTTGTCGTCATAGCACTAATCTTATCAAAGATACCAATAGAGTCTCGTGTAAACATTTGAGCTGCCTGAGAGAGAGAATCAAACTATCTATAAATTGCCACAAAATAGACAATATTAGTACATCCATAAGTGTATAGTGAGAGAGTTCATCTGCACAAATGGGAAAAATAGTCGTGAGATGATTTTCAATTTGTTGACCTTCTAACCATATAAGGATAGTCATAGACCAAAATTTATAATTCTGATCCATAAGATGCTTTGTAGCGGTAATGGGTGTAGCTAAAATTGCAAAACACTAAGCCTTGTAAAAGATATAGCTAATATAGAGGATGTAGCATTTGTAGATTTTGAAATAGGAGTGGCAGACATGTTATATTTTTTAGATATTAATTGATAGAAAATAAAAATTGTGGTGAACAATGTTAATAAACAGTGCCAAAAAAGGACATAGATGAGTTGCAAACAAAAAATAAATAGAGAGAGAAGGTGCCAATAAAGAATTAGAAAAGAGAGAAGAATCGCTAAGAAGATAGTTATTAGAAATAAATTCTCCGGAGAAGAATAATAGAATTAAGTTGTCGGCTCTAATTCTATGTTAAAGTCTCTATTAATTTTAATGAAGAATAAATTTTACATAGATTTAAGAACTAGAAATCACATCTAAGGTCTATAAAGAGCTAGGCATCACACTTAGTGCCTAGGAATCAGTCATAGAATTTAAGAATCACGCATCACACTTTCACAAATTAATAGCCTAAAAAATCTCTTGATTCCATCGTAATTGAAACGTTAAGTCCTATACATAAATTGTGTCTCAATCGTACGTAAATAATGACTCTAAGAAGTTACATATCTAGGACCTTTGACACAAATAGATGCGTCATGAATTCCATACAAAATACTTCTCAATACAATTGATTTCAAATTCATTAAAATTTCATGTACTGATTTTTGAATACCTGGTAAATTCGTGTGCTATTTTCTCAAATTTTGCATGTATGAAAAATGTTCCTTCTATTTCTCCAAGCAAAGCTCTTCGTATCGCAATGCCGATTGTGTTGCAAATTAATAGTCTAAAAAATCTCTTGACTCCATCATAATTGAAACGTTCAGTCCTTCACGTAAACTGTGTCTCTTCTTTATTCTAATCGTACTTAGATAACAACTCTAACATTTAAGTCCAATTCAAGTTGCAATCCCTTAAGAAAAAACCCAGTTAAGTATGATTCAAGAATCTGACGTATGCTTCTTTGAATCATTGGGTAATGGCTACTGGATATTCAGTCCAACTTGGTTCATCGAAGGATAGTCGATGCCTCAAGCATAGTTGGTGTCATTCTGCTACTATGCCTTCCATATCCTTACTGTCATCTCTAGTGGTGTTCAGTTAAGCATGAAAAATTGTTCTGCTCGAGAAATCGTGTACACTTGAGTCATCAAAAGTTGGGAACTCAACTTTGCTAAATCTTGTTCTCTATATGAATGCGGTTCCATATGAGTTGGTGCTGTTTTATGTTTACCTGTTTCCAGATAAGCAGCATCAGGCGATTGTGGGTGTGATTGCAGTTTGTGTGCAAACATGTATTGTTGGAACTTTTTTCTTAGTTGCCATCTCCTGCCCTTGTGTCACCTGAGTTTCGTGAAGTTCTTAATCTGGCTGCACAATATCTCCTCCATCCTTGTTATGCTTTCAGGCCTGGTTCCTTCTGCCATGTGCACCAATCAGTTATCCAGAATGAGGATTAGGCCTTAGGCAACAAGATCATTTCTCCGATAGCAATTGATACATGATAAAGAAGGGAGCTCAGATTTGGGAGATTCGAGAGAAAGAAAGAGAAGAAAGAAGAGAGCATAGAAGATAGAGAGAGAGAGAGAGAGAGAGAGAGAGAGAGAGAGAGAGAGAGAGAGGGACAGAGCGAAATCTATTATGGGGAAACAAAATAGCTGTAAGTTTTATATTCGTTGGAGACTAACGATGTCTAACGGTAATACAAGAGGAAAAAAAAAGGAACCAACAATGTCAAATCAAAATAAAAATGCTTTCTGATAAGGAAGATTAAGTTATTTTATTTTGCATCAATTGGACCGGTTGATCTGGTCCAGGTTTTGCTTATTGCTGCCTGATTGTTATATCATGAATAAATAAATAATAAAGAAATTGAAATGAGCAATGCTTTATTAATTCAAAATTGTGTGCAGATGAAGATTGAGAAAGTGACTCGTAGAGCGCAAGAGCAATTTCAGATGGTATTAGAAGAACAAAGCAGGTTCTCTTACTTTGTTTTCCCAGCATTGTTTTCTCTATTGCTTTGGATGGCTACCAACTGGGTTTGAATAAAAATAAATGTTCCTCACCATCCCATGTACAATTATTGTGGTTGTTGGTTTAAGTTGAAGTATTGTGGTGCAAAATTCTTGGAAGGTAACAACTGTCTGCTGACTGGACCTACTCTAGTTACTTTGTAATAGTTTGGGTCATAGTGATGTACCGGGATTATGTTATGTGCAAGTGCTGGATTGTTGAAAATGAATGGTGCAGGATTATAAGGTCAACCCTGTGGTGGAAAAGGTTTGGTTGCTTCTTAGAATTTATATTGACTATCAGTTTCATTCTGGCCAATACTTTTATAGAAGAAAATACAGTGAGTGGCTAGAAATGCAGAGTGTAACATTCTGTGCACGCTTTGTTTTTAACAAAAAGAATAACAGTCATGGATCTATTGATGTTTATCCAAGTTTTATTGCATTTGAATATATGTTGTTTCCTGAATGGCTTGGTTTGGTGGTGCACATCTTGGTATATTTGTCTGTTAATTGAGACTTACCTATATCCTTTTGTGATTGATGAATTTGTCAATGAATATCTTCTATTTATAATTGCACACAAAAAAAAGCTTTGCAAAATATCTGTTAGATGTGAACATTAATGTAACTGTACCTATATTTTTGAAGGTCATTTCTATTAAAATGTACTTTACATGGTGCCAAATTTTGTTAAGTGATAGCTTACCCTTTCGAAATAAATTATTTTCATGCTTCTACCATCTATATCATTGATGTCAGGAGTTTTGATATGATTAAAACTTCCTTCTTCATTGGTTATTACTATACATATTTATGTAGTGATCTTATCTTCTGTAGTTGAGTCTTGGAGGTTAGTTTTAACTTTTATACAGGAGATTTTTATCCCTTTTAGAAGCCCGAGTTTCAAACATTTTCTCTCTAGAAGCCCTCTTTCTCTTGTTGTTGCTGCCATGATGCTTGAATTTAGGTGACCACTGTAACTAGGCTTGAATGTCCGGGCAGTATCTCTTGTTTGTTTTGTAAGTTTGTTCCCCTTTTTGCTTCTTTCTTTTTTTATTTTTGCCCGCCAGTATGGTCTCTGAGGCATTGCTTCTTCCTTACTGTATCAACTGCCCTTTGCCAGATCTGGGCTCAGATTAGTCATTTGCTCCATCATATAGCTTTAATGAGCTTGACAGGTGGCCATTGTTTGGCCATCAATG
Source organism: Erythroxylum panamense (assembly GCA_027123425.1). Taxonomy (NCBI): domain Eukaryota; kingdom Viridiplantae; phylum Streptophyta; class Magnoliopsida; order Malpighiales; family Erythroxylaceae; genus Erythroxylum; species Erythroxylum panamense. The sequence continues at coordinate 5,140,807 of JAOTIZ010000002.1, read as the reverse complement.
GGGACTGTTGGTTGGCATCCTTGTTAACAGTGGTCTAAACTCTTTTCCAGCAATGTTTCTTTGTTTTCAAGTTGACGGGCTGGTCACACTAGGTTTGGTGGTTTTTTTGATGTGGCTTTTCAATTGGTTTGACTAAGTTGGTGTCTTTTGCCTATGTTAAGCTAGGAATTCTACTTGTTTTTCTGTCTTACTTGTGTTCTTTGCTATTTCTATTATGACTTTCCCTTATTTATGGAGGTTCTTCCAGCAATGCTTGAATCTTTTGTTCTTTTATGGTTGTGCCTAGTTCGTTCTATGCTACAACATGAAAGGATTTCTGCTCCTACGTGGAGCAAAGACTTGTGGCTAGTAATTGGTGGCTTGGGAGCCTATTGACATTTTGAAATACCTATTAATACATTTTTTCAAGTAATTGAGCTCTAATTGTTAGTTTGATTTCGGCCAGCTGCTTTGGTTATCATGTTCAGGAACATTTGATAGATTTTCCTTTTGGGAGTTAACTTCTTTTGAAAGTAATAAGGACTATAACTGGTCTACTTACCCCTGTTCTACTTCATTTTCAGGTTTGCCCTTGACATTGACTTTGATGCTCCGAAAGTTACGGTTCCTATAAGGAAAAGTGGATCATCCAAATGTGATGTGCATTTTCTTTTGGATTTTGGTCATTTTACATTGCACACTGTGGTATGCATCTTCATTTTGACCTTCTAGGAAGTGTACACCTTTGTTGTTAGTAAACACAATGCTTAATGTTACAGGAAAGTCAGTTGGAAGAACAGAGGCAGAGCATATATTCTCGTTTCTTCATATCTGGGAGAGACATAGCTGCTCTATTTACAGATTGCGATGCTACCTGTCAGAATCCTGATGCAATTTCCATGAACAGTAATAGTTTTCCCTTCACATCTCATGCATCAGAAAAAGTTAACGACTACTGTTCTCTCATTGATAGATGTGGAATGGCAGTAGTTGTTGATCAGGTATGCTAAAGTATTTTCTTGTTTATGTATGAATTTGCTTTACCTAATTTATATATTACTCCACCCATAGTAGTTCTTCATAGTAGATATGCTATTATTCCAAGATCAAAGTACCTCAAGGAGTAAATATGTGGATCAATCTCTTGTAGATTGCTAAAATAGTGTTTAGATAATGAAGATTTGTAGATCAATCTCTTGTTTATTGCTAAAATAGGTTTAGACAATGCAGATTTGTGGAACCTATCGAGGTTTACATATTTGTAGGATCTAAAACCCTACTGTATTAATCAAATTATTAATTTTTTCTTTCTGTTTTTGTTAACATTCCACCCTCTCCTCAGCCCATATTAACTCAGCCCATTAAAGTGTATTCCCGTAGGAGCAAGTTGGGACAGCAGGGGGTGTGAGATTCTGCCATGTAGGCAAGTTGGTTAGAGAGTAGTAAGGTAGTTATGGAGAGAGAATGATTGGAAGGGAATATGGGGGAAAAAAGAGTGAGGAGGAATACTATCGATTACTATCTTTGTTAGGAAACAGGCCTGGAAATTCCAGGAGGGGGAGCATTGCTCCAGCTATAGTTGTTATTTCCTATTGCTATACAATCAATACATATAATCTCTATTGAGGTTCCTAACAATTGGTGCTTTCATTGAGAGAAGAGAAGGATAGAGATTGTATGCAAACAAGGATGGAGTCGAGAGTTTCGGCTTTGGAAGCGTCACTTAGGAGGCAGGAGTCATCGTTGTTAGCCCAGGAGGCGATGGTGAAATCACATGACGCTGCATTGAAGGACCTTGGGTCGCAGCTTAGCACCTTGATGGCGGGCGTTGAAACTTTAGCGAAATCCCAGAGCCAACTTCAGTCGGAGCTGAGAGAAGGATTCCAAGCTCTCAAAACTAGAAACACGGGAAAACAGAGCATGGGAGATGGAGGAGAGGGGTCACCGGGGTTGACTCACCTCGGCTCTTCCTCATCGGGAGAACACCCAGTCCAAAGGGACGAACCCAACCGACAGGAGAGCCGCCCTTTTTCCACGGTAGGAGAGCGAGCCTGGGAAGAGTTCCGCAATGTGGCGCGGAGAGTGGAGCTCCCTTCATTCCATGGCGTTGACCCATTTGCGTGGGTTGTCCGGGCTGAATCTTACTTCTCGATTCATGATATCCCAGATGAGTTGAGGCTGCCGATGGTGCAGGTTTGCATGGAGGGAGCGACGTTATACTGGTTCAAGTCGATGCGCGAGCTGGAACCGTGCATGACATGGGAGCGTTTCAAGCATTCATTGTTTGATCGTTACGGTGAAAAGGACGAAGGGCATCCGATCGAGCTATTGAAGTCGATGGTTCAACGTGGATCGGTGGATGGATATATCGAAGATTTCGAGAAGGTGACTTCAAGGATAACTCACCTTCCCGAAGAATGGTTTATGAGCTGTTTTATGGGTGGGCTCCGTGAGGAGATACGGAACCGGGTCAGGACCCATGACCCGACGAACCGAATCCGTCTCTTGTCGGTGGCGCGTAAGGTGGAACGGGAGTTGATTGGGGAAGGCGTCATCCGATCAACTGAGCCCAGGCACCGACCCGGGAATCTTCATGCAGGACACGGATTTCGTACGGGAGCTACCAGCTTCCAACGACAGGGGCCGGCTGGAAATGTTTCGGCTATCGCCAAGGGAGAGGCTAGGGAGCTTCCTAACAAGACCCGAACAGCAGCAGTAGGAGACGGTCGACAGAATAGTTCGAGGTGGAAAGGAACCCGAAGCTTGTCGTATGAGCAGCTGATGGAGAGGAGGGCAAAGGGGTTGTGCTTCAAGTGTGGCCAAACCTATGGCCCACTCCATCAATGCCCCGATAAGGAATACAAGCTTACCGTTTGGGAAGGGGAAGTCGAAACTGAAGTAGAAAATGTGGAAGAAGTAGTTGCAGATGGAAAGGAGGAGGATTGGGAGTTGGTCTGTAATTTGGTCGAGTATAGGGAAATGGGCAGAGAACCATCTTCAAGTTCGAAAATCATGGTGATGATGGGCAAGCTTAATGAAATGCCGATCTTGATTATGATAGACAGCGGGGCTAGTCACAATTTTGTGTCAAGCACAATGGTTAAGGCCATGGGAATTCCTACAACCCAAACTCGTATTTTCGGTGTTAGACTGGGTGATGGACACCGAACCTTCTCACAAGGGGTCTGCAAAGGGGTTCAGTTGGAAGTAAATGGAGCAGGGTTTACGGTGGACGCTTATGTCTTCAACACCAGAGGGCCTGATTTGATTTTGGGAGTTGCTTGGCTTGAGACATTAGGGGTAGTAAGGGTGGATTGGAAGAGAATGACAATGTCATTCGACCAAAGGGGTAGGGAGATCACTCTGCAGGGGGTTACAAGGCAGGACCCTATTCCCTATGCTCTACAACAGATGTTCAAGCATGATGAAGTGGAAATTGAAGGATTGTTTTGGTCCATGGGAGTGAGGGAGGTTGAAGCAGACATAAAGGGAACTTTAGAGGCAAACCAGCAGCAGGAATTACAGGCTATTTTGTCCAGTTTTGATGAGGTGTTTCAGCCTATTAAGGGGCTGCCTCCCAGGAGAAGCAGTGATCATGCTATTGTGTTGAAAGAAGGGGCTGAACCAGTGAGTGTCAGACCTTATAGGCATGCACATCACCATAAAAATGAGATAGAGAGACAGATCAAAGAGTTGCTGGAAAATGGAGTGATCAGACCTAGTGTGGGACCTTTTTCAAGCCCCGTGATCCTTGTTAAGAAGAAGGACGAGTCTTGGCGAATGTGTGTGGACTATAGGGCTTTGAATAAACTTACGGTGCCTAACAAATTTCCTATTCCCGTGATTGATGAGTTGATGGAGGAGTTGCATGGGGCCAGGTATTTCTCCAAAGTGGATTTGAAGTCTGGATTTCATCAAATTAGAGTTCGAGAGGAGGATGTTCATAAGACGGGGTTTCGAACTCATGAAGGGCATTACGAGTACTTAGTAATGCCGTTTGGTCTCATGAATGCGCCTGCTACATTCCAATCTACTATGAACTCCATCTTCAAACCTCAGCTGCGTAGGTTTGTTTTAGTCTTCTTTGATGATATTTTAGTTTATAGTTCAGATTGGTCCCAACACTTGCACCATATAGCTCGGGTGTTACAGCTACTCTCGGATAATCACTTATGTGCCAACAAGAAGAAGTGTTTGTTTGGGCAGCAGTCCATCGAATACCTTGGCCATGTGCTTTCAGCAGAAGGGATAGCTATGGATCCAATGAAGATCAAGAGTGTTATGGAGTGGCCTGAACCCAAAAATGTGAAGGGGGTAAGAGGGTTCTTGGGGCTTACGGGGTATTATAGGAAGTTCATCAAGGATTATGGCAGAATTGCTAAGCCCCTTACGGAATTGACTAAGAAGAATGGTTTTAATTGGGGTAAGGAGGCTCAAGAGGCCTTTGAGGAGTTAAAGAGGAAGATGACCACCTCTCCAGTCTTAGCTTTGCCAAATTTCTCCAAAGAATTTTCAGTGGAGTGCGATGCATCTGGAAAGGGAATTGGAGCTGTTCTTATGCAAGAGGGTCGACCCCTAGCTTATTTCAGCAAGGCTTTGGCAGAATCGACTTACTCTAAATCTGTCTATGAAAAGGAGATGATGGCATTAGTCCTTGCTGTCCAACACTGGAGGCATTTCTTATTGGGCAGGCACTTTAAGGTCTATACGGATCATAAAAGCCTTAAACACTTATTAAACCAAAGAATTCCATCGGTGGATCAGCAATGTTGGCAAGCTAAGCTGTTGGGACTTGACTTTGAGGTGATTTATAAGTCAGGAAAACAGAATGGGGCAGCAGATGCCTTATCTAGGATGGGAGAAGATCTGTTTAATTTTGCAGCAGTCTCAGCCCCTTTCTGGGCTGATATGGAAATAGTCAGGAGGGAAGTTCAGGAGGATGTTGAACTTAGAAAACTAATGGAGACCTTGCAACAGAATCCAGCTTCAAAACCTGATTATCTAGTGAAGGGCAACTTACTGTTTTACAAGAATAGGCTAGTCCTCTCTCCCACATCAGCACTAATTCCTCAATTGCTGCAGGAATACCATTCTTCTCCTCTTGGAGGGCATTCTGGTTTCCTTAAAACCTATAAAAGGTTGGCTAGTGGCTTGTTTTGGCCCGGTATGAAGTCCTCTATTCAGAAATTTGTTAGGGAATGTGCTACATGTCAGAAGAATAAGTATTTGGCCATGACTCCAGCTGGTCTTCTTCAACCCTTGCCCATTCCTACATTAGTTTGGGATGAAGTATCCATGGACTTCATTACCAAGCTACCTAAGTCTCGAGGCTATGACGTGATAATGGTGGTTGTGGATAGGCTATCCAAATATGCCCACTTCATACTTCTTAAGCATCCTTTTACGGCTAAGATGGTGGCTGAGATGTTTATTAGGGATGTGATTAAGTTGCATGGAATTCCTAGTTCCATATTGAGTGACCGAGACCCTCTTTTCACAAGCAATTTTTGGAAGGAAATATTCAGGGTGCAAGGAACCATGTTGAAGATGAGTTCTTCCTATCACCCCCAAACGGATGGCCAGACGGAAGTAGTTAATAGAGGCCTAGAAACCTATCTTCGCTGTTTTGCTTCGGAGCAGCCCAAACATTGGTCTCTTTGGTTACCTTGGGCTGAGTATTGGTACAATACCAATTTTCATGTCTCCATCGGCAGAACCCCATTTGAGGTAGTTTATGGCCGCCTACCGCCATCCATTCTGCATTTCATACCTGGAGAGACCCAAGTAGCATCAGTGGCAGCAGCCTTGACCGATAGAGATGAGGCATTGCGCCAACTTAAGCACAATTTACTTCGTGCTCAGTCCACCATGAAGAAATTTGCGGATGTCCATAGGAGGGAGGTACAGTTTCTGGAGGGAGACTTAGTTTATGTAAAGCTCAGGCCACATAAACAGCAAACTTTAGCAAGGAACATCTGTCCCAAGCTTTCTGCTAGGTATTATGGGCCTTTTAAGGTCCTGGGAAGGGTAGGGCAGGCTGCTTACAAACTACAGCTCCCTCCCACAGCCAAGATACATTCAGTCTTCCATGTCTCTCAGCTGAAAAAGGTCATAGGAGACCATCCTATTGAACAAACCCTCCCCCTAGGATTGGAAGTGGATGCTTCGGAAAGGGCAGAACCTGCAGCAGTCTTGGCCTCAAGGTTTATCACGTCTACAGGCAGAAGAATTCAGCAATGGTTGATTCGCTGGAAAGCTAAGCCGGAAGAGGAAGCTACATGGGAGGATGCGGATTTTATCAAGGGGCAGTTTCCTTCCTTATCCCTTGAGGACAAGGGACCTATTGAGGAGGAGGGAATTGTTAACATTCCACCCTCTCCTCAGCCCATATTAACTCAGCCCATTAAAGTGTATTCCCGTAGGAGCAAGTTGGGAC